>JAXRKP010001756.1:57500-67500 GCA_037039925.1 Doris montereyensis
ACACATTGCAATCAACATTGAAGCTGTTTAAAATGGGAAATAAAACAGAATGTCAGCAGTATACACATTATAATCAACATTGAAGCTGTTTATAATAGCACTACAGAAGCTCTGTGTAGACATTGTACAAAAGCTGTTTAAACTGAAATAAAACAGATTGTTTCAGATACATCGCAATCAACATTGAAGCTGTTTAAAATGGGACAATTAACAATGTCAAGTAATAATCCATTATAGTTCTTGATCAACCGTTGAAGCTGTTTATAATAGCACTGATCAGGTTTTATTGTGAACTTGCTTGAGGATCATTTGAACTTTTATTTCCTGCATGATCACGTTTTAGTGTGAACTTGCTTGAGGATCATTTGAACTTCATTTTCAGTGATCACGTTTTAGTGTGAACTTGCTTGAGGATCATTTGAACTTTCATTTCTAATGATCACGTTTTATTGTGAACTTGCTTGAGGATCATTTGAACTTCATTTCTAGTGATCACGTTTTAGTGTGAACTTGCTTGATGAGTCATTTGAACTTCATTTCTAGTGATCACGTTTTATTGTGAACTTGCTTGAGGATCATTTGAACTTTATTTCTAGTGATCACGTTTTATTGTGAACTTGTGAGGATCATTTGAACTTCATTTCTAGTGATCACGTTTTATTGTGAACTTGCTTGAGAATCATTTGAACTTTCATTTCTAGTGATCACGTTTTAGTGTTAACTTGCTTGAGGATCATTTGAACTTTCATTTCTAGTGATCACGTTTTAGTGTGAACTTGCTTGAGGATCATTTGAACTTTCATTTCTAGTGATCACGTTTTAGTGTTAGCTTGCTTGAGGATCATTTGAACTTTCATTTCTAGTGATCACGTTTTATTGTGAACTTGCTTGAGGATCATTTGAACTTGATTTCTAGTGATCACGTTTTAGTGTGAACTTGCTTGAGGATCATTTGAACTTTTATTTCTAGTGATCACGTTTTAGTGTTAACTTGCTTGAGGATCATTTGAACTTCATTTCTAGTGATCACGTTTTAGTGTGAACTTGCTTGAGGATCATTTGACCTTCATTTCTAGTGATTACGTTTTAGTGTTAACTTGCTTGAGGATCATTTGAACTTTCATTTCTAGTGATCACGTTTTAGTGTTAACTTGCTTGAGGATCATTTGAACTTTTATTTCTAGTGATCACGTTTTATTGTGAACTTGCTTGAGGATCATTTGAACTTCATTTCTAGTGATTACGTTTTAGTGTTAACTTGCTTGAGGATCATTTGAACTTCATTTCTAGTGATCACGTTTTATTGTGAACTTGCTTGAGGATCATTTGAACTTCATCTCTAGTGATCACGTTTTATTGTGAACTTGCTTGAGGATCATTTGAACTTCATTTCTAGTGATCACGTTTTATTGTGAACTTGCTTGAGAATCATTTGAACTTTCATTTCTAGTGATTACGTTTTAGTGTTAACTTGCTTGAGGATCATTTGAACTTTCATTTCTAGTGATCACATTTTAGTGTTAACTTGCTTGAGGATCATTTGAACTTTCATTTCTAGTGATCACGTTTTATTGTGAACTTGCTTGAGGATCATTTGAACTTGATTTCTAGTGATCACGTTTTAGTGTGAACTTGCTTGAGGATCATTTGAACTTTTATTTCTAGTGATCACGTTTTAGTATTAACTTGCTTGAGGATCATTTGAACTTCATTTCTAGTGATCACGTTTTAGTGTGAACTTGCTTGAGGATAATTTGACCTTCATTTCTAGTGTTTACGTTTTAGTGTTAACTTGCTTGAGATCATTTGAACTTTTATTTCCTGGTGATCACGTTTAGAGTGTTAACTTGCTTGAGGATCATTTGAACTTCATTTCTAGTGATCACGTTTTAGTGTGAACTTGCTTGAGGATAATTTGACCTTCATTTCTAGTGATTACGTTTTAGTGTTAACTTGCTTGAGGATCATTTGAACTTTCATTTCTAGTGATCACGTTTTAGTGTTAACTTGCTTGAGGATCATTTGAACTTTCATTTCTAGTGATCACGTTTTATTGTGAACTTGGCAGAGATCATTTGAACTTTATTTCTAGTGATCACGTTTTAGTGTGAACTTGCTTGAGGATCATTTGAACTTTTATTTCTAGTGATTACGTTTTATTGTGAACTTTGCTTGAGGATCATTTGAACTTCATTTCTAGTGATCACGTTTTATTGTGAACTTGCTTGAGGATCATTTTGAACTTCATTTCATTTCTAGTGTGATTATCATTTGACCTTCATTTCTTGATCACGTTTTAGTGTTAACTTACTTGAGGATCATTTGAACTTTCATTTCTAGTGATCACGTTTTAGTGTTAACTTGCTTGAGGATCATTTGAACTTTCATTTCTAGTGATCACGTTTTATTGTGAACGTGAGGATCATTTGAACTTTCATTTCTAGTGATCACGTTTTATTGTGAACTTACTTGAGGATCATTTGAACTTTCACATTTCTGTTACTGGCCTGAAGAGGTGTTAAAGCTTCGAATTTTCCCAAATCTCGTGTTACGTCAATTGGTAGCGTGCAGGGTATGGTGTCCAGATACGTCTTCATATCACAGATCTTTGAGTAAAAAAAAGTCAGCAAATCGCTGTGCCAGTTCCACTCGGTTGCTGGTTGCGATGCTCGGCTTCGTGAAGTGACTTGGGGTTTTTACCAGGGATTTTTGACTTGACCATCTTAGCTGACCTCTTAGAAATTTTGTACGAGGTTCGTTAATCAGACAGTTCCGTCTGTTTTTGAGTACGATGTATATTTGCTCGTGCATTTCAAGTTTTGCCTTCCTCCATGTTTTTTTTTTTTTCTGCACGGAAAAGTTCATGTTTTGTCTCTCGTCTTTTGGGGTAGGTACCATGGTATCTTCGTTCGAGGGAGTACATTTTGTCCAAAATAGATGTGAGGGTTTTGTTGTACATACATACATACATACATACATACATACATACATACATACATACATTGATAGATAAAACATGAAAACATACAAACGTACATACATATTTACAAAAATACATATGTACATAAATACATACATACATACATACACAATTAAATACATACATATACTTATATTTATAATACATAAATACATACATGCGTACATAACTATATATATAATGCACAATCATACATACACACACACACACACACATATATATGTATATATATATATATATATATATATATATATATATATATATATATATATATATTTATATAAAAGCAAATTTAAAATAATAAAATTAATATATACACACGCATATATATATATTGCGATGTTCTTTGCGCTTTATGATATCATTGTGATGTTCTTTGCGCTTTATGATATCATTGTGATGTTCGTTGCGCTTTTATGATATCAATGTGATGTTCGTTGCGCTTTATGATATCATTGTGATGTTCGTTGCGCTTTATGATATCATTGTGATGTTCTTTGCGCTTTATGATATCATTGTGATTTTTCGTTGCGCTTTATGACATCATTGTGATGTTGTCTATATTTCAGGATATCATTGTGATGTTGTCTATATTTCAGGATATCATTGTGGTGTCTATATGTCAGGATATCATTGTGGTGTTGTCTATATGTCAGGATACCATTGTGATGTTGTCTATATTTCAGGATACCATTGTGATGTTGTCTATATTTCCAGGATATCATTGTGATGTTGTCTATATTTCAGGATATCATTGTGATGTTGTCTATGTCAGGATATATCATTGTGATGTTGTCTATTTCTCAGGATATCATTATGATGGTGTCTATTTCTCAGGATATCAGTGTGATGTTGTCTATATTTCAGGATATCATTGTGATGTCTATATCTCAGGACATCATTGTGGTGTTGTCTATATGGCAGGATACCATTCTGATGTTGTCTGTATTTCAGGATACCATTGTGATGTTGTCTATATTTCAGGATATCATTGTGATGTTGTCTATATTTCAGGATATCATTGTGATGTTGTCTATATGTCAGGATATCATTATGATGTTGTCTATATCACAGGATATCATTATGATGGTGTCTATTTCTCAGGATATCAGTGTGATGCTGTCTATATTTCAGGATATCATTGTGATGTCTATATCTCAGGATATCATTGTGATGTTGTCTATATTTCAGGATATCATTGTGATGTTGTCTATATTTCAGGATATCATTGTGATGTTGTCTATATTTCAGGATATCATTGTTATGTTGTCATTCCAAGACACCCGCCTTTTGTGTTTCTGCTCGCGTCTTGATCCCTGCGTTGCAGGCCTAAGGAAAGTGAGAAAATAGGGACGGGCAGGGATGTTTTGGTTAAGTGGTTGCAAAGAGCGTTCATGTGATATGATATAAATGGTAGCAATCATTATCACAACTTATATTACATTCTTTACCATTTCCTCCATCAACGACATAACCATGACTTCATCACAATCACTAACATCACAATTACAACTATCTTCATGACTATCAGCGTAAGCACTATAATTGTAATCGAATGTAATCGCATTCACCATCATTACCCTCGTGATCAATACTATCGCAATTACCACCATTACTATCGTGATCACTACTATTGCAATCACTACTATTACCTTCGTGATCACTACTATTGCAATCACTATCATTACCTTCGTGATCACTACTATTGCAATCACTATCATTACCTTCGTGATCACTACTATTGTAATCACTACTATTACCTTCGTGATCAATACTATTGTAATCACTACCGTTACCTTCGTGATCAATACTATTGTAATCACTACCGTTACCTTCGTGATCAATACTATTGCAATCACTACCGTTGCCTTCGTGATCAATACTATTGCAATCACTACCATTACCTTCGCGATAAATACTATTGCAATCACTACCGTTACCTTCGTGATCAATACTATTGCAATCACTACCGTTACCTTCGTGATCACTACTATTGCAATCACTACCGTTACCTTCGTGATCACTACTATTGCAATCACTACTATAATTTTTATATTATTATTTTTCTTATTATTACTGTTTTTAAAATTACTATAATTATTATTATTATTATTATTATTATTATTATTATTATTATTATTATTATTATTATTATTATTATTATTATTATTATTATTATTATTATTATTATTATTATTATTATTAATGCCATTATTACCGTCGTCATCACTATCATCAGCATCACTACTATCAGAATTACAGTATTCACCACTACTACTATTTACATCACTACCATCACAATTTCCACTATTGCCATCGCTACCGATTACATCACTACCATCACAATTTCCACTATTGCCATCGCTATCGATTACATCACTACCATCACAATTTCCACTATTGCCATCGCTATCGATGACATCACTACCATCACAATTTCCACTATTGCCATCGCTACCGATTACACCACTACCATCACAATTTCCACTATTGCCATCGCTACCGATTACACCACTACCATCACAATTTCCACTATTGCCATCGCTACCGATGACATCACTACCATCACAATTACGACTATTGCCATCGCTACCGATTACATCACTACCATCACAATTTTCACTATTGCCATCGCTACCGATTACACCACTACCATCACAATTTCCACTATTGCCATCGCTACCGATGACATCACTACCATCACAATTTCCACTATTGCAATCCCTACCGATGACATCACTACCATCACAATTTCCACTATTGCCATCGCTAGCGATGACATCACTACCATCACAATTTCCACTATTGCCATCGCTAGCGATGACATCACTACCATCACAATTACAACTATTGCCATCGCTAACGATAACATCACTACCATCACAATTACAACTATTGCCACCGCTACCGATGACATCACTACCATCACAATTACAACTATTGCCATCGCTAACGATAACATCACTACCATCACAATTACAACTATTGCCACCGCTACCGATGACATCACTACCATCACAATTACAACTATTGCCATCGCTACCGATGACATCACTACCATCACAATTACAACTATTGCCATCGTTACCGATGACATCACTACCATCACAATTTCCACTATTGCCATCGCTACCGATGATATCACTACCATCACAATTACAACTATTGCCATCGCTACGATGACATCACCACAATCACAATTTCCACTATTGCCATCGCTACCGATGACATCACTACCACCACAATTGCCACTATTGCCATCGCTACCGATGACATCACTACCAAAACAATTACAACTATTGCCATTGCTATCGATGACATCACTACCATCACAATTACAACTATTGCTACCGCTACCGATGACATCACTACCATCACAATTACAACTATTGCCATCGCTACCGATGACATCACTACCATCACAATTTCCACTATTGCCATCGCTACCGATGACATCACTACCATCACAATTACAACTATTGCCATCGTTACCGATGACATCACTACCATCACAATTACAACTATTGCCATCGCTACCGATGATATCACTACCATCACAATTACAACTATTGCCATCGCTACGATGACATCACCACCATCACAATTTCCACTATTGCCATCGCTACCGATGACATCACTACCATCACAATTGCCACTATTGCCATCGCTACCGATGACATCACTACCAAAACAATTACAACTATTGCCATTGCTACCGATGACATCACTACCATCACAATTACAACTATTGCTACCGCTACCGATGACATCACTACCATCACAATTACAACTATTGCCATCGCTACCGATGACATCACTACCATCACAATTTCCACTATTGCCATCGCTACCGATGACATCACTACCATCACAATTATAACTATTGCCATCGCTACCGATGACATCACTACCATCACAATTACGACTATTGCCATCGCTACCGATGACATCACTACCATCACAATTACAACTATTGCTATCGCTACCGATGACATCCCTACCATCACAATTACAACTGTTGCCATCGCTACCGATGACATCACTACCATCACAATTACAACTATTGCCATCGCTACCGATGACATCACTACCATCACAATTACAACTATTGCCATCGCTACCGATGACATCACTACCATCACAATTTCCACTATTGCCATCGCTACCGATGACATCACTACCATCACAATTTCCACTATTGCCATCGCTAGCGATGACATCACTACCATCACAATTACAACTATTGCCATCGCTACCGATGACATCACTACCTTCACGATTATAACTATTGCCATCGTTACCGATGACATCACTACCATCACAATTTCCACTATTGCCACCGCTTACCGATGACATCACTACCATCACAATTACAACTATTGCTATCGCTACCCATGACATCACTACCATCACAATTGCAACTATTGCCATCGCTACCGATGACATCACTACCATCACAATTACAACTATTGCCATCGCTACCGATGACATCACTACCATCACAATTACAACTATTGCCACCGCTACCGATGACATAACTACCATCACAATTATATTACAACTATTGCTATCGCTACCGATGACATCACTACCATCATAATTCAACAATTACAACTATTGCTATCTATTGCTATCTACCCATGACATCACTACCATCATAATTACAACTATTGCCATCATGACAATCTCTACCGATCGCATTACTACCATCACAATTACAACTATTGCTATCGCTACCGATGACGTAACCATCTCCTACCACTATGACAATTCTGTTCTCTAGGCCTTTTCACTACCACGTAAACTCTAAGGTAGACCATTGTGTCTCCAGGCCTTTTCCACTACCACACAAACTCTAAGGCAGACCATTGTGTTTAAGGCTTTTTTACCACACAAACTCTAAGGCAGACCATTGTGTTTTAAGGCTTTTCACTACCACACAAACTCTAAGGCAGACCACTGTGTTTAAGGCTTTTTCACTACACACAAACTCTAAAGGCAGACCATTGTGTTTAAGGCTTTTTCACTACCACACAAACTCCTAAGGCAGACCATTGTGTTTAAGGCTTTTCACAACCACACAAACTCTAAGGTAGACCATTGTGTTTAAGGCTTTTTCACAATTGTGTTTAAGGCAGACCATTGTGTTTAAGGCTTTTTTACAAACTCTAAGGTAGACCATTGTGTTTAAAAGGCTTTTCACAACCACACAAACTCTAAGGTAGACCATTGTGTTTAGGCTTTTTCACAACCACACAAACTCTAAGGTAGACCATTGTGTTTAAGGCTTTTCACAACCACACAAACTCTAAGGTAGACCATTGTGTTTAAGGCTTTCACCACCACAAACTCTAAGGTAGACCATTCTGTTTAAGGCCTTTCACTACCACACAAACTCTAAGGCAGACCATTGTGTTTAAGGCTTTCACCACCACAAACTCTAAGACATACAATTCTGTCTACAGCCTTTTCACTACCACACAAACTCTAAGACATACCACTGTGTCCTGCTAGTAAAGCCTTTTCACTACCACACAAACTCTAAGACATACCACTGTGTCTACGGCCTTTTCACTACCACACAAACTCTAAGACTTACCACTGTGTCTAAAGGCTTTTTCACTACCACAAACTCTAAGACATACCACTGTGTCTAGGACTTTTCACTACAACACAAACTCTAAGACTTACCACTGTGTCTGTCTTTTCACTACCACACAAACTCTAAGACTTACCACTGTGTCTAAAGTCTTTTCACTACCACACAAACTCTAAGACATACCATTGTGTCTACAAAGTCTTTTCACTACCACACAAACTCTAAGACTTACCACTGTGTCTAAAGCCTTTTCTACAAACTCTAAGACATACCACTGTGTTTAAGGCTTTTTCACTACCAGACAAACTCTAGACATACCACTGTGTCTAAAGTCTTTTCACTACCACACAAACTCTAAGACAGACCACTGTGTCTAAGGCTTTTTCACTACCACACAAACTCTAAGACATACCACTGTGTCTAAGGCTCTTTTCACTACCACACAAACTCTAAGACATACCACTGTGTCTAATAACTTTTCACTACCACACAAACTCTAAGACATACCACTGTGTCTAAAGTCTTTTCACTACACACAAACTCTAAGACATACCACTGTGTCTAAAGCCTTTTCACTACCACACAAACTCCTAAGACATACCACTGTGTCTAAAGTCTTTTCACTACCACACAAACTCTAAGACATACCACTGTGTCTAAAGTCTTTTCACTACCACACAAACTTGTAAGACATACCACTGTGTCTAATAACTTTTCACTACCACACAAACTCTAAGACATACCACTGTGTCTAAGGCTTTTCACTACAACACAAACTCTAAGACATACCACTGTGTCTAAGGCCTTTTCACTACCACACAAACTCTAAGACTTACCACTGTGTCTAAAGCCTTTTTCACTACCACACAAACTCTAAGACATACCATTGTGTCTAAGGCTTTTCACTACCACACAAACTCTAAGACTTTACCACTGTGTCTAAAGTCTTTTCACTACCACACAAACTCTAAGACATAACTGTGTCTAAGTCTTTTCACTACCACACAAACTCTAAGACATACCACTGTGTCTAAAGTCTTTTCACTACCACAAACTCTAAGACTTACCACTGTGTCTAAAGTCTTTTCACTACCACACAAACTCTAAGAAATACCACTGTGTCTAAAGACTTTTCACTACCACACAAACTCTAAGACATGCCACTGTGTCTACGGCCTTTTCACTACCACACAAACTCTAAGACATACCACTGTGTCTACGGCCTTTTCACTACCACACAAACTCTAAGACATACCACTGTGTCCATGGCCTTTCACTACCACACACTCTAAGACATACCACTGTGTCTACGGCCTTTTCACTACCACACAAACTCTAAGACATACCACTGTGTCTACGGCCTTTTCACTACCACACAAACTCTAAGATATACCATTGTGTCTAAAGACTTTTCACTACCA
>JAXRKP010001756.1:72500-82500 GCA_037039925.1 Doris montereyensis
AGAGAGAGATTGAGAGGTGTGGGTATGGGAAACAAGAACGAAAAAAATGATAACTGTAAGACTAGATCTATATCTCACTGGGTCTAGAAAGAAGAAATGATAGATTATGAATGAAAGGAAGTATCAATCAAGGCAAAAATTTACACTGAAGATGCGAAATGTATACAAATTACAAATGTATCGATGCAATAATGAAACAGAGTAAACAACTTATCTGAAATTTCAAAGCATGCCAGTTAGCACTAGCTGATGCTTTCCAAGTTATCGAAGTCTTAAGTATTTTCTCCTTGGTGATAAAATAAGGTCTATTCCGTAATGGTAAGAAACCATGCGCAAAGTTGCTTCCGGTAGGTGGTGAACGTATCAAAGGAGATGGGAAAAGAACAGCATGGTGAAATAAGAATGTCAAGACTAAGATTTTTTTAAAAGATGCTTGGATGAAATGCTTGCAAACAAAAAGACCAGAGGATAGGATATATTACGTGAATAAAAGAACTGTCGCCAAAGAGGAAGTTAAGAAAGCAAAACAGGATCAATAGGAAAAGTTTGGACAAAGACTTCAAGAAAGCTATCAAGGAAATCAACAGCTGTTCTGGGGGTGCAATGAAGAGCATGGCAAAGACCATAGCATGCCTAATACAACAACGTAAGAATTGCAAAGGAGAAATAATGAAAGAAGACAGAAAAATCATGTAAAAACATGGAGAAAGCATTTTCATCAATTACATAATCCCTTCAGAACGTATGAAACAAGGACTAAAGATCAATTAGTAAGAGTAAATAGTAATTCATAGGAGACAGCTGAAGAGGTAGATATATCAATGGAAGAAATCCAAGCGGCTATAAGAAAAGTGAAATTAGAAAAAGCCCCAGGAGCAGATCAAGTGTATCCAGAAAGGATTACGAACTAAGGGAGAGAGGCAGACAAAATACTACATGCAATATGCCAACAAGCGTGGAAGTCCAAACAGGTGTCAGACGATTGGAAATAGGGAACGGTAGTACCAATACATAAGAAAGGATCAACTATGGAATGATCAAACTATAGAGGGATATCACTACTTAGCGTTCCAGAAAAAGTGTATGCTAGGATACTGGAAATGAGACTAAGGAGAAGAGTGGATTTAGACCAGGAAGAAGTGTACCAGATCATGTATTTACAATTAGACAAACAATAGAAAAATTCCTGGGAGGAAGTTTGACTTGTACCTGTGTTTTATTGAATTAGAAAATGAATTTGACAATGTGAGGAGGGACGAACTATGGCATTCCTTAAAAGAACACAATGTAAAGCAAAATGTAATAGAAGCCATTAAAAGTTTTTACAATAAAACAACATGTGCCGTGAGAGTAGCAATATATCTGAAGAATTTGATGTATATATAGGAGTAAGACAGGGTTGTGATTTAAGTACTCTTTTTATTTATCATATTTATGGATTCAGTCCCAGAAGTATCCTCAAAAAGGAAGAAAATTAATGTAGGTATGTGTAAGCTCAAACCAATAAATGTAGCTATGCTTTCATTTGCCGATGATTTAATTCTGTTTGGAAAATGAAAAAGTGACCTTTAGTCGAATATCATCATTATAAACAATGAACTAGATAAAAGAAGAATGAGAAAAAATACAAAGAAAACCAAAACAATGCTAGTAACTAGGGAAGCTAAAACACACAATCTTAAATTGGGCAGGGAGAATTTAAAACAAGTTCACACCTACAATTCTCTAGGAATAATGATTAACTCAAAGAGAAAACTAAGAGAAGAAATCAGCCAGAGAATCCAAAAGGCAAATGCAATATATAACATCTAAGAAAGGCATTTGTAGGTAAACAAGAATTGTCAACAAAAACTAAAGTGGCAGTATACAACACAGTTTATTGTCCTACTCTCCTCTACGGCAGCGAAACCTGGACTTAAGACAGTAGAGAATACAGTAGTGTACAGGCAGCTGAAATGAAATATCTAAGACCTGTAATAGGAAAACTAAAAGAGACAAAATCACAAACACAACATAGAGATCAAACCAAAGCAGATGGCATAAAAACTAAGATAGAAACGAATCAATTGAAATGGTTTGGGCACGTTAACAGAATAAATGACAATAGAATAGCTAAATCAGTATACAATGCTAAATCCCAACGTAAAAGACCAAAATGCATACCTCGGAGAAAGTGTGCAGAAGATATAAAAGACGCATTGAAGCATACAAATTTAACTTTTTTGGAAGGAAACAGAAAATGCCAGGACAGGGCATCCTGGAAAAAGATGGTCTCAGTGTGGCGTGTGAACCCATACACAGAAAGGTAGAATGGGAACTGATGAAAAAAGAAAGAACCCATACACAGAAAGGTAGAATGGGAACTGATGAAAAAGAAAGAACCCATACACAGAAAGGTAGAATGGGAACTGATAAAGAAAGAAAGAACCCATACACAGAAAGGTAGAATGGGAACTGATGAAGAAAAAGAAACTGATGAAAAAAGAAAGAACCCATACACAGAAAGGTAGAATGGGAACTGATGAAAAAAGAAAGAACCCATACACAGAAAGGTAGAATGGGAACTAGATGAAAAAAAGAAAGAACCCATACACAGAAAGGTAGAATGGGAATTGTGATAAAGAAAGAAAGAACCCATACACAGAAAGGTAGAATGGGAACTGATAAAGAAAGAAAGAACCCATATACAGAAAGGTAGAATGGGAACTGATGAAGAAAGAAAGAACCCATACACAGAAAGGTAGAATGGGAAATGATAAAGAAAGAAAGAACCCATACACAGAAAGGTAGAATGGGAAATGATAAAGAAAGAAAGAACCCATACACAGAAAGGTAGAATGGGAACTGATAAAAAAGAAAGAACCCATACACAGAAAGGTAGAATGGGAACTGATGAAGAAAGAAAGAACCCATACACAGAAAGGTAGAAAGGAACTGATGAAAAAGAAAGAACTCATAGACAGAAAGGTAGAATGGAAATGATAAAGAAAGAAAGAACCGTAGTTCTTATTGATTATTAAAGGTAGAATAGGGGAAATGATAAAGAAAGAAAGAACCCATAGACATGAAAGTATAGAATCTAAAAATGATAAAGAAACAAAGAACCCATAAATACAATGTTCTAATGAGATAAAGTTTCTTTGGCTTGTTTTCAACTTGGGAACTTCAAAGCGACAAGAACCATGCAGAATGGGATGCAATTGAACTGGATAAAGAAAGAAAGAACCCATAGACAGAAAGGTAGAATGGGAAATGATAAAAAAGAAAAGAACCCATACACAGAAAGGTAAAATGGGAACTGATGAAAAAGAAAGAACCCATATCCCACAATAGAATGGGAACTGGTGAAAAAGAAAGAACCCATACACAGAAAGGTAGAATGGGTTTTGATGAAAAAGGAACTCATACACAGAAAGGTAGAATGGGAACTGTGATGAAAAAGAAAGCATGATGAATGAATGCGCGTAGTTCTTATTGATTATTAAATGGTCAATCATTGTTAAAACTTCATGATTTCTTTAGGATGTATGAACCATGTAAATGTCACATGAACAGATCTATCCCTGAAAAGATTTGGATAGTAGAACGAATAAAAAGATGAAAACGTAAACATTACGGAATCTAAATACAATGTTCTAATGAGAAAAGTTTCTTTCTTTTCAACTTGTTTTCAAAGATCTTCATGATTCAATGGACATTTCAAACATTCAATGACTATAAACTGCACTACATTCATGTGTCATTTATAAAGTTGAGTCCATGATTCTAGCTGTGATAAAGAAATGGCTCTATCCCACAATGAGAAGAATTTTCTTTGACATTTTGTTTTATCTCCAGGATCCAAATGGACATTTAGAAACAACTCCATGATGGAATCATTATTGATTTATCTCTATCATTTCCGACATTTCAAATGACTTTTTCAGAACAATCTATTATTCCATTCATAAGGAGTAATTGTGCATACAGACCAGCCAACACATTTGGAAGCAGAACACTCACAAAGACCAAATGACAGAAATATCACAATTTCAAAAGAAGCTGGATTTTCGTTTGGTTAGTTATTTTTTCCTTGTTAGTCAAAGATCTTCATGATTCTTCATGGACATTTCAAACATATCTATAAACTACACTAACCTTTCAAATATCCCTATAAAATACACTGACATTTTAAATATGTATATGAACTACATGGACATTTCAAATATCTCTAATGAACTACATTGACATTTCAAATATCTCTATGAACTACATTGACATTTCAAATATCTCTATGAACTACATTGACATTTAAAATATCTCTAAGAACTACATTGACATTTCAAATATCTATAATGAACTACATTGACATTTCAAATATCTCTAAGAATTACATTGACATTTCAAATATCTATAATGAACTACATTGACATTTCAAATATCTCTATGATTCTACATTGACATTTCAAATATCTCTATGAACTACATTGACATTTAAAATATCTCTAAGAACTACATGGACATTTCAAATATCTCTATGAACTACATGGACATTTCAAATATCTCTATGATTTTACATGGACATTTGAAATATCCATATGAACTACATTCACATTTCAAATATCTCTATTAATCTACATGGACATTTCAAACATCTATAATGAACTACATTGACATTTAAAAGACGTCTATGATTCTACATGGACATTTCAAATATCTATAATGAACTACATTGACATTTCAAATATCGTCTATGATTCTACGTGGACATTTCAAATATCTATAATGATTCTACATTGACATTTAAAAGACGTCTATGATTCTACATGGACATTTCAAATATCTCAATGATTCTACATGGATATTTCAAATATCTCAATGATCTATATGGACATTTCAAATATCTCTATGATTCTACGTGGACATTTCAAATATCTTTATGATTCTACATGGACATTTCAAATATCTTTATGATTCTACATGGACATTTCAAATATCTCTTTGATTCTACATGGACATTTCAAATATCTTTTATTCTACGTGGACATTTTAAATATGTCTATGATTCTACATGGACATTTCAAATATCTCTATGATTCTACGTGGACATTTCAAATATCTCTATGATTCTACGTGGACATTTCAAATATCTCTTTGATTCTACATGGACATTTTAAATATGTCTATGATTCTACATGGACATTTCAAATATGTCTATGATTCTACGTGGACATTTAAATATGTCTATGATTCTACATGGACATTTCAAATATCTCTATGATTCTACATGAACATTTCAAATATCTCTATGATTCTACATTGACATTTCAAATATCTCTATGATTCTACATGGACATTTCATTCATTTCACTGACCCGTCTTTGACTTCTTCTCCCTCGTCGATAGGGCCCAACATGGAGCCATAACTGCATTGCGTCGGCACATCCCTGTCGTTTCTGATCCGGTCAATCACCTGGAACCAGTGTCTGGGTGATAAGGAATAAAGTGTAGGGGATAAATTATAGCGGACTGGTCGTAAGGGATAGGAGTTAGAAGATAGGGTTAAGGGGATATGGTGTAGAGAATAGGGTGTAGGGGATAGGGTGTACGTCATAGGGTTAGGGGTTATTGGGAAGGGGATAGGGGTGGGGGTAGAGGTAAGTGAGATGAGTTAGGGAATGCGGGTATGAGATAGGGTGTAGGGGGTAGGGGTAAGAGAGAGGGAATGTATAAAAGGGTTAAAGAGGAGGGAAAGAATTGAGGAGTGGTAGGAAGATACATGTGAGGAGATAGGTGATACGTGACGAAACAGTAGACAAGGAAAACGACTAGGCATAATTGATACGTGACGAAACAGTAGACAAGGACAAGGGGTAGGCATAATTGATACGTGACGAAACAATAGACAAGGAAAAGGGGTAGGCATAATTGATACGTGACGAAACAGTAGACAAGGACAAAGGGGTAGGCATAATTGATACGTGACGAAACAATAAACAAGGACAAGGGGTAGGCATAATTGATACGTGACGAAACAATAGACAAGGACAAGGGGTAGGCATAATTGATACGTGACGAAACAATAGACAAGGACAAAGGGTAGGCATAATTGATACGTGACGAAACAATAAACAAGGAAAACGACTAGGCATAATTGATACGTGAGGAAACAATAGACAAGGAAAACGAGTAGGCATAATTGATGTGTTAGGATAATTGAGTGAGAAACAATAAGGACAAGGGAAAACGACTAGGCATAATTGATACGTGACGAAACAATAGACAAGGAAAACGAGTAGGCATAATTGATGTGTTAGGAAACAATAGACAAGGACAAGGGGTAGGCATAAGTCATGTGTGTCGAAAGAGATGACATGGAAAAGGTATAATTGATGTGTTGACATGGAGAGTAGACAAGAAAACATGGAAGAGGGGTAGGCATAATTGATGTGTGATGAAACAATAGACAAGGACAAGGGGTAGGCATAAGTCATGGAAAGCATAAGTGAGGACATGGAAAAGGTAGGCATAAGTGATGTGTGTCAGAAAGAGTTGACATGGAAAAGGGTAGGCATAAGTGATGTGTGATGAAAGAGTTGACATGGAAAAGGGGTAGGCATAAGTGATGTGTGATGAAAAGAGTTGACATGGAAGGTAGGCATAAGTGATGTGTGACGAAAGAGTTGACAAAGGGGTAGGCATAAGTGATGTGTGTAAATGGGCATAACTGATGTGGGAGGAAAGAGTAGATATGCAAAGGATTAGGTATAATCGATGTAATAGGAAAAAGCAGACTTGAAAGGGGGGTAGGTATAACTGTTGTGTCAAGGAAAGATTAGACATGAAAAGGAAGAAGATATAAGTGATGTGTTAGGAAAGTATAGAAAAGGAAATTGGGTAGGGATGAGTGATATGTTAAGAAAGAGTAAATAAGGAAAAGGGGTGGGGGATAAGTGATGTTAGGAAAGAGTAGACAAGGAACAGCGATAAGTAAATATGTAGGTATGCATGTACATATATATGTATGTATGTATGTATGTATGTATGTATGTATGTATGTATGTATGTATGTATGTATGTGCATGTATGTATGTATGTATGTATGTGTGTATGTATGTATGTATGTGTGTGTATGTATGTATGTATGTATGTAGGTATATATAATATATAATATGGGAACATACTTGTCATCGTAAAATCATGGCTGAACAGAAAGGGAGACGAGGGTTTGTATGCATGTACATATGTATGTATGTATGCATGTATGTATGTATGTATGTATGTGTGTATGTATGCATGTACATATGTATGTATGTATGTATGAAAGAGAGTACGTATTTATGTATGTCAGCATGTATGTAAGCATGTATATAAACATGTATGTTTTTATGTATATGTTTTGTATGGCCAGTGTGTATTTGTATTTATGTATGTATACATGTATGTCTGTATGTATGTGTGTATGTATGTATGTATACATGTATGTATGTCTGTATGTATGTGTGTATGTATGTATGTATATGTATTTATATATATATATATATATATATATATATATATATATTTATATATGTATATGTTAATGTATGTATATATATCTATGTATATATCTATGTATATATTATGTATGTATGTATGTATGTATGTGTATGTATGTATGTATGTATGTATGTATGTATGTATGTATGTATGTATGCATGTATGTATGTATGAATTCATGTGTGCCTGTGTGTATGTATACATGTATTTATATATGTATGAATGCATGTATATGTATGTATGTATGTATTCTAGGTGTGTATAACATTTTAATCATGGGTCGTCACTCACTGTGCTTCCATCTCTGTAAAGGCACATAGCGTCAGCTGTTTGTTTCCAAGGAAGAGTAACTCCATCAGACACGTAGTTGTGGAGCTGGCTGGCGGCAGGACGTGGCGACACTGTGAACAGGAAACGCCTATTAAGAGTATCTCATGATGGCTGCCCGAGCAGTGGCTAAGAGTGAAGTACAAGGATTAACTAGTGGCTCCCACTGTCCTATTAGTTTTCCTGGAATACTTGGGAAAGGGATAGGGATAGGGATAGGGATAGAGATAGGGATAGGGATAGGGATAAGGATGGGGATAGGCATAGGGATAAGGATAGGGATTGCTATAAGTATTGGTATAGGGATAGGGATAGGGATAGGGATAGCGATTGGTATAGGGTCAGGGATAGGGATAAGGGATAGCGATTGGTATAGGGTCAGGGATAGGGATAGGGATAGGGATGGTGATTTGTATGGGGATAGGGATATGGATAGGAATAGGGATAGTGATAGGAATAGGAATAGGGATAGGAATAGGGATAAGGATAGGGATAGGGATATGAATAGTTAGAGGAATGCAATATGGATAGGGATAAGGATAGGGATAGGAATAGGAATAGGAATAGGGATAGGGATAGGGATATGAATAGGGATATGGATAGGGCTAGGGATAGGCATAGGAATAAGAATAGAATAGGAATAGGTATCAGGATATGGATAAGAATAGGGATAGGGATAGGCATAGGAATAGGAATAGAATAGGGATAGGGATAGGGATAGGGATAGGGATAGGAACAGCAATAGGGATAAGGAAAGGAATAGGAATGGGGATAGGGATAGGGCTAGGAATAGGAATAGGAATACGGATAGGGATAGGAGTAGGAATAGGAATAGGGATACGGATAGGGATAGGCATAGGAATAGGAATAGGAATAGGGATAGTGATATGGATAGGAATAGGCATAGGAATAGGGATAGGTATAGGAATAGGAATAGGGATAGGGATATGGATAGCATATGAATAGGAATAGGAATAGGGATAGGGATATGGATAGGCATAGGAATAGGAATAAGGATAGGGATAGGGATAGGCATAGGAATAGGAATAGGGATAGGGATATGGATAGGCATAGGTATAGGAAAAGGGATAGGGATAGGGATAGGGATAGGGATAGGAATAGGAATAGGAATAGGGATAGGGATAGTGATAGGAATAAGGATAGGAATAGAGATAGGGATAGGATAGGCATAGGAATAGGAATAGGAATAGGGATAGGGATAGTGATAGGCATAGGAATAGGAATAGAGATAGGGATACGGATAGGCATAGGAATAGGAATAGGAATAGGGATAGGGATACGGATAGGGATAAGAATAGGAATAGGGATAGGGATAGGGATAGGAATACGGATAGGGATGGGAATAGGTGTAGGAATAGGGATAGGGATAGGAATAGGGATAGATATAGGGATGGGAATATGAATAGGGATAGGAATAGGAATAGGAATACCTATAGGAATAGGAATAGGAATAGGGATAGGAATAGGAATAGGAATAGGGATATGAATAGGGATAGGGATAGGGATAGAGATAGGCATAGGGTTAGGGATAGGAATAGGAATAGTGATAGGGATAGGTATAGCAATAGAAATAGGGATAGGGATGGGGATAGGGATATGTATAGGAATGGGAATAGAAATAGGGATATGAATAGGAATAAGAATAGGAATAGGGATAGGAATAGGGATAAGGATACGGATAGGGATAGAAATAGGGATAGGGATAGGGATAGGGATAGGGATAGAAATAGGAATAGGGTTAGGGAAAGGGATAGGAATAGGGATAGCGATAGGAATAGGAATATGGATATGGATAGGGATAGGATAGGGATATGTGGGATAGGAATAAGGTGAAATAGAATAGGATAGGGATAGGGATAGGGATAGAGATAAGAATAGGGATATGGATAGGAATAGGGATAAGAATAGGAATAGGTATAGGATAGAGATAGGGGATAGGGATAGGGATAGAGATAGGAATAGGATAGGGATAGGGATAGGAATAGGGATAGGGATAGGGATATGAATAGGAATAGAGATAGGAATAGGATATAGGGATAGAGATAGAGATAGAATAGAATAGGATAGGGATAGGGATAGGATAGGGATAGGAATAGGAAGGGATAGAATAGGAATAGGATAGGGATAGGGATAT
>JAXRKP010001756.1:90000-95191 GCA_037039925.1 Doris montereyensis
ACAAGACGTTGTTTATTGTTGTTGTTAACAAAGACATTACAAGACGTTGTTTATAGAAGTATAGGTTGTTGAACATTGTTAAGACATGTTTATAGAAGTATACTTACAAAGAACATTACAAGACGTTGTTTATAGAAGTATAGGTTACAAAGAACATTACAAGTTGTTGTTTATAGAAGTATAGGTTACAAAGAACATTACAAGACGTTGTTTATAGAAGTATAGGTTACAAAGAACATTACAAGACTTTGTTTATAGAAGTATAGGTTACAAAGAACATTACAAGACTTTGTTTATAGAAGTATAGGTTACAAAGAACATTACAAGACGTTGTTTATAGAAGTATAGGTTACAAAGAACATTACAAGACGTGGTTTATGGAAGTATAGATTACAAAGTACATTACAAGACGTTGTTTATAGAAGTATAGATTACACAGTAAATTACAAGACGTGGTTTATAGAAGTATAGGATTACAAAGAACATTACAAGACGTTGTTTATAGAAGTATAGATTACAAAGTACATTACAAGACGTTGTTTATAGAAGTATAGATTACAAAGAACATTACAAGACGTTGTTTATGGAAGTATAGATTACAAAGTATACATTACAAGACGTCGTTTATAGAAGTATAGATTACAAAGTAAATTACAAGACGTGGTTTATAGAAGTACAGATTACAAAGAACATTACAAGACGTTGTTTATAGAAGTATAGATTACAAAGAACATTACAAGACGTTGTTTATAGAAGTATAGATTACAAAAACATTACAAGACAATGGTTTATGGAAGTATAGATTACACAGTACATTACAAGACGTGGTTTATAGAAGTATAAATTACAAAGTAACATTACTAGACGTTGTTTATAGAAGTATAGATTACAAAGTACATTACAAGACAATGGTGTATAGAAGTATAGATTACAAAGTCCATTACAAGACGTTGTTTATAGAAGTATAAATTACAAAGTACATTACAAGACATGGTTTATAGAAGTATAGATTACAAAGTACATTGCAAGACGTTGTTTATAGAAGTATAGATTACAAAGTACATTACAAGACGTGGTTTATAGAAGTATAGATTACAAAGTACATTACAAGACGTTGTTTATAGAAGTATAGATTACAAAAATACATTACAAGACAATGGTGTATAGAAGTATAGATTACAAAGTACATTACAAGACGTTGTTTATAGAAGTATAAATTACAAAGTACATTACAAGACGTTGTTTATAGAAGTATAGATTACAAAGTACATTACAAGACGTTGTTTATAGAAGTATAGATTACAAAGTACATTACAAGACGTGGTTTATAGAAGTATAAGATTACAAAGTACATTACAAGACGTTGTTTGTTAAAATATAGATTACAAAGTACATTACAAGACGTTGTTTATAGAAGTATAGATTACAAAGTACATTACAAGACGTAGTTTATAGAATTATAGATTACAAAGTACATTACAAGACGTTGTTTATAGAAGATAGATTACAAAGTACATTACAAGACGTGGTTTATAGAAGTATAGATTACAAAGTACATTACAAGACGTGTTTTATAGAAGTATAGATTACAAAGTACATTACAAGACATGGTTTGTGGAAGTATAGATTACAAAGTACATTACAAGACGTGGTTTATAGAAGTATAGATTACAGTAGTACAAGACGTGGTTTATGGAAGTATAGATTACAAAGTACATTACAAGACGTGGTTTGTTAAAATATAGATTACAAGTACATTACAAGACGTGGTTTATTAAAATATAGATTACAAAGTACATTACAAGACGTGGTTTATGGAAGTATAGATTACAAAGTACATTACAAGACGTGGTTTATGGAAGTATAGATTACAAAGTACATTACAAGACGTGGTTTATGGAAGTATAGATTACAAAGTACATTACAAGACGTGGTTTATAGAAGTATAGATTACAAAGTACATTACAAGACGTGGTTTATAGAAGTATAGATTACAAAGTACATTACAAGACGTGGTTTGTGAAGTATAGATTACAAAGTACATTACAAGATTAGGTGAAAAGATTACATTACAAGACGTGGTTTATGGAAGTATTGATTACAAAGTACATTACAAGACGTGGTTTATGGAAGTATAGATTACAAAGTACATTACAAGACGTGGTTAGGTGAAGTATAGATTACAAAGTACATTACAAGACGTGGAAGTATAGATTACAAAGTACATTACAAGACGTGGTTTTGTATAGAAGTATAGATTACAAGAGTGGTTAGGTGAACATTACATTACAAGACGTGGTTTATGGAAGTATAGATTACAAAGTACATTACAAGACGTGGTTTATGGAAGTATAGATTACAAAGTACATTACAAGACGTGGTTTATGGAAGTATAGATTACAAAGTACATTACAAGACGTGGTTTATGGAAGTATAGATTACAAGTACATTACAAGACGTGGTTAGGTTGAAGTATAGATTGCAAAGTACATTACAAGACGTGGTTTATGGAAGTATAGATTACAAAGTACATTACAAGACGTGGTTTATGGAAGTATAGATTAAAGTACATTACAAGACGTGGTTTATGGAAGTATAGATTACAAAGCACATTACAAGACGTGGTTAGGTGAAGTATAGATTACAAAGTACATTACAAGACGTGGTTTTAGGTGAAGTATAGATTACAAAGTACATTACAAGACGTGGTTAGGTGAAGTATAGATTACAAAGTACATTACAAGACGTGGTTAGTGAAGTATAGATTACAAAGTACATTACAAGACGTGGTTTGTTGAAGTATAGATTACAAAGTACATTACAAGACGTTGTTTATAGAAGTATAGATTACAAAGTACATTACAAGACGTGGTTAGGTGAAGTATAGATTACAAAGTACATTACAAGACGTGGTTAGGTGAAGTATAGATTGCAAAGTACATTACAAGACGTGGTTTATGGAAGTATAGATTACAAAGAGTACATTACAAGACGTGGTTTATGGAAGTATAGATTACAAAGTACATTACAAGACGTGGTTTATGGAAGTATAGATTACAAAGTACATTACAAGACGTGCTTTATGGAAGTACAGATTACAAAGTACATTACAAGACGTGGTTAGGTGAAGTATAGATTACAAAGTACATTACAAGACGTGGTTTTATGGAAGTATAGATTACAAAGTACATTACAAGACATGGTTTATGGAAGTATAGATTATTAAGTACATTACAAGACGTGGTTTATGGAAGTATAGATTACAAAGTACATTACAAGACGTGGTTTATGGAAGTATAGATTACAAAGTACATTACAAGACGTGGTTTATGGAAGTATAGATTACAAAGTACATTACAAGACGTGGTTTATGGAAGTATAGATTACAAAGTACATTACAAGACGTGGTTTATGGAAGTATAGATTACACAGTACATTACAAGACGTGGTTTATGGAAGTATAGATTACAAAGTACATTACAAGACGTGGTTTATGGAAGTATAGATTACAAAGTACATTACAAGACGTGGTTAGGTGAAGTATAGATTACAAGTACATTACAAGACGTGGTTAGGTGAAGTATAGATTACAAAGTACATTACAAGACGTGGTTTAGGTGAAGTATAGATTACAAAGTACATTACAAGACGTTGTTTATAGAAGTATAGATTACAAAGTACATTACAAGACGTGGTTAGGTGAAGTATAGATATAAAAAGTACATTACAAGACGTGCTTTATGGAAGATTATTACAAAGTACATTACAAGACGTTGTTTATGGAAGTATAGATTACAAAGTACATTGGGAGATATAGTTGAACGATGAACGGTTGAATGGCTGTGTAGGTTCAACAGTGTATGTTGAACGAGGTTGAACAGTGTACAGTTGAACGTTTGTGTAGGTTGAACGGAGTACTGTTTGAACGGTGTATGTTTGAACGGTTGTGTAGGTTGAACAGTGTACGGTTAAACAGTGTACTGTTGAGCAGTTGTGTAGGGTGCGTGCTGTACGGTTGAACGGTGTACGATTGAACAGTTGTGTAGGTTGAACATTGTGTAGGTTGAACGGTCTGTGTGGTTTGAACCTTTGTGTATGTTGAAAGGTGTATGGTTGAACGGTTGTGTAGGTTGAACGGTGTACAGTTGAACAGTGTACTGTTGAACGCGTTGTGTAGCTTGAACGGTCTATGGTTGAACACTTGTGTAGGTTGAACGATTACGGTTGAACGCTTGTGTAGGTTGAACGGTGCACGGTTGAATGCTTGTGTAAGTTGAACACTTGTGTAGGTTGAACAGTTGTGTAGGTTGAACGGTGTACGGTTGAACGCTTGTGTAGGTTGAACGGTGTACGGTTGAACGCTTGTGTAGGTTGAACAGTGTACGGTTGAACGCTTGTGTATGTTTAACGGTGTACTGTTGAACGCTTGTGTAGGTTGAACGGTGTACGGTTGAACGCTTGTGTATGTTTAACGGTGTACTGTTGAACGCTTGTGTAGGTTGAACGGTGTACGGTTGAACGCTTGTGTAGGTTGAACGGTGTACGGTTGAACGCTTGTGTAGGTTTAACGGTGTACTTTTGGACAACTTGTGTAGGTTGAACGGTGTACAAAACCAAACAAAGCAGGTCAACCCCATAGTCAACTATTTAGACGTAACTGATGTTATTACTAGTTAATACGTAATGTATAATGGATTGAGATATTATGTTAAAGACAATTATTTTGGAAGACAAATTTTGTCATATGAGGATTGTATCCGAGACATTTGAACAGTAGCATACAAGTTTCCTGTTACAATCAAACCCCAGTTGACTTTAATATTCGTACAATGGGAATTTCTAGTAAAAACTCAATTGTATACATGTCATAAGATAGCGCCAGAAAGTTTTATGTGTGTGTGTGATGTGTGTGTGTGTGTATGACAGAGAGAGGGAGAGAGAAAGAAAGAGCGAGACAGACAGACACACAAACAGACAGACAGAGATACAGAGAGATACAGAGCGATAGAGAGATAGATAGATAGATAGATAGAGAGAGAGAGAGAGAGAGAGAGAGAGAGAGAGAGAGAGAGAGAGAGAAAGAGAGAGAAAGAGATGGGGAGAGAGAGAGAGAGAGAGAGAGAGAGAGAGAGAGAGAAAGAGAGAGAGAGAGAAAGAGAGAGAGAGAGAGAGAGAGAGAGAGCGAGAGGCA
>JAXRKP010001757.1:0-2500 GCA_037039925.1 Doris montereyensis
GTATGTATGCCCGTATGTATGTATGTATGTATGTATGTATGTATTTATGTATGTATATATGTATGTATGCATACATGTATATATGTATTATGTGAGTGTATTTGTATGTATGCATGCATGTAAACATGTAATTATGTATGTGTGTGTATGTATGTATGTATGTATGTATGTATGTATGTATGTATGTATGTATGTATGTAATGTATGTATGTATGTATGTATGTATGCCTGTATGTATGTATGTATGTATGTATGCCCGTATGTATGTATGTATGTATGTATGTATGTATGTATGTATGTATGTATGTATGTATGTATGTATGTATGTATGTATGTATTTATGTATGTATATATGTATGTATGCATACATGTATATATGTATTTATGGAGTGTATTTGTATGTATGCATGCATGTAAACATGTATTTATGTATGTGTGTGTATGTATGTATGTATGTATGTATGTATGTATGTATGTATGTATGTATGTATGTATGTATGCATGCATGCATATATGTATGTATGTATGTATGTACGTATGTATGTAGGTACGTATGTATGCATATATGTATGTATATGTCTATGTATGTATGAATGTATGTATGTATGTATGCATGTATGTATGTATGTATGATGTATGTATGTATGTATGTATGTATGTATGTATGTATGTATGTATGTATGTATGTATGTATGTATGTATGTATGTATGTATGTATGTATGTATGTATGTATGTATATATGTATGTATGTATGTATGTATGTATGTATGTATGTATGTATGTATGTATGTATGTATGTATGTATGTATGTAATGATAATGATAAAATACATTTCTATAGCACTCATCATCAACACTAGATCAACGTCTGAGCGCTTTACAGTGAAATGGCATAGTACAAGTACAGACAACACATAAAAAATGTCAATCTCTTTTTCAGTACAGGAAAATTATAAAATTGTTTGCTGCAAACGGGAATAACGTAATCTAAATAAAATTAGAAGAGGGGTTAAGTACAATAATAAAAATAACTACATGTATAGAACTTAAGGTATGTAGAATATATCATTTTAGGTGTCTCGACCCCGAGTTATGCCCGCCACGCAAAAACATTCACATGCAATCTAGAAAAAGCAGTCAAATATGGCATACCGATGCCTATCTGACTTGTATAAAACATAAAAGACACCTACAGATTTGTAAATTAACAAAAAGTGGTCTGAGAGTAGTCTCCCTTAACAATGCATGTGCAATTAGTTTGGTGGGTATGCATTACACAATAGGAGAAGTCAAAGCCGAAATACGACAGTAAGTGACAAATCCACTAATAAAGACAGGGAAGCCAGTGGAGGGATTGGAGGAGAAGTGGTGAGACGTGATCGGATTTTGTTCTTTTTGAAAACAATTTTGGCAGCGAAATCTTTTGAAATCTCTATAGCTTTCTCAGCCTTTCAAAAGGGAGACCAAAAAGAAGGGCGTTGCAGTAGTCCATTTTTGAAGAAGAAAAAACAATGATACAATAAGACTGATTACATCTCTGTTTGATACATACTTTCTAATCAAATTAATTCTGCTCAATTCTAAATAGATAGTTCTACATAATATGTTAATATAGTTTGACATCATCAAATTTTTTATTTAAAAACTACGCCCAAATTGTTAGCGGTGTCCTTTGGAATAATTTTATTGCCCTTTACATTGATTATAACATTCTTTTCACTAATTCTTTTTCCGGATGGTTTTTTCATGAACAGGCGTTCTGTTTTGATTCATTCAGTTTTAATTTTTTTTGGTCATCTAATCTTTGATGTCTGAGATGCAATTTTCAAAAATTACAATGTTATGGGAAATGTCATTGATGTTTGTTTTGATATAGCTGAGTGTCGTCAGCATAGAGATGGTACGTAATATCATGTTTTTGTAATATTTGAACTACTTCTTGGGTGTATAAGGTTAACAGAATGGGACCTAACACAGAACCCTGTGGCACACCGAAATGGAGTTAAGTTAACCTAGAAAAATTTGTCTTTTATCTTGACGCGTTGGTTTCTGTTCTTTAAAGATGACTCAAACGAGGATAAAACATTGCCAGATATTTCAAAAGATGATTGCAACCTATTCAGTAAAATATCGTGATCGATAGTATTGAAAGCAGCACTAAAACCTAAATGGCTTAAAATACAATATTATTTTTGTCAAGACCTTTTACGAGATCATTCAAACCTCGCACAAGTGCAGTTTCAGTTGAGTGTCCAGCTCGATACGCTGATTGAAAGTGCGATTTTCTTGAAAAATTAAGTTTGCGACGAGTTGTTTCAAAACCGCTTTCTCAAGGATTTTTGACAGAAAAGACCGGTTTAACACAGGACGATAGTTTTTTTAATCGTTTTGGTCCAGACATTGTTTCTTTAAGAGGATAGTTATCGTTCCTTCTTTAAACTGTTGAGGCACTTTACCCGAAGTCAGTGAATCATTTATTATAGAAGTGATTGGAGCGAGA
>JAXRKP010001757.1:5000-7500 GCA_037039925.1 Doris montereyensis
GGTAACATAAATTACATAGGTTTATGCCGTGGAGACTACAAAATAATGCGTCAAAGAATGAATGATCGATTTCGATTCTTGATCTGTGATTTCATCTAATGATTTATAGTCATACAAATCCGATAAAGGTAATTCAATGGCGTTCAATTTCTTTGTTTCTATTTGTCATACTGAGATGTGGTGAAAGAGACAACGCCGTGTAGCGTTCAGTCGGTAGACGCCGAGCAGGACTATATTACATTGCAAGTAATGTAAGATTCTAATTGGTGAACATTTTCGAGGTCAAATTATTCACCAATCAGAATGGTAAAATGCAAGGCGGCCCCTGTAATGGCCTTGTCGACTGAACACAAGGCCCTCCCCACGGTGGTGTGCAATAGGCCTATATATATTAATACAAGCTGAAATACCGCTCAATGAGCAGGTTGCTATTAAAATATGACGATGTAGGTATAAAAAAGCTGATATCACACTCTATGAGCAAGTTATTATTCTAATCCGATCACAACCGCGACCAAAAAATATTTAGTGGATCTAAAGTAGCTCTAGATCAGACGTAGAGCTAGATCCAATAGGGGGAATTCCCACAGTCGGGCACACTCTTTAATGTGCGCTAACTAAGAGATGGAAAGATTGACCTGCTGAAAAAAAAAGAAAAGAAAAAAGAGTTAATCTAAATCTAGGTTAACATTTGAGCATTATCTGCTCAGCGGTGAACCGGGGACAATGGGCTTGGATGGGTCAACAGCGGACGAACGGCGAACTTTCGTGGGCTTTGTGGCTTACCGAAAAGTGTGGGGTTCGGCGGTAAGCGCAAATGAATTGTGTAAAATATCGTTTAAAGAAAGAAAATGTTTTTCAAATTAAAAACATCCCTAAAATATGCACAGGTATAACAGAAAAGTGGTGTTGAAATGTCAGCATCATCTGTTCAACGGTTTGAGAGCATATTCTGACTGGATGAAAACGAAATTTCGTAAATATACTGTTATTGTACAATCTGAATCCTGCTCAATGAGCAGGTTGTTATTAAATCATGACGAGGTAGTTTTTAACATAAAAAGCTGACATCCCACTCAATGAGCAGGTTATCATTCTAATCTAAGCCCAACCTCAGCCAAAAGATTAGTAGGTCTAGAGTAGCTCTGGATCTATCTCTAGATCTAGAGCTAATCGCTAATGTGGCAAAACCAGTTCTTTGCTTGGCTTTCGCGAACACCGCACGTCGATTCGGCCCAGCACTTTGTGACATAAGAGGTGGAGGCCAACGTTGTGTGTATTTTAAACACGCGCACAAATATAGGAATAGAGGGGGTTGGGGGGGGGGGGAACTGGTCATTTTGACGGCTGTGTTCACAGCGGTGCACATCTAAACCTAGATTTATAATCCTCTTTACAAGAAGTGCAACCCGTCTGAAGCGTTTGTTTTTGTTATTTTTTTTCATTTTTCATATCTTTGCTTGCATATTTCTCGAAAAGTTGTTTTTTCACACTAAAATTATATCTCCTCCGTCATTTACCGACCGATTTGTATAATATTTCGCACACATGTTCCTCTCGTCAATGTTAATAGAATAATACGAAGGAGCCACAGTGGAGTGAAGTCAAAGGCGAAATATGACAATAAGTGACAACTCCACTAATAAAGACAGAACAAACACGTGACGTTTCGGGTATAACCCTTCGTGGGACAACAAACGAAAAATATCTAGAATCTAGATATAAGTACTACCTCAGGCATCACACAATGTGATGTCAGAAGAAAAAACATAAAGGAGAAAGAAAGAAAGAAAAAGACAGGGATGTTAATAAAATGACGTGGGTTGGGTTTTTTTCTATATATTGTAAATGTTTTGAGAAAAAAAAATAATTTTGTAATAAAAAGGTCATTTTAAAAAAACACTATCCGAAATATCTCTTTAAAAACCGATGTCACTCTTTAGATATTAAATGGAAAAAAACGATATGCACAGGTTTTGAATGATTTTATTCATGACTAAGAAAGAAGATTTTTTTTTTTAATTGGGTCAAAATCCAAAATGGCGACCGTTTCTTTGACAACCAAGGACGCTATAAACTTTACAATGATATAGGATGACTATATTTTGACAGTTACTCATATGTATACTAAAAGCAAATTCCCTAACTCAAAAGCCAAACAAATTACTTCAGGAGCTGCCCCCTCCCCCCCCCCCCAAAAAAAAAAGAAAAGAAAAGAAAAATGTTTTTGTCTTTTTAAAAAATGACCTTTTTGTAACTTAAACTTGGCATAGAACAAACCCCTTTAATTATTTCTTAATAGCATATGAAATATCGGGGGGGGGGGGGGGGATAGTGAAAATATGTTTACAAGTACAAGAAATAGTTAATATCTATGTACCATTGGGACATTTCTTAACCAAGATATATTTCCAAATGACTGAACAAAATGCACATATCTTAGTCACAATGTGTGACTCAAAGCTGGCGACCGTAATTCCTAATACTAATACTTCGGTTC
>JAXRKP010001757.1:12500-82500 GCA_037039925.1 Doris montereyensis
GAAGCTGCCTTGAGATTTAAGGATTTCAGATTAATTTTGGGTCAGACTCATTTCGATCAGTAGTAAAGTTCAGTATCTAGATCGGCTCCCATCTAGATCTACTTGATAGTATTGATACTATTACTATGTTTGTTATCGATACAAGATCAAAGATCACTGGCATAGTGGGGCTGGAATGTTGCCATGAAAATGAAAGCGGAAGCTCAGTGTTCTTGCTTAGCCCCAACTGGATTTTCTACCTGTAAGACAATATATTGCCAACTCTCATGCAATCGATAGCTACACAGTCTGCATGAGATATGGACATGTCACAGTGTTGTGTCATAGGAAATAGAAGTAGATCTAGTAGGCTATCAAATATATTAGATCTATATTTAATATTATATCTCATGCAATCTATAGCTACAGAGTCTGTATGAGATATGGACATGTCACAGTGTTGTGTCATAGTAATTATAAGTAGATCTAGTAGGCTATCAAATATATTAGATCTATATATAATATTGTATAGGCCTTTCTCAACCTAGATTCTAGAAAAGATCTAAAGATAGTATAGACTTAATAGATCTATTTGTGTTCAGAATATAGGATATTTCTAGGTCTAGATTATTTGTTTTCTATTCTGCTGATTTGTATTAAAATGATGAATAAGTATCTCTGTTATTTTTGCTCTGAGAGGAGGAATGATGTTGATGAATTGTATTCAAGGTCTTTATTGATATGTCTTAAACTTAAAGTATTAAGTATGCAGTGTTTGCTGGGCATCTTTCTTCTACAAGCTTTGGGTTCAATCCAATGGCTGTCTGCTTATTGATACACTTTCTCAGCATTTAGATCTAGATAGATCTAGGTATAATCATCTTTAAAATTGTTTTTTTTTTATTTATGTTTAACTTCAGAGATGTTTGGCTTTACGTTTAACATTTTCCTTACCCTCCAAAGGTTTCAATTCCGTAAAAGTTCTTTTAGTTTGCATGTTGCACATAAACTTGCAGCTCACTATTAAAAGATATTGGAATAATAAATGACATGTTTTTATTTTCTCAGATAAATGAAATTGTCAGTGGCTTTTTCATTGTTAATTAGGACAAAAAACAGATTTTAAGAGAAAATTATTTTTCCTTTTTATTGTGTAAATGGTAGATGATATGATGTTAAGGAATATTGAGTGTATTGGAAAAAAGAGACCTGGCATGTAAGTTTTGTTAGTATGTAGTGTCCTTAGTTTTTTTATAGTTAGAATGCATCTTTTTTATACATAGTTATTACAGTGCCATTGGTAGTGGCTGGTTGTTTGGAAACTAATTTCCTTAGTTTTTTAGAATGCATTTTTTTTTTTACATAGTTATCGTTATAGCAGTACTATTGGTAGTGGCTGGTTGTTTGGCAGTCAAATTTTGAACTATAAGGTCTTGAATTCGAACCCTGACATTGTGTTCTTAGGGAAACAGCATTGATATACGTTTTTCCACTCAAACCAAGTGTAAATGGATATCAGCATCAGCTGGAAAGTAAGACCTGTGCTGGATATGCTGTCTTTCAAGAGGCGGTGTGCTATACTACCAAGTGTCCTGTTCCAGCCATGGGAAAAATTGGGATGGGCTCCTTCCTGCACTATGGACCATACCAGCTGTGTTATTATTATATTTCCAATGATCTACAAACAATGGAAGATGATTAAATATGTTTCTTTTATATTATGACCATGGAATTGTTAAGTCTATAGTAGTTTTGTCAGTGATCTACAAACATTGTCTGTGAAAGATGACCAGATAAGTGTCTTTCACACATTATGACCATTTAAATATCAGTTACTTTCTTTTTCAAGATTCAGTCAGTTCTGAAATCTTTTAAAACAGGTTTATTGGGAAAGTATTATTGCTTTGTGTGGTGAAATTTTATCATGAATGAAAAGGGGATGTGTACAGTAGTAAAAGAGTGAGACTTTAGTTTTTCATTTCATAGATAATGTTGAATATTCCACTTTCTTCACATAGACTTTGCTCATCACAAGAATGGCCGAAGTCGCAAACAAGGGTCAAGAATTACAGAATCTCCCCGGCATACTTCCACCCCAAAGTGGAATAAATCTTGTAGTGACAAGAGGCCGAGACAGAGAGGCGGTTATGACGATAGACAAAGAGAAGAGGTACTTGACTCATAGGCTATAACTATGTGAAAACATTGGATAGTCTTTGAAACACCACCTATTTTTTTAACGCATTCCCACCAAATTAATCGTACATGGCAGGTTTCACAAAAGGGGACCCAAGTGTTGCTTCACTAAATAACCGCCAGAGAAACATTGGTCGACTGACCCGGCCAGTGTCGCATAACATTGCGTCACTGGCATTGGACAGAGAATTTTCACAGTTATGCCCCATGACTGAAAAAATATGACTTTTAAACGCTAATTTACTCGCATCACAGTCCTTTGCTATCTCTTAACCCTCTAAGGGCCATGGCCCTATATATAGGACGTGCCATCATTGGACCGGAAAGAGCCACAGCCCTATATAAAGGGCATAGACCCTGACTTTCTATAATGGAAAATTCCATTATCCTTTATGGTAAAATGATGCAGTAAATGCTAAAGTATATAGTGATGTAACAGCCAATGAAAACATCGTTTATTTTAAGCTCATAGCGTCCCTAGAGGCCTTGTTATTAATCGGCGAAGTGGTGCACCTTACTGAGTAGTGTTCACTGTGTAATCATCCCCTTTTGTTGAGTGTTTCATTGTTTGTCAACACAATAAAGATCATTGATCTAAGTGATCTGAGTGTTGTTAGACAGTTGGTGATGTAAACTGACAACAGTGGCCCTAGTTAAATGTCATTCATGAATGAATGTCGAGATTTATCAGAGGAAGAAATCCCCATTTTTCCTTCTTGGTCTAAAGACAAATAATGAATGAACGAAAGTTATGTCTAATATCAAAATATTAATGCCTCATGTTATCAGCTTTCAGAAAATGTATGGTTTTATGTCTAGTGTCACTTTAACTCACAGTTATACAGTCCCTTTTCTACCCTAGTCAAAATCTTTCGCTTTTCTCTTTGCCATGCTCTTATTTTTCTACTCAAGCGGCTGTGGCATACTGGGGATCGCTACTAGGGTTAAAGTCATATATCTGGAATCCTCAGGTTCTAAGCTTTAACATGGTGTATAACACTTGTAAAAAATATAACATGTAAATTTTGATAAAAGAGGGAATTGGGGATGGACCATTTTGTAAAACCTGCCACGTGCATTGTTAATAAATAGATTAAGTTGTATACATATGATTATTTTTATTTTGTACTTTTATTTAAGTTATTTTATTTCGTTTGCACTACACACAAGAATTGAAAAAAATTTTTGTATTGAAATCAAATTTTATTTCATTGACATTCTTTATGTGTTTTTTGTACTATGACATGTCACTGTAAAGCACTCAGAGGTTGATCTAGTATTGAGGATGAGCGCTATAGAAATGTATGTTATTATTATTATTATTAATGTATGACAATCACCTAGTACAATAATTTCTATGTGAGCAGCTAAAACGCATAAAGGGTTTTTCTTGATTAATTCCTCTTAGATCCTTCCTTGTGCATCATATATTACGTGAGGCTAAAGTATGCTGTCATTATTATTTCTAAAAGCAGAGGTTTTTATTTGCCCACATTATTTTCAACTTAAGAATACATGCGAAGTAACTTTTATGTTGAGCACCAAACGTATAATGTAACGATTATCTTTTACTTTTGAACGCAGGTAGCGGAATCAGGAGAAGCTTATGATATTGTCTTAAGCACCGGCTCTCGTAAGGGCAATGCTAATCATCTACTGAACTTCAAGTTCAAACCAAGGGAGAGTGAAGCTGTCGGTCAATGGGGAAGGGGCCGAAATAGCGGTGGCAATCGTAGTCGTGGTGCATACAAAAAGTTACCATGCTATAACAAGGAACAGTTTCTCCAAGCAAGGTATTTCCTTTTAATTCTTATTTGCTTTTGCATGATGAATTATTTATCTTACAAGCTTATCAGGGATGTCTTATTGACTTCACAGAAATATGGGAATGAAAGCTCTCCCTTTCACAAGTAATCTTTTCTTCAAAGCATTGTTTTCAGATTATGATCATGCAAAAAAAAATGTATGTGGGTCTTTACTTGAACTAGATGACTCTATTGACATGATAGAAGAGGATTTTGCCTTTGACAATATAAATTTTTGGATTGATATGAGCATTGTCATACAATATGAAAACTAGGTAACTCAGACCTTCATGATTTATACTGAAAATTGGTTGCAAGAGCAGGAGTTCTGTTCTTGAGTTAGGACGGTGGTGTTAACTTGAAGTTATTGCATATTTCCCAAGAAAGATATTTAGGAGATTATGTTGATTTGAATTTACCCATATCCACAACAAAGGTTTTGGTAGGATTTTTAAGATTTTGCCTAGACTGCCCTGTAATCAGCCATGGGATCTTTAATGTGCACAGTGCATTGTGATCTGCACACATGACCTCCTTTTTATCGTTTATCTCTAATGGGACTATGTGTCGATTCATCTACCCAGATCAGGGGGGGGTTGGTTATACTCATAAAAACTCTGGGATTGGGAGACTGACACCCCGCCTCTGGACTAGTGAGTCCTCCTTGTTGACAAAAACTACTTTTTGTTGTCAGCTGACATGGCTTTAAATGTGATCAAGAGGATTGATCATAAGGATGTAATCATATTATTTTATAAGTGCCGTATTTTGTTTGCTCCTTTGGGTCAAATAGAAGCGTATGATTATAGCGTACGTTTAGAGTGAGATGACAGTAACCATGCTGTGTTGTACTTTTGTTTTTTACTTCATAGTGTCTTAAAAAATTTCTTTTTCAGCTGTCAGTTTGTTGTTAGAGAGAAGGGTGAATATATAGAACAAGCTGTGAACCCTGATGCTTTGGTTAGCTGGGACATGATAGAATTGATAAGAAGTTTCTGCACTGAGCCTGTGACATGTCCCATTTGCTTGCAAGTTCCATTTGCTGGTAAGGCCAAATGAACATGTGGATTTACTTTGTATTTCTTTTTTTGTTTATATGTTTGTTGTATATTTTAACTCATAGACTTCCGTTGTCGCATGTTGCTAGGCCATAAATATAGAAAGGTCGCGTATACTGACGATTGCGGTAAGGAGCTTATTCTACTTCTGTTTCCTGCGGAACAAGCTCTCTAGCGTGAATGGTTGATTTTTTATGATTTTATTACTGATGGCAGTGCAAGCCTTCGACTAAACCCGTTTTCTTTGCCAGCGTATAAAACAACTACTACTCCTAGTACTACAAGTAGGTTTACAAGTCAGAAACAGCATAGACCACTGTTTTTAAACAGTTTACCGGCTCATCGTTTTCCAATCACTGTTTTCATCTGTTTACTGATGGAAGTAGTGTGTTGTGTGAATGGTGTCTTCACCCCAAAAACATTTTTAGCTGCTCACCCCCACTCAGACAAACTAACGACACAGCTGATTTTTGTTGGTTCCAATACAAAGTTTGATCTCTTATGAACACTGTTTAAAAAGGAAGAGAAAATAATAACAAATAAAAAAGTAAGAATTTTAAAACCACCCTCCTTTTTTGGTTACACACGCCATAACCTTGTGTCAGACCTTGGTAGTCTATAAGTATTAAACCAAATTTCTTTTCGTTTATATTTTCCTTGCATTTTATTTTGAATTGAGAAAAGAAATATATTTTTGTTCTTATAGGGATATTATAATTTCTTGTAGTCAAATTTGTAATGTTTTAATCACTATGTTTATCTCTTAATTAATTTTGATTTGGTGAAGACTTTCATAAAACATTAACTAAAGATTACCGATTACTTGTTGCATTCTCTTTTCTTCACTTACCTAGATTCCCCACGCTCCAAACTTTTTATATTATTTTGAATAAATTGTCTTTCCATCTTCCAGGCAAAATTACAAAGTGTGGTCACATTTACTGCTGGGCGTGCATTCTTCACTACCTGAAGTTGGAAGATGATAACTACAGAAAGTGTCCAATATGCTATGAGGCTGTAATGGTTGAAGATCTGAAGAGGTAAGTTATGGTGAAATGCTAAGAAGACGGTTGATTTGAGGCTTTGATGTAATTGCTTTGAGAGAATCAATTTCATGTGAAGCTTCTTCCTGATTTCTCAACTGATTATATTTATCATATCATGCCCATAGATTTTTTATTTTAAAAAACTAAGAATGCCTCATGGCACATCCTGCAGTTGCTGTGCATCATACAGGTCCTTGCGGTCAGAGAATTAGTACTGATCTATAATAGAGAAAATTAATGAATAATTAAGATAAAGAAACAATCATAATCTTCACCCTTGCCCTTTTCTGATATTTTCAGTGTTCAGCCGATCAGTGTGCCTGATTTTTCAATCGGAGATGAAATAGAGATGAGATTGATGAAGAAAAACAAGGGAAGTGTTCATGTCATGCCAACGGCTGAGTGGGAGGATAGGAAAGGACTGCCTATGAATATGCATGGTAAGCTTTTTGCCTTTTGTTGATCTTCAAAAATAAAAATAAAAACAAATTTTTTATTGCTTTTGAGTTACTGTTTCTATTGGAGGGTGTATGAGCAGAAGGAAACTTTTGAAAATATTGTTAACAGTCGACTCAGGTGAATCACAACACGACCAGAGCTGTAAAATTGTTATGGTTATCTGAAGTTGTGATAAACCAGATTTTACCTTTGGGTCAGTATTTAGGGTCCAGTCTGCAAGAATATAATGGATTGATATACCTTTCACCTTTGAAAAAATAAACCCATAGTTACCCATACTAGGACTCAAAACTCAGTCCGGTCTTGCCAGGCCAGTAGTGTACTGCAGGACCATGATTATACCCGATCTCTCTTGAATTTTTATTCTAAAAATTTGTTATGTCTGGTTGCATTGATTTTTTTTTAAAGAGGGGCCTTTTTCTTTATATTTCTTGTACTTATTTTCAAGTTTAATACTCTTACATCTATGTATTTTTAATTTTTTAGGGGGTGACAGTAGTATTTTGAAAATTTTAAGGGGGCGATAAAGTTCAGTATTCTTCTCTCCAGAGGTTGTCCTCATCTCTCAGATTAAGATTCCATGATTTGTTGCTGGAAACTGAAAGATCGGCATGGTCATGGGCCAAACTGAACGTATGCAGATGTTTCAAGATTTGACTCTGGTGTACTGTGTGTAAAACTGAGATCAACTGGCAAAACAGTGTTTGGAACACTTGCCAAATCAAAAAAGTACAAAGGCTTTAGTGCAGACCTAAGGAATTTTATGAATATGATGGTCTTTTTTCCAAATTGATATAATTTAAGTTTGTTGTGGGTTTTTTTTCAGCCTACAGCTCTTTCGTTCATCTCACTTTCTGGACGGTGTTAACTTTTATGAAACACTCTCTCGCTCTGTCTTTTTTCTCTCTTTCCTTACCAGGTAGTTTATTTTTGACCAGCTATTGGGGAATAAAGAGTTGCATCTTCTTCTTTTTCCTCCTTACCAGGCGGTAATAATACAAAGTACATGAAGCTTTTGGTGGCGTCACTACAACAAATACAAAAAGGAAGTCATTGAAGCAGAAAGAATTGCCCTGGCTGCTCACTTGTCTGATGCTGAAGAATCTGAAGCGACATTTATCAAAATGGCACAAACCCTTTTGGATGTGAGTGTTGCGTTGATACTAGTTTGCCTTGTTTTGTTTCTTTTCATTTTCATATTTGAATTCCTTTTTTTTATTATGATCTTTTGTGTCCCCGTTCAAATTTGTGTTAATGTGAATTGAAAAAGATTTAGTGTCAGTTAACTGTAGATTCCCCTACAGTCAGTTGCATCTTTAAAACCTCTCCTTCATACTTTTGCCGATGGAATGGCATTTCTATGTCTCTAATGCTTCATGTTAGCTCATTTATTCAGGTTAAAGAATTGTTGAACTTGTAGACACTTTCCCTGTATACGGTAGTGTGTGACTATTCCCTGGCTGTCACTGGGGTCATTACACAAGAAATGATTCAGCTTTAAAAAAAATGTTTTTTCTTTTTCCTATAAAAGAAACGGGAAGCTTCATTGAAGAAAGTATTCAAGCGTAAAGCCAGATGCAACCAAGCTCCTCGTATACCTGGCCTGGCGCTTACACCCACGCCCTCTGAAAGCAGCAGCGATGAAGAGGATGAAACAGAACAGATACAACCAGCACCAACAAGAGAAGAAACAATGGTAGCCACCCCAGCTCTGGTAAACTCAATGGTAGGCGGCTTAAATATAGTTTTTTTACCATGCAAGTGTCTTGGGCTACCAGCCACCTCCACAGGTTTAAATCCACCTGGTTGTTACAAGAAACTTCACACAGCTAATTATCCTAGATTTCCGTTTCCTTAAAAGCGAAAGTGATTATTTAGTCTGCAGGGTAAATGAAAACAGGTCTAAAAATTCAGTTTCAAGTATAGAATTAGGGTTGATGCTCAATCTGGCCGGGCAGTGGACAGGGAAGCGCCTGTACCGGGAGTAGGTGGTTCCGCCCTCCACGAGTCTCCTGCTGCCTTGCAGGCGGGTCTTGGACAACCACAGGCTAAGGTAGTTAACCCTGATATAAAGCAACCTGCTGCTTTGCAGGCCGGTCTTCAAAGGCTAAGGAGTTAACCCTGACAGAAAATAACCTGCTGCCTTGCAGGCTGGTCTTTCGAAGACGAACTTGGAAACGAATGCGGACTGCGATTTTGGAACATGGAACATTAAAGCAATAAATGGAAAAGAGTTAGAATTAGTTCAAATGGAAAAATTCAAAGTAGATATTTTGGCCATTACAGAAACAACAAAAAAGGATAAGGAATAGGAAATGTAGGACCGAATCATATTTTAATCTTCTCAGGAGTAGATGTCAAAGATACAGCTAGAGCGGGAGTAGGCCTCCTAGTGCTTAAAAGGCATGGAAAGCTACTAGAAAGTTGGAAATTTATAAGCCCACGTTGAATGTGTAGTACGTCATTAACATATCAATATTCATTTCTTTTGTTTTCAGCCGTCAAAAAGTGTATGCTGATGCTTTTGAAGATGAAATACAATCAGAGGCAGATGGCGCTTCTATGTTGCCTGAATTAGAGAACTCCACTTTGGAAGATGTCTCGTCCACGGGTGAAGGAAAGACTGCTGCTTCTGGAGATGTAGCTCCACTCAGTGTCGGTGGAGAAGATTGCAGTGCAGGTCATTATGATGGCGGTGAACATTCTCCCTCGTTTGGCGACTCGCACCCGAGTCCTTTACCTCCAGCACCTGACCAAGCCGATTCTCCCGCAGCTCTGAGTCTAGAGGAGACAGTAGAAACCATTGATCTGCCACAGAGCAGCCCTCCGAAATATGTGAAACAGAGTTCAAACCATGAAAAAGCCAAAGATGCCTACTTTTTCTATCAAGGTTTGTGATGATTTTCTTCTTCAAATTATTGGATATCATCTCAACAACGTAGGGGTCAGAGAAGTTTATCAAACTTCTTTGCTTTCTTATCTTTTGTTTTGATTTTGAGTGTGTGGACGACACCACAGTGACGTAGTGATATCTGATAAACGTTTGGATAAAATTGAAAACTCCTTAATGTTTGATGTTGATTTAATTGTAAATTCAAGTTATGATACGTTAAAAAGACTTTGCTCCGTATAGGGAAGGGAGAAGTCAATGCAAGAGACATTTGAAAAGAAAAATGAAGACTTTTTGGCTTTCTTTGGAATTTGAAGGAAAAACGGACAAACAAGATTTCTATGTTCATTAAAAATCTATACCTTATTTTCTTTACTTCAGCCTCAACAGGCCAACACATCTACCTGCACTCTTTGAATGCCCATTGTCTGGCAAAAGAATATGGAAGTCTAGAGGACAGTCCTGAGATAGTCAAAGCTTCTATCTTAGCTATTGAGCGATGTTTTATGACAGAGGTAATAGCTGTGTTTCTTATTCAGTGATGTTGTTAGTGTATGTGTTGATGGAGGTGAGGTACTCTGGTTTGATTGTGTTTATTTTAAGTTCTGCAGTGTGCCATTAACTATTCAAATGGCTGTGAATTACATACTTAACTTCCATAGAGGCATGCATATATCGAATGGAAATGTACAAGTAATGTTCCCCTTTTTTAAAAATCACACTCAATGAACTTTGGTAGCTGTTTAACATAAAGAAAGTAAGATAGAAATAGTGATGAATCAGCTTATCTAAAAAGAAGATATATTCCTGAGAAAGAAATGAGACTTGTTTAGAAAGATATTCCACACATGCCTGCTTAGATCATCAGTTTTTGTCTCTTGTCTGATTGTCTTAGGCTAACTAGTCTAATGGTAATGTAGTTTCTAACAGTAGTAAAGATATGATGGATTAGAAGAAAGGTCATACTGATCACTTTTAATGATAGGCCTTATTATTTCAGATCACATTTATTTTGTAGCTACAAGATTTCATTGTGGAAATATTTATTGTTGTTTTTCAGGAGGTCCGGAAAAGAATGCGCTACTTGAACCACATCCCGTTGACGTGTGAATTTTATGTCATGGAACTAAAATTTGCCCCACCGCTTGTCAGCAAGGAGACTATAAAACATTTCCATGGTTGGTTTCTTCTTCAATTTTGTTTTGTTGTCAACCTTTCGTATGGATACATATACAGAGAAAATATTGTGTAACAAATATGTTGTTGGTTTTAAAAAAAATGTATGTGAATGTGTCTATTTAGGTGACTTTTATTCATTTAGTATAAATAATTGCTTGTGTAAATTTGTACGTCTCCTTCATGTCCTTTCTCAGCGTGTCCATTTCTATGTTACTCTCCATACCATGTTCATTTTTATATCATTTTATTTTTTGACTATTACTGGTTCATTTTGGGAAGAAAAATAATACAGTAGTGACCGTCTAAATTCCCGGTGCTTGGGAAGCAGAAAAACGGACATTTAGACGAAAAAAGGTCAAGGGAGTTCATCAAGTATGGTGCAGAAATTCAACATTTGCAAAAAAAATAATGCGAGAAATGGGGACACCTGGAAACCATTTAGCATTGAGGTGGGAGAAAGCGCGCAGGCAGGTTGACTATCACAAAGAGACCGAAGACACAATGGATACATCCAATACGAGACGGGAGCAGTAAAACTGTTCCTACTTTGTCCCTCGATTGCAATGCGTTCACAGTCTACTAAAACACCAGGTGATTGCATTCAACGTACGACATCAAGAAAGAGCTGTGGTTGGAGTCTGAAAGACTTCAATTCTAATTGCTCAGTGACAAATCAGTAATCCACTGGAACAAAGGCTGTGATGTACACTGGGTGGAGTTAAGAAGAGAAGGCTTGTCATTTTTTATTACATTACAATGGATAGGTAAGGAAGGATGATTGTGATGAATGGCACGATGTTGACGGGCATAAGCCATATTAGCAGTGTATGATAAACAAAAATATTTTTAAAGAGGTATTTTATGATAATATGGAGAAAATGATACATGCAGTTGCCGTGGGACCGGGCATTTAGGCGAAAATCTTGGTTTTGAGACGGGCAATTTATGTAGGGGAAATATCAGTTTCACCGAGATTGCAGGCGAAACACGCATTACGGCTTTTAGCCGGTCACTGCTGTAATAGTATTATATTTTTATATCGCCTGTCTGCGAAATGTCAAGAATATGCGTTCTCTCCTCTACTCAATTAATGATTAAAAAATCTAGATGTGGTATATATTTTAAAAACTATGATGGCTTCCGTGAAAAGTCAGGTTTCCAATGACGATCTTGTTCTTGCCGACAAGACTAAAGAGCCAGTAGCAAAAGACAAAAAAGGCTGAGTAGTTTTGGATTGTGTTTGCCAATCCCATGTGGGGCCGAGAAATGCTGTTACAATGTTTGCAAGTTTTAATGTCAGAGAGAATGTTAAAGATTCATCAATTTGATTCCTTTTTGAGACTATGTTTTCATTTATAACGTAACCAAATTTATTGAAAATTCCATATCCATAATTAAAATCAAAATATATTAAAATTCTAGAGGACATAGACTCATTGTTGGTTAAAGAAGAAATAAATTCTTAACCTGTTATCTTTACTATGTTTTTATAACGCCTATTATCTTTTACTATGTTTTTATAGCGTTTGTTACTCAGCTGAAAAATACTCGTCTTATATTTTCTTTTCTTTGTCCAGGTGAATTTGAAAAGAAACGAAAAGCCCGTCAACGTAAAGTGAAAGATGAAAAGATGAGGGCAAGGAGATTTGAGGTTGATTACAAAAAATCATTTGGCATTTGTAAGTATGCAATACTTGTCTTTGCCTAAAGGAATAGGATTTATTTCAGTTGTGTGAAATTTTCTTTTCCATAAGTTCACTGAAAATTAATTTTACCTTGGTGGGTTGGGTTTTTTTTTATCTTTGTATGATTCCATATCGTTTACTCTTATGTTTGAATGCCCTTGTAGTCCAGTAAATTATTTTTAATGCTCTTTTTCTTAAGGGGAAAAAATAATTTAAAAAACACCTTTGTTTGTAAAGCGTGATGTGTCAGGACAGTTGCTCATTCAATCACTAGAATAAACAAGGCGGTTTATTAAACTTTTTTGTATATGTCTCATTACTCTAATTTTGATTGAGCGGGAGAGTACAAAATTTGAGTGACTGAATTGTTTGATGAAAGCTGTATTCCTAAGTAAGACCTCTGCCAATCAATCTTTCAGATATTGTTTGTAAATAGATGGAAAGATTCCTGCAAGCTGAAATGTAAAAGGTTTATTACACCTTTGTTTTTCAGACCCAGAAGTTCAGATTCCACTGTCAAATCTGAAGCAATTTCCATCCCATCTGACGGCATCAGCTTCATCCTCCCATTTGTCTAACATGGATTCCACTGGTCATCAGGATGGGACGAAAGCAGCCATAGCTACCTCATCCCATTCAGCTAAGAAAGATAGTGCACAGGAGATTGCTGAGTCACCTGGTATGGAATACATTAAGCTTAAAAACTAATATATAGTTAAAATATCTTTTTCCTCCTCAAATGGATTGTGAGTGGTTAATGTGGGCAGTATCCTGTTTGTTTCATTTGATTGCAATGGTCTTGCTGTCCTGTTTATAATCATCCTCCCCTTCCAGAGATCACAACATAAGGTTGAAACAAAGAAATCATCTTTCCTTTATGTCCGGATTAACATCGCCTTTCTTTTTTTCCATGGGTGGGTTGCTGCTAGTAAGTCCTACTTCTTCTCTTTCACTCTTTCTTTCAATAAAACACAAAATCCTTTTCTTGCCTCTCTTGAATCATCTGAAAGCAATTTTGTCTATGTTAGTTTGTTACATCCTTGCCTAAAATGTTTCATGTATTACTGCCAGTTCACTTCCGTACTCCCTTTCTTCTCTCCCATTGTGGGCGGTTGGTGAGTGCTGCTGGTATTTTCTGTCACTTTTCTTTCATCTTCTTGTTTCCTCTGTAATTCACCCTGAGATCACTGCATATGGTGGATGGGGAAAATTAAATGGGGAATCAAATCTCTCCCATGTTGTAAATTGTCAAACACTCTTCTATAGAAATAAATTACATTTATTGTAGGAGAAATTATATTCACATGACATAGATAGTTGAATAATGGATACATGCAATTGCGCTTATTACATTTCAGACGTCCACACTTTATCCATGGCATCCTCACCTGGGACAGACAATTCAATTAATGAGACCATGTCCTTTGCACAGGTACATTTACAATATGTGTTCATGTGCTTTCATTTCAAATATGTAACACATTTGTCAAGAAATAAGCTACAGCATTCAACTTGTAATTATTTTACTGAATAGGAATTTTTTCATATTTAGCAGATTAAAACTAGAATCCATGATACAAAGCCAAGTTCATAAGTTGAATAACGAACGTGTATGATTTTTAAGCTGAGTAACAAGCACTTTTGTACGTTCATTATGCTACAATCCCTAATATTAATCTATGCCTAGATCTACCAGATGGGTACCAACTGTAAGTGAAAGGTAAAACTGACTCATACCAACATCTATCCAGAAAGCGTTATACGTCCTAATCAAGCACCAGATATGTGGGCATCAGTCTCAAGGGAACTTGATACTTGAAGACGCTCTTAAAATGTAGGGGGGGGGGGGGTCTTTATTGATGGAAAATTTATATTGCAGTTTAAGCAAGGTTCATGTGACACTTTAAGATAATTTCATCCTTTGTTGTTTCATAGATGCTGAAGGCTGGCAAAAGTGCCCCTCAGTCCAGTGCTTGGGGACGTACTGATACACGTATCAGGACTGTGTCGGGCGGTTCGTCTACTGGTTCGAAAGATGTTGGCGATGGCAGTGATGGTGAAGATCTCCCTGCTCCGAGCTACAATACCTCAATGTCTGATGCTATAGAACAGGCCATGAACAGCATGGAGATGCGCCGTCAGTCCACTGGTAGGTGTTTTGGGTCTATCACAACCATGTGTGACGTGTTTCAGGGATATTGTGGTATTTATGGCTAGTGGTAACTGAGCTATGTATTGAAGAGGTTGCCATGTTCAATTGGAAAATCGTGGGTTATCAGTTGCCTACAGAAGTATACTTCATTAAAACAATCACAATCAGATATAAGCAGGCACAATGAAATCTAGACATATTTTTTTAATAACCCCAGTGCTGTTTTCTTCAGTATTAAATAAGTGGAAACAAGGCCTTTCTTTTGAATTACTTGATTTGGTTGATAGTTTGAAAGTAAATCTTGTTTGATTGAAGATTGGATTTAGAGTTGATCGAAGCGAATTGATAAATTGGTGTTTTTTTTTATAAGCCTATGCTCCAAATATGGTAGTTTGCCCATTCTTTGGTGTGTCAGGTTCAACAATTGGATTGGATTCATATACATGGATGGAGTATCTGGATATAATATAATGTGTCCATAGCAACATTCATAAATGCATAGCTGCCAACAGCGTATTTAGTATATATTTTTTAGCTTTGAGTACGTAAGTCTATCTGCCTTGAAAAGTAAGTAGATGAAGGTTAACTGTATTTTGTTTGTATAGAAACCCCCTTAGTTAACGGCAGAGAAAGTGGGTGAAAGTCTGGAGATGCCATTCTCAGTTCTCAAAACAATCGTTGCACTTAACTGGAAAGGCCAGTGATTGGCAGACTTTTTGTTATCTACCTTAGAGGGGATCATTTCAAATTAAATGATCAATCTTTTCTGGAACATGACTGGCTTTTTGTGCGAGTTACAATTAGTTTTGCGTAGTAAGAGTACGTTTTTTTATTTGAAAGTGTTGGCAGCTATGTAATTAACACTAAAAGGAACAGCTATTGCAAAAGCGTTTTCATCGCCAAAGGAAGAAACATTCTCAAGTAGTTAAACAAAACTGGTAGATTTGAAAAACCTGTATTACTTCTTTCATTAAATATCAATATACCTGTCCAATATACATCTAAGCATAACTTTTGTACTGATTTACAAGGAAGGATCTGACCTGTTATCAATGTTATAACTTGACTTTCTCCTCAAGGCAATGAACCCAGTAGTGCACCAGCCAGCACTGGAGGCAAAAGAAGAAACGGAAAGAGAAGCAGCTCTTGTTTTCCACTGCGATGGCTCGTAAAAACTGAGCCCCCAGCATTATGTTACGATTTCAAACGGCTTTAAGTGTTGCATTTTAGTTTATTATTTTTTGCCCTTGTTTGCAACCCCTGTTTATCTTTCATTTCATAATTAGATATTAAACTTCCTACGCCTTATCATGGGTGATTTATTTTGTCTCCATTTACTAAATATTAAAGAGATGTTACCAGTATGAATTATCTTAGATCATTGCTTTAACGTTTAAAGCTGTCACTCTCACCATGTCAACGGGAGTCTAAAAAATAACCCTCTTTGGTGTCAAGAGAAAAGAGTTATATTTTTGTCTTTTACTTACTTTATTGTTATTAGACATTGTGATTTGGAACCATCATCGGGCAAAAGTCAATCCAGTTGTGTTTATAACAATGCAAGGGTTAACAAGTATGTAGTAACCTTCTTTTCATGGTCATCAATAGTCTCAATTTTTTATGTAACTTCAATTATTGACCTCCTACCACGTCTCTTGCATTTTATTCTACATTCTTTGAGTCTTTTCTTATAAACCATTTTTTATGTTGCCTCATTTTGCATTTGAATAATTTCAATTTCTTATTAGTTTTAAATAAAGTATGTTGATTATTTTTGTCTAGAAATTCAGTCATGAAATCCAGTTGACTTGAATTTATCTGTCTAATATTGTTTCAGGGAGTTGATTGAACTTTATTAGTTTTTGTTACTTGTCCCATAGTGGATACCTGCTGGGTGTGTTGATTAGACGTTTTTCTCATCATGTCTGGCCTGCTTGCAAGGCAAAATGCATTCTGTTTATTTTTTCCGAGACCAAATAAAAGAAACACTTTTGAATCAGTCAAGATAGATACTTCAATTTCTGGGTTTGCCCGTTGTCAGGTTTCGACGTGAGTTTCAATTGGTTCTACGGTGAATGCCCGAATGCGACTGTTCGTGACTTAGATGGTGATGGTGTATTTCTTTCAGATCTTTGTCACAGTTTGATATTGAAAGATTTTCAGACATGATCCAGTAAAATCTGTTCTGACTGAGATTTGAGATTCAACAGATTGATATTTAACACGGAAAAAAGAATAAAAATACAACAAAGAGAAAGAAAAAAAGAAGGGCATTAGCGTTTCTTTGACAGGAATAAGCCATTGCCTGTATGAAACTAAAGTTATATCCTACTGGTCTTTCCCAGGTCTTATTGACTGCTGTCATGGAGTGGCAGTTGTGTGTGAGTGAATTTGGAGTGTAAGCTGGTTGCTTTGTGATTGATTTTGTATGTCCTTTGGCTCTTTTTATGGTAGGCATTAATTTCCAAATATTATTATGTCAGTGGCAGGCTTATTTCCTCACACAGGTGACTTAAATTTTATCATTGTGTGCCCCCCCCCCCCCCCCCCCCCCCCCAATCTGTACTGTGTTTTAATTGTTAACAGGAAAAGTAAAGTTTTGTTTATTTTGTATACCATGCAATGGCTGTTCACTTTCTTTTGTGGCAGCAGTATTTTTTTGTTTTTGTAAAGTCTAGCTATGTTTCCATTTTTCACAAAGATTCATATTTTTTAGCATCCCATGCCGACATGTTGTAATTTCACTAGCACACTTTTTCTTTGTTTTTGCATTTATGTTGACAAAATCATAGATGGGCATTTGTTAGAGGCATTGGCACAAAATAGGGATGACTGAACTTGATGCCGATTTCAGTCATTTTATAGCTCTTGTAGGTATTGGTTGGTCGTAACTTGAATAAAACAAGCATGTTAGTTTTAGTACTTTTAGTTGTGTTATTCTTTATATGATTTAGTTTCTACGGGTCACATTTTTTTGTATACTGCTCGTTTTTCTTGAAACATTGTAGAAACGTCTGTTTTGAAATGGCCTTCTCAGCCTCGTACTTTTTTTAGCCACTACCTGTGACATCTCTGGAAAAGTTACTTTATACAATGTCGTATTGTAACGCCTGTGTACGACATGTGCTAATCGTTGACTTTGTTAAATGCCCTCACTCTATACCATTGTTTCACATTGACGGCAAGTTAAGGAGAATAGGTCACCTACCAATGGCTCTGTTCTCACCCTCATAAAATTTCTTGTTGTCTATGGAAGCATCTGGTGTTAAGCGTAGAAAGAGAAGTTAGTGATCATACATGTGGCAACATTTTGTAGGCATGCGATTTCTTGTTTGTTTTTGCTTTTTTTTTTATTATTCCTTTTCTTCTTTGAGATATAGGAATGATAGAAAATTGTGAAATATGTTTAGTTAGGCTTATTGGTAAGGAACCACAAGTACGGCCCTCTCTAGCTTGTTTCTCAAGTTGTGCATAGTGTAACGAGTAGCTGTCATGCATTTAGTTTTGGCATTAGTTAGAATGTTTTGGTTGGGTTGGAGAAATACAGTTGTCGGCTTGGGTAATGCAATAGTACCCACATTTGGTTGACAGGTGTTTCACATTTTTGAGGTTGATAGATTGTGATTTAATGTAAAGCTTAGAGTAATGCAAAAAAATTAGTCAAGTGTGGCATTAATAATAGCACCCCCTCATACAGAATCTGTCTTGTGATACAGTTGCGATGTCAAGCAATATTTTAAAAAGTATGAATGAAATTGCTTGTTTAATCTGGAATCAATAATAAAAAAAATTTTAAAATTCACTTTCTTGGTGTTTTGTTGTAGTTTTTTTTTTTTTTACATGTTAATGTTACTAAGTGAAATGTGATTTATGTTTTGTTAGTGTAAAATGATGTCTCTCTGAAGAACGGAGATTATGTTTTGTCACTAGCAACTAGCATTGAAATGTTTTCTGTTGAAAACACTGGTGATACTGATAAATTTAAATACTAAACATGTCCTGACAAAATGAAATGAGACAGATTTACATCTACAGTAGACACAAAGCACATACTTCCTTCAAGACCATTACACCCCATAGAGCTGAGGTATCCAGTTTCTATGGCGTAAAGCAGAATAGTTTATGATAATCACATCCTGGACAGGACATTAGCGTGTCAGTGAAATGCAATGGCCTAGTAATAGTATTACTAGTATTAGTAGTAATACCACATTATAACAATGAGTTTACTCCATACAGACATAAAGGAATAATACTGTACTACAGAGAGCGGACATTTAAAGAGTAAGAACATATGATATAGGATAATTAATATTGAAGAGGAACAAAAAAGGACGATGAAAAATTCATAGTAATCATAGTTCCTTCAAGACCACTACAGCCCATAGAGCTGAAGCGTATCCCAGTTTCTATGGCGTAAAGAACGGTTTATGATAATCACAAATTCACATCGTGGACAGGCCATTAGTGTGTCACTAGTGTCCGTGTCGAAGGATCTACTCGCAAGCTAATGTTGGTACTGTACCCGTTAGCACTGGATATATTCTGAGTTGACCAGGGAAATCGTGTCGTGTCTTTCCAAAGGAACATGTCAGACCTCATCACATTGCAATAATTTGAACCCTAGGACCTCATGATCCTAAGAAGATTGGTAGCTTCATCACTAGGTAACATTGCAGTAGTAGTAAGTACATGTACTATTGCAACATTTCAATCACTGTCAGATAGATTCATACTTCGCAAAAGTAAAGTTAACATGGAATGCGATGGCTATTTACTACATTACTAGTAATTCTACATACCTAGTAAAGACAAATTTGGAGTCAAGATTACCCCTATGCTTAACATTACATTATGACAATTTTACACCATACGGATAAAAAGGAATCATACTGTACTACAGTACTAAAAGTTTCGGGCTGCGCGCCCTTCTTCAGCTACATGTGGTCGGCTCAGAATTATATTGACTTACTACACGTTTAAAAATTTGGAATCTTATTCATCGTCACTTCGTCACTTTCAGATTGACATTGTCAACTGGACACCTGAACTGGCCAGTTTTGGACCAAAAGGTTGATTTTCTGTTCTTTGCATATTTGGGTAGAACAAACATTTATCTACAAGTTCATGGCATGGCAGAAAAATTTCCATATGAGTTATGACGTATAAGTTTTTACAAAATATTTTGTAGGTGAGGGTAGGTAACAACAATCAAAATTTTGACGTAAATTACCCTAACACTGAGAAGATGGCAGTAGTAAAAGCCATTGGATATAGAAGAAAAAAATAGAAAACTGGTCATTTTGACGACTGTTTTCACAACAGTGCACGTCTAAACCTAGATTTATAATCCTCTTTACATTAGTAGCAATGCCAGAGACTGTCGAAAGAGTAAGGGGGTTGCTACAGGGGAAACCCATGTGAAGCGTTTGTTTTGTGTTCTTTTCTTTTTAATTTTTTTAATTTCCATTTTTCTCGAAATGTAGTTTTTTCAAACAAAAATTCTATTTCCTCGGCCATTTACTGAACAATTTGTATTATATCGGCACACAGGTTCCTCTTGTCAATGTTAATAAAATGACGTTATAAAAAAATATATTGTGAACTTTTTGAGAAACTTTTACCTACCCTCGCCTATAAAATATTTTGTAAAAAAAAAAATTATACGTTACATGGACATTTTTCTGCCATGAACTTGTAGATAAATGATCGTTCTACCTGAATGTGCAAAGAACAGAAAATCAACCTTTTGGTCCAAAACTCGCTTGTCCAGGTTATGTTCCAGGAGGTGGTAAACCTTTAAAAACATGTATTAGTATTAATTACTATGTATGTAGCTCATGTCCTGTGCTAATTACCTTGGCACTGTGACACAGTTTTGACTTTCACTAGTTACATTGACTCAATTCTTGCTCGTAACCTTTTGTACATGTGCTATGTGCATGTACTTTAAAGTTAAGGCTGAGATAAGACATAAAAAAATTGACTCAACAGTCATCACAGGAAGGAGTCAATGCTGACTCAACAAGCGTTGAACTTTTTAGTACATTTGTATTTACACTGAAAGAATTATGAGTTGTAGTTTGTTTTGAAAAACTACCCAGGATTGACTCAAGCATCTATAATTCACCTTAAGTGAGAGTGCTAATACTGCTATGTTGTCATATACACAGTGAGTATGTCTGATATTGACAGTTACATGTAGAGGGTAACGGAGATAACGCACTTAATACAGGAGCAAGGCAGCGGTGAACAGGATATGATGAGTGAGCTTATATTTGTACATTGGTACCTCCTATTCTGATCAACGGGCGGTTGGCAGGAGCTACTGATAGATCCTATTTCTTTCCTTTCCTTCTTTCACCTTGCTGTTTCCTCCTAATTCATCCTGAGATCACCGCAATGTTGGATGGGGTAAGTTTCAATGAAACAAAAAAACCCATTTTATTTTCAATCACTGACATTAACAGAGGGCATAGAGTAGAGAATAAAATATCATACATGTACCACAGAGATTTCATTTAAACAGGAATTATGGTAAACTAGATAGAAGAAGACTTGGTGGGTTTTTCCCCCACGTTAAATATCTATTTTTCCACACAAAAAACTACTGATACTGATAGTATAGTGATAGATCAAGGTCTTTACTTTGAGTTTAAATTCAATTCAAACACTTTATTGCTTTCAAATCTCAAGGAGAAAACTGTTTTTTACAGTGAAGACAACAGCAACAACATGCTTATTTAAAATTCAGCCCTCCTATTCTGATCAAACCTGTTACATTGTACAGTAGTCGCTGGATAAACGCATGCCCTTTAGGCACAGGACAAAACGTGCTTTTATGCATACTGTGTGTTTATGGGAACACTTATATTATATATATAGTAAAATTAGGTCAGTAGATGTGGGTGTGTGTTTATGCAGAATGTGCTTTTATGAAGTGTGCTTTTATCCAGCGACTACTGTACAATACATGTATTTTGTTCTTGGATATATTGACAGACGTGTGAGTGCTATGCGCGTGTGTGTTCGTCTCAATTGACTTAAAACATAGCATACACGTGTCCTTCAGTGCGAGTAGTCTAAGAAGTTAGGTGTCGACATAAGAGGTAGGTTAATATACATAATAATTAATAAAAAAATAATACGATGATCAAAATTTAAGGGTTAAAAAATATTAAAATTTTAAATCTTTTTTAAACATGTTGTTAATCCCTGACCTGTTTGAAATTTCTGTTTACAAGAATACAAGCTTGATACTAATGCCAGTAAGATATATACTTATAATACAAGAACAAGAGACACACAATATTACCTTAAAAATGAAATAAAGAAAAACATTGGTTAAAATTATTCCTCTTTTATTGCAAAAAGTAGAAGATGTCTTACGCTTAGTAGACATTTTGCATTCAGAGACATTTAACAGTGAGAAACAAAAGGCAACAATCAATAGTATTATTAATTATTAACGCAGCATTTATTCAACACTCCTTCATCAACCAATTGTATACATGACATTAATAAGCTAGTTACCACTTTACCTCCTTCACACACAAACACATAGCAAGCTCAGCGTTATCTTGTCCTATCTCCATTTGTTTCAGTCTTTGAGAAATGAAAGTCACAAACATTTCACCTCTTTGCCAGATGTATGGGCAAAGACGGAGAAGTTGGGTGTGGACATAGGAGGTATGCTATGCTTTTAAAGACATTATGATATATAAAGAAAAATAACACAAAACTTAAAAATTGTTTAGACTAAAGAAGAGTGTCAATTAAAATGATGTCAACATGGATAGTGACCATTGTATCATTAAAAGTAGTGATGTTGTGTTCCTTGGGAAGGACACGTAACATGTATTTTCCCACTAGACCCAGGTGCAAATTGGTACCAGCAACAGTTTGGCAGGAAAAACCTACGACAGACTAATGACCTGTCCAGGAGGTGATTTAGTTATCATCACCTCTTCCGCTTCACATTATAGAAACCGGCATAAGCTTTGGCGCTGTGGGCCATAATGGGCTTGAAGGAACTTACTTTTATTTACTTTAAAATTTTTACACAAAATAACAACATTCATAAAAAGAGAAAAACTGGAGGTGGGTAAAGAAAACAATGAGCAAGTAGCAAACACATTCATTATTCATACACACAAAGACAAAATTTCCATGACTAAGACTAAGGCTTGTCCTCCGAGCCCATCAACATCTCAAGGGCTGAAGGTGCTGAGCTTGACTTTGCTGTCTTGTATCCCAAAATCTCCAACTCGTCACAAGCATCAATGATTGATTGCATCACCTGCTTTCTTTGCTCTGAAATATATCATGACAAGATATGAATCTTTCTTCCTTATCAGTTTCCATTCTACCTTCTGGTGTATGGGTTTAGATGCCTGAAATGATCTATCTTCAGGCTGCCCTGTCCTGACATTTTCTGTTTCCTTCCATGAAAGTTAAATTTCTTTTGCTTTAATGCCTCTTTTATATATTCTTCCCACTTTTTCTGAGGTCTGCCTTTTGGTTTTTTACCTTGGGCTTTAGCACTGTATACTGATTTAGCAATTCTATTGTCATTCATTCTGTGTTAACATATCTAAACCATCTCAGTTGATTTATTTCTGTTTTACTCCTAGATACTTAATAAGAAGGAGCCACAGTGGAGTGAAGTCAAAGGCGAAATATGACAATAAGTGACAACTCCACTAATAAAGACAGAACAAACCCGTGATGTTTCTGTTATAACCCTTCGTCAGACAACAAACGAGAAATATCTAGAATCTAGATCTAAGCACGACCTCAGGCATCGCACAATGTGATGTCAGAAGAAAAACAGACAGGAGGCAGAAAGAAAGAAAAAGATAGTGATGATAAGAAATGTGAGTAAAAGGGGATGTGAAGAATATAAAGGCGCCAGAATGGAAGGTTCAGGTCTAGAATAAGTAAGTGATAAAAGATGAGAAGGAGGAGGAGGAGTAGGAAAAGAGATAGAGAAGAGAGAGAGAGAGAGAGAGAGAGAGAGAGAGAGAGAGAGAGAGAGACATTATCATTCCACCAGAGAGAGAGAGAGAGAGAGAGAGAGAGAGTCAGGGAGAGGAGAGAGGGAGGGAGGAGGGAGAGAGAGAGAGAGAGAGAATCTCAATGAATGCAATGCAACTGTCTTAGAAAATCAAATGCAAATAGAACACTTAAATGGCTGGTAAATTGCAACCTGAAATACATTCTCACGTCCACCTCATGTAAGTGAAAGTACTTGGAGTCAAAGACCATCCCCCCCCCTTTCCCTACCATCTTAAAAGAAAAATATATAGAAAATGATAACGTTAGCAACTACAAATACATGGAAAGTATCATGAAGAAAAAGAAAAAAAGAAGGCCTTCCTGCCCTTCTATCCACCCTACACCTGTCTAAAAAATTTCTCGTCATCTCCATAACATGTATAATTCAATTTCACCTTCAACAAATGAAAACGACTAAAAACTTTTGCTGCTCCATCTGTAACAGTGAACATTTTCTTCCTTGTTGTTGTTAGTGATCCAGTAGCGCAAAGGACATTTGTCCTTCAGCCCAATGCCCTGTAGTGGTATTTACAGATGCTTTCCATCTGTTACAGAGTTCCATATAAGGTGTTCCAGGTATCGTGTTTCTCCTGGGTTTGGCATTTGTCTTTTAGTTTGTGACATTCGAAAAGGTGGTGGCCCACAGTTTCATTGAGGGTGGTCACAAAGAGGGCAAACTGGGGCATGTTCAAGTTTTATTCTGTTCAGATGCATGTTTAGCTGTGTATGTGGTGTGAGTTATTCATAATAATTTTATTTTTTTTTCTTCAGGTTTAGGTCTTACTTAAAAGTTGTGAAATGCTCCATGTACAGAAATCGACTGGCAGTGATGATATATGCTATGACCTCAGGTTAAACTACAAGGAAATAACAAAATGTGAAAATAGAATGCAAATGGATGGAAGAGTGAAAATTCCCCCATGAAAATGAAATTGATGGCGTTGATCTGAGGATGAGTTAACACAGAGGAGTCAACAAGATGCGCGCTATGTGAAAGAAGGAAAGGAAAGACGTACATGGGCATAAAAATGAGGAAAACTAGAGTAAAAATCAAGAAAGTGGCGAAACAAAACAAAAAAAACATAGATGATAAGGCCAATTCCGTGTGACTTTTAGTGCCAATAACGTATATGCTCCTTTTGTAAAATGTAAGTATAAATGAATGAATGATATAAATGAAAGGGGCTGTACCTTCAGACTTGCATTGTGGGAAGAGTTTGGGCAAATTCTCCCTGTGATATTGTATCACAAACTTCTGGCAAGAACGTATAGAACCTGAAAACATGTATCACAGAGACAGGTGTAAAAACAAATTCTCCTTAGGATTTATGAACTAATTTGCTTCATTTCCCTATATATATATGTGTATCTAAAAGCTCTTGCTCTTGGATTTTGACTTTGAGTCAATACACTTTCAATGAACAAAATTAATATGGTATGTGATGTAACACTAATGTAACCCCAGGGAGCCGAGGCGCACAATCCATCTTTATCTTCCAATAGAATCTTGAGGGACAGACAGGGTTTTAGATTTAGAGACTAGCAACTCCAATACACGTGTGCAAAGAAGGTGAATTTCATGCCGATAGCGATTCTCTCTCTACTTTAATACTAATACCCAACGTGTCAAAACGAAGCTCAGACATATTTTTCACAATGAGTATTTAAAAGCTTTATTTTGACTCAACATGTAATGCATTGGTGAGATATCAAAAGCAAAATGACTAAAATCAATTATATATATAATATATTGCAAAAATGTTTTTTTTTTTTTATTCCTTTATCATCTATCTTTCTCTTTTATGCCTTTCACTTATATACATATATGTCTTTTTCTCTTCATACAAACCTCCAACATGAAGAGTCTTGAGGAAGGCAGGATATGATCCGACCTGCTTGATGAAAATGATTGATGTCAGCAGAACATCAAAGAACTTCCGTTCACCTCTGATAATGATGATATTTGTGTCTGTGTTGAGGTATTTTACTGACGAGAAAGACAATAAGAATCATAAGACAACTGTATAGAACTTTTAGTACTACTCCATACATGTAATACTTCTTACAATTCCTACTTCTAGTTCTAGTACTCCCATTCCTGCTGCCATCACTGTTGCTGCTATTGTTGATATCATCACAAATCCATTTTGACAATAACAAAAACTGTAATTGTAACACATATATTAGAGTGCATCTTCATAGTATATATTATCATGCATTATAAACCGATGCTGTATACCCTGCACAATATTGACAAGGGGAAAAACTTGTAGCTGAACTGTAGTGTTGTGAGCTTGAATGTAATCACAACGACACTAGTTCAAACTTCACAGTTGGCACAGGTGGGTTGTTTTTTTCTCTCACAGTATTGTACTCTTAGGAAAGGTACTTCACTCTACTTTCCTCACGTGACAGGTGTGAATGAGTACCCAGCTATAGATAGAGAAATATCTTGTCAGAGTATCAATATGACGTGCCCAACAGGCTTGTGTACTGAATGCTCCCCAAGGAGTTGAGAAGGACACAAAAACTTATTTAGAGAGCACATAAACTACAACTAAAACATACAATTAAACATAAGCAGTAAAGTTATCACGATTTCAGTAATTTTTCTAATACATCATGTTTAAAATTATCTTTCAGATTCCTTACTTCTGTTTAAGTTTCCAATGACTCTAATGAGAGAATGTATTAATTTGACATAAACCTAACATCCTGATCAGATTGGATGGTAAAAATGAGAGACAATCTAATAAGGCATGTTAGTTATTTGTCTGTTCACTTTAAGCCAAGAGGAACTGAAGTCTTTAATGATAGAACTTTCGTACACTTCATATAGAGAGTGACACACACACTCGTCCGATCATAAACTTATTCATTCAGCAATGTTAGGATTTCTGTTCTTTACATTAAAACCTCTCCATGTTTTCCCACTTCTTATATTGCCCTTCCTGGAGTGCACAAACATACATACACTTACATATGCACACACAAAAGGGAAAAAACACGAACCTTAAAAGATATTTTCAAATGAATGTTGTCTTTCATATACAGAGAAGATATTTTGATATTATGCAAACTCAAACATTCATTACTGTGTAAAGACCTTTCTGTGTCATTCTCATAACATATGCTACATCATTTTTTTTTTTATCAATGATTAAAATCAGACATGAATACTCTTCTTAAAAGAACAGAACACCCATGGGTTGAGATCACAGTAATCATAGGCAATGTTCATCTGAGAATTCATCGTATTATGATTTGTTTTATTCCCTGCTTCCGAAAGATTTTCTTTGAAAAAAAACTTCTTTTGTAAATTTAGCAACAACATAAACTTTGTTCTGTGGTTGATTTTCATGAAAGGAAAGAAAAAAGACACTTTAAAGTTGGTTCACGACAACATTCAACTTTGATGAACAAATTTTAAAAACAGTCTTTTCTTTTTTCTTACAAAAAGTACAGTGTGAATTATTTGCATTTATAAATAATTTCTATTTTACCTCAGGTTTAATTCCCCATGATGGTTTTTCTTAATCATGTATGGTGACATTCATTGTTAGAACTTGTTTTGCAGCATTCAGTTTCTATATTTTCTTACACAGTTAACAATGGTGTACACGAAAAAAATAAAACAAAAACATACATTGACAGACTTGCCGACCTCAAAGTATCAAAATTATGATTTTTTGTTGTTGTAATCTGAGTAAAAAAATGCAGCGTTATTGACACACTTATTATTCTACAAACAATGAAAAAACAAAAAGACCAATGGCCTAGACTTAAAATTAAAAATAGATTTCTGAAAAGTCTAATGCAAATTTTCTTTAACAAAGCATTTGCAAACTTTGCCTACCAACGAATGTGTCTAGAATATTTCAACCCATATTTACTACCAAATACATTGTACATGTATTAGTACAGTAATGACCACCTAATTGCCCGGTGCTTAGGAAGCAGACAAAACAGGCATTTAGGCGAAAGGTCAGGGCAACAATTTGAGGGTAGGTCTATTTCTGTGACGTTGGGTTTCCCTAGTGACTTGCCAATTTCGTCCAGAATTTGAAGCTTCTTTCGAAAATCATTTCCTGGTTTATTCATTTTTTTTTCAAGATGTAGATTTGTATGTAGCTGTGCAAAATTCAAGTTGTTACTATGTAGGTTAAGAAAAAGGACCTGATCCAATGATTCCTCATTAAATGGCATAACCCACACTATAATCACGTAACTAATTTAATCGAGACCTATGACTTAAGTAATTATACAAATTTGGATGAGAAAAATTGGATAAAAGAAAAGCCCCATCCAATGGGACCAATGTGTAAATAAATTAACACGAATCTTACAACTCCTTCGAGTCATAATCCTCAGGTTAAAAGATTCATAGCCAGATCGTTTGTTTTTGGAAAAGTCATCAGCTGTACAAAATATTTAATGCGAAAAAAAGGGAAACCTGGAAATCATTACGCTCTTTAACGCTGAGGTAATGAGCGTGTGGATGGGTTGACTGTCTCTCGCCACGAAGACCCGAAGTCACATTTGATACGGCTAATGCCAGGCTGCTCACACTTTGTCCCTCGATCGCGATGAGCGTCCGGTCTAAAGATGCCAGGTGATTGCATGCCACTTACGACATAAAAAAAGAGATGTGGGCGGAGTCCGGAAGACTGTTCAATTCTAATTGCCCGATGACCAACCAGTGATCCAATGGGACAAAGGATGTGCTGTACATTGGGTGGAGTTATGAAGAGAAGATTGGTCAACGTTTAGTACATTAGGACCTACAATGGATAGGTAATGAAGGGTGGTTGCAATGCATGGCACATTGTTGACGGGCTATTAGATTAGCGATCGGATTACATGTATGATAAAGAAAAACAGAATATTTAATCAATTACGGACGTATTTTATGATACTTTGGAGAAAAAGACACTTGCAGTTATTGTTGAGACCGGGCATTTAGGCAAAAATCTTGGTTTTCAAATGGGCAATTTATATAGAAAAAATTTGGTTTCACTGAGATAGCGGGCATTTAGGCGAAACGGACATTTAGGCGGTCACTAATGTATTAGAAAAATATTTCTTACCAAGCTGTTAAGATTTTGAATCTATTGGATGCAAGGTGGCTCAGTAGTGTCCCCATCATGACCCTTTGCCAATTAATAATTTAAATAACGATGTCATAGTCATATTTCAGATCAGAGGGGAAAAAATACACTGAGACACCAGCAAGAATAGTAGTCTAAAACTTGGTTTGTAATTTCACAGCAGAAAACTAATTTTCAATCTGACCACTACATTGGTCTTAAAACTACAAAACCTAGTCCTTCCCTGCTTCCTGCAAAGAAAAATTCAATTTCTTGAGAAAAGAAAAAGGAAAGAATTTGTATTACCACTTAATGAGTATTGGAGACGTCCGAGACCCAGGTCTCCATGGGCTTCAGAATGACATTCTTTACAGCTGTGTAAACTTGCAAGGCTGTGATCTCTGTTGAGTTTTGGTGATGAGGAAAAATGATTTCACACAACACATATCTGAGGAAGCACAAAATATTCTGTCACTGTGAAGTAAATGGTGAGGATCATCAACTTTCAGCAGCAAGATGATTAGATCTATTTCAATCACATTCAATGTGAAAAAACCCCCGAAAACAGGCGACTACTTTTTTCTCTAAAAATGATCCAAAATTCATTCCTTCGCTGTTTAAATCTAAATTAAATTTAGAAAGAGCACAATAAGTTCAGAAGAAGATTTGCTCATTAAATGACAAGTTGTTTTACTCCATTTAGGCCTAGGCGCTACTTGAGTCATTACTTGATACCAACGATTACAAGGCTTTGAGACATAATATTCAAATCTGACAACAGTCTCGAGACCAGAGATGATAAATACTAAATCCCGTCTTGATACCAACCTATGCTGTAACTACTTTGTTTTGACAAGACCAGATTGAGAGTGAGAGTGAGATGCAGTAACGCAGTAGCACTAGCAGTGAGACATACTGACCCCCCCCCCCCACATTACACCCTTTGCAACACCCCCATCCCTTTCTTTTGACACCATCCCCTTTGAGCCCATACCCAATTAACTTTTGGTCCACTACTCCCACCATCTCCTTCTATCACAATGACAGAAGTTTATTACTACTTACAATCTCTTACTGTGTCTGTCCTCTCATTAGGCATATCGTGACACTTCAATCAGCATGGGACATAGAGGTCACAAGTGCCCCCCCCTCCCCCCAAGCTCTTTATTTTGGTGATCAGGCTTTGGTATTTGCTGACATGAATGTGTTGAGGCTTCAGCTTCAGTATTTATGTTCGCTGCCGTGAATGCCCGAGGCGGTATCGTGGTATTCATCAAATAATATGAAGGAGCCACAGTGGAGTGAAGTCAAAGGCGAAATATGACAATAAGTGACAACTCCACTAATAAAGTGTTTGCTCTGTCTTTATTAGTGGAGTTGTCACTTATTGTCATATTTCGCCTTTGGTATTCATCAAAGCGAGCACTCAAATAATGCGAGACCAGAGAACACGGTAGTTGGTATCAATGAGTAATAGTAATACTAATAGAAAATAAGTCTTGCCCAGGCCTACCCCATTCACCATATTTCAAGGTCTTGGTTCTGAGATTAAAAGAATATTTTCTCAGATCCCCGAATAATGGCAAGAAGTTTTTATTCTGGTGTGCCTTTTAGCACACACTGTACAACGTGGAGAAATTTATAATATCAATGAACTCCAGATATGTTGACATCCCAAAGTCCTCATTGTTTTAGTATTCAATGATCCTAATAAGAGTTGTGAGCAAATAAAATCAACATAAAATCAAAGTATCTGTAATAACATAAAACTTTATGATGTTTATATCAAGAACAGTAAATAGTGCTCAAGAAGGACAGTAATAAAAAAAAGTACAATATTATTAATATTATTCATGAGTGGCAGATGTATAAAGAAACACTCCTCAGTTGTACTGAAGAGGTCTGTGGTAGGAGACAAATTAAAGGAGATGGGACAAGCCCTGAAAAAAAAACCCTTGAACTTTATCGTCCCCTTAAAACAATTCAAAATAATATTACGAAGAGCATTTCATTTAAATACATGTACAAGAAATATACAGAAAAGGGCCATAATATATATAATAAAATATAATAAAAACCCAATGTAATCAGATATATGCCACCTTTTTAGAACCAATATTCAAGAAGGATTTTTTCTCCATTCTGTGCACATTAAAGATCCCTTGGCTGCTTACAGGGCAATCCAGACAAAATCTTTAAGAATCTTACCAAAACCCCAGAGATCACCTTAGTTGTGGATGTGGGTAAATCAATTCAAATCAAGAGAGATCTGTATCATATCGTCAGAATCCTGTAGCAGTACATTGCTGGACTGGCAAGATAGGGTTTTGGAGTTTAGGTCCTGTATGGTAACTACCTACAATATATCTATGGGTTTATTTTTCAAAGCTTCACTTCATTAGTTCAAGTGAAGCCCGAAACTTTCTACCAAGTGCATGTGACTAGCCCTAAAGTAATAACATGTGACCAGCCCTAAAGTAATAACATGTGACCAGCCCTAAAGGCAAGCAAGTAGTCTTGCAGACTATTCATCCTCTGATTCTATGAAACATGAATGAAAATTTCACAGGTGCCATGTGTAAATTACAGATTCCATAGCAGTTATGAAAAAGGAGTGCCCCCCCCCCCCCCCCCCTCTCCGCCTGATAGGCCCTAGCCAAATAATTACACATACACACAAAACAAAATAAACAACGACCCAAGAACAGACAAAAACAAGTGAATTATCTCTTTTTGTTGATCTTCATTTCTTTACATTCAAATCCATCTCTTCTCACCAAACATTCTTCATCCTCTTTTATCAGTCACTAATTTCCATCATATTTATTTCCTGTTTCATTACTCACTTTCTTCCATGGTTCTTTACTCTGTAGTCACTTTACTTCCCTCCAGAACATTTTACTACAACTTCAATATTCCCTAATGTTCTTTTAAGTATGCCCTTGTTCACCCCTCTCTCTCTCTCTCTCAACGATGGCTAGGCTACCTATAATGCAATACTAATAGATGCAGATCTGCCACTCTTGGATTGAAAAATCCTAAACCAAGCTACAAAATAGCAAAGAGGCGAAATATGACAATAAGTGACAACTCCACTAATAAAGACAGAACAACCCTTCGTCAGACAACAAACGAAAAATATCTAGAAAATCTAGATCTAAACACTACCTAAGGCCTCACACAATGTTAAACAAGCAGGCACTGATTTTCCTCTGACATCACATATGATTGTGTGACGCCTTAGGTAGTATTTAAATCTAGATCCTAGATATTTCTCGTTTCACTGAACAGCGATAAATGATAATGCAGTGACTCACTCACTCTCTGTTTGGGACATCCGTCCTAATTAAACTTAGACCCTATTTTTTTCCCGGTCGGCTGGTGCTTGCGTTTGTGAATACAATGAGATACAAACACACGGAAGTGCTCCGATGTGCTAAAAATCCGGGAAAACCCGGAAGATCCCCATCCCTGAATCAAATCAAAATGCAATTTTGGTCAGTGCATGCCTAATAATAATAATTTAGGCTAGAAATGAACCATTTAACTCAAAGACGACAATTGTTTCATTGTATCTTGTGTAGTGCCAGGTCAGTGTCACAAGTTGTGTTAACCGTTACCTGTACTATGGATTGACATATAATGATATAGATCCTAAAAAATATATAGATATAACCTAGATTTAGATCTACAGAGATCTAGATCTATATAGTATAGATAGATCTTCGATCTTTATAGATCTACATGCCAAAAGTTTGTACTCTAGACTTAGATCTAGATCTAGATCTAGATCTCTAGATCTACGTGCTAGAAACTAATTTTAACCGTACCTATTTTTGAAACGCACCATGGCATCTCACTGCTTATCAGATTTGTAATTAATTTGCAAATGCTCCTTTTCAAAAATAATTTGTGATCTATAGATCTATATCTAGATCTAGGCCTAAGACGAACTCGTGTTGGTCGTATAACATTTAGATGTTCATAAGAAGCTGGAATCGAAAGTGGAAATAGACCGAACTCTTTCGTAAATAAAATTAAAAAACTCAGTGTACACCTCCTGCCTCTTCTTAACTTCCGGCAAGGGATCCAGGATTAGGCCTAGATCTGGTAGTAGTCAGGCACGGCCTTGAGTAAGGTCATTCCCTAATAACTAGGCCGCAGTTTGTTTGTCTAGTGCCAGGTAGCCGATACAGTCGTACGTATCCGTCTGCTACAGGAAATCTCGACTGTGGTATTACCCCTTGCGAAATCTGTCTCAGGTAGAATAGACTTATTTGTGTGTTGGTCAATCGTCACTCCAGCAATTTAGCCTTGAGTAAGACTAATTATTATTGGAAACAATGTACAAGAAAGGTAGAAATGGTAAGAACTAACAATGATAACATAGATCTAGATCAGAGCTAGAGCTACTTCTTTGAATCTAGATCTAGATTAGATCTCTAGATCTAGAATATTGTTATAATATAGAATCTAGATCTAGATAAAAGAATGAAGACAAACAAACTTAAGTTAAATGAAGATAACACAGAAGAAGAAGTGATGATTGTTGGAAATAAAACAGCTAAAAAGAGAAATCTCATGACCCAAAAATGTATTTGGGGGACGCAATTAGTAACATTATTGATATAGTAAAACAAATGATTGTTTACTACCCATGGACTGCCGATTAAATTATGTGTGCAAGATATTCATACAATTACAGAAAATATCTAACATAAGATCCTTTCTTATCTTCAGACTCTGAAATTACTAAGAAACTTGTTGTTGCCTCCCTGTTCTCCAAGTAAGATTACTATAATTGTAATGCATTATTTTTTGGTCTCCCCAATTAGCAAATTGCAAATGATCATGCTGCACAACTCATCTTTAAAAAACGTATCTTTATAAGGCAGGTTTCACAAAAATGGGACCCAATGATAACTTGAACTCTTCAATTATGTTTCTCAAATCTAATTGATGAATCTTCTTAACATTTGGTCATGTATAGCTTTGACATAGTAATATTGTGAAATCAATTTGTGTGTTTTGTGAATAGATCAATAGAATAATTTAAGGTAGGTAATATATTCTGTTTTCTTTAATTCCTAGAATTGTTCAAAGAAAATTTGGCGAGATAAAAGACTAACAACTGATGAAGACAGTTGAAAAAACAAACTTAAGTGAAAGAAAAGTATTTAAATGAAGATAACACAGAAGAAGAAGTGATGATTGTTGGAAATAAAACAGCTATTGGGAAAAAAAGAGAAATCTCATGACCATGCAAAAATGTATTTCAGAAAGGGGGACGAATTAGTAACATTATTGATATAGTAAAACATCTGGGCACGATGCATTTGATTGTTTACTACCCATGCAAAACGATTAAATTTTTGTGCAAGATATTCATACCTTGAATTACAGAAAATATCTACTACAATTAAGATCCTTTTATTATCTTCATCAAATAAAGACTGAAATTACTAAGAAACTTGTTGCAATCTGTTCTCCAAGTAAGATTACTATAATTGTAATGCATTATTTTTGTCTCCCCAATTAGCAAATTGCAAATGATCATGCTGCACAACTCATCTTTAAAAAACGTATCAAAGATAATTGGCAGGTTTAGAAGTCCATTACAATGATAACTTGAACTCTCAATTAATGTTTTCACAGTCTAATTGATGAATCTTCTTAACAATATTACTAAAAACGCATTTCAACGAGAGAGGAAAAAAATAATATTGTGAAAGTAGAGTTCAAGATTTGCCAGCCAATTGTGTGTTCCCGAATATTTTTGGGTCTGAACGCCAGCAATCCAGACAGACCACATTTCCCAGTCTTTAATATGTGACTGTCAGATAGTTAGGGGGGGTGAGTGAACGGGAGACGGGAGAAGTGATGGTGGGGGCTTTAATTCCATGTGAAAGAAGAATTGTTCAAAAAGAAAGGGTTTTGTTGCTGGTCCTAAATATTTTTTATCTTTGCAGTGATCTCTGAGGCAGGTTTCTCTCTCTCGTCTATTCTGTAACAACTGATGTCTACAAATGAACACACATTAAGAGCTGAAAAAAACAGTTAAAATTACGTAGAAGTTTTACCGTTTTTTGTTTGAGCAGAATGGTATTCCTACCACCATATATTCTGTAAAAGACACGTAATAAGGATAGTAATAAAGAGCGTGAGAATCATGAGAATTTTACAGAAAATGGGGACAAAAAATATTTTTTTTCATTGAGATCTAATAACGATCCGGATCGTGCGAGTCATTGATCAACGTAGTTCACCGGCCGTCGACTCCACGCCCGAGGTGTCGGGAAATCATGAAACCAGATTTTAAAGCGTTACGTTATGGAATATTTTGTTTTTGGAAACCTCGGTCGACGGATGCGAGCAGTTCACGTAACATTACGGACATCAGTTGGACCTCAGAAGGTTTTTCGGAGACAGTTATTCCCCTTGCATTAGAAAAACATGACTTTTAAAAGCTAATTTACTTGCTCCACAGTCCTTTGCTATCTCTTAAAGTCATATATCTGGAATCCTCATGTTCTAAGCTTTAACATGGTATATAACACTTGTAAAAATATAACATGTACATTTTGACAAAGAGGGAAATGGGGATGGACCATTTTGTGAAACCTGCCATAAGTATAAAAGAGTCTACATATCCCCACTTTTATTGAATTATCTTCATTGGCTTAAAGTGTTAGGTGAGTAGAAGACAAATTCAAAGCAGCAGTTTTGGTCCTCAAATACCTTGAAGGGATAAATCCCCCTCTATTTTTCTGATCTAATTTCTAAATACTCCCAACCAAGATCTTTGAGATCCTCAACGACTACACTCGTTTAATTTTGTTCCCCTCCAGAAACGCACAGAAATGGGCGAGCGATCCTTTTCTTCCTTTGGTCCATGTACTTGAAATACAATACTTTATAACATCAGACAACCAGATAACATTGTCACTTTCAAGAAAAAGCTAAAAATACACTATTTCACTAACCCTCTAAACAATTTTATTAACTGGCTTCATAGATAATATGTCTGGATTTAAATTGTCCATTAACTCGGAGTTAACCCTGACAAAAAGTCATGACCTGCTGCCTTGCAGGTGGGTCTTGGCATAAGTATAAAAGAGACTCAAGGCTAGGGGAGTTAACCCTCAAATACCTTTGAAGGGATAAAACATTTTTCTGATCTAATTTCTAAATACTCCCAACCAAAAGTCAAAATCTGCTGCCTTGCAGGTGGGTCTTGGCTAAAAATACACTATTTCACTAAACAAAGGCTAATGTCTGGGGAGTTAACTTGCCCTGACTGAAAATTAAAATCAGTTGGACGGGTTCTGCTTGACGGGTTTCTCTTCACATAGAAATACTTTAAAGAAAATATAATTGATAAAAGACGGCAATAAACACCCTTTATTTACCAATATAGTTAAATCAAGATTAAAAAGGCACGACAGATTTATCTCTATTAAGACTAAGACTGAAAGACGCCTAAATTCCGTTTACCGACAGGCATAACAGACTTTTAAATAATACAAATTATAAATTTTAAGTAAATGAAAATTCTAGAGATAATATGAAGACGAAACATTTATGGAATATTTAATATTACTGTCTTTTTTAAATAATATTATATTATACATGTTGTGTGCATGAAAACGTTAATTCTTATGTCCATTTACACGATTTATTTACTTATACTTCTATTCATTTTTACATGTCTGAAAACTAACTTTCCCTCTGGAATGAAATAAAGTATTTGAATTGAATTGAACATGTCATTCATCTTGCTGTTTCCTCTGAATTCACCTTGAGATTGCAGCATATGACGAACAGGGTAAATTTCAATGAAGAAAATATAAATGAACATTTTATGGTACTTGCATTTTATCCTTGACATTAACTTTACCATAACTGATGGAACCAGTATACTTTGTGTCGTTTATGTACATTTTACAAATCAACATTTCAGTATAGATTTGTCTACCCTCACCTTCATTATAATTTATCTTCAGCAACTGTACCATTGAAAAACAAGCTTCAAGACAGCACCAGCTCTTTCTCCTCAACATCTTCAACACCAACCTCATCACCTGTTGGTGGCATGTCTCGCACCGTGTCTGTCCCTCCGCAGGTGGCTCCAAAGCCGACGGCTGCCAAAGTGAAGGGCAGTGAAGAGTCAGCTCATCCTGTCCCACCTGTTGTTTTTGAAAGGAAAGACAGCAAAAAACAGAAAGACTTGATGATAAGTTACAGTCATGCGGACAAAGAAATAATGATGAAAATAAGAGGTAAACCTATTGATGTCTTGTACTCTTGCATTCTTAAACAAAAGAATTTTAGCCATAGCGACTCTTCCACATGAAAAAAATAAAATAAAGGAGAAAATGTCAAGTAAAAGAGAGTGATTTTTTAAAATTGTTCTTGTTTTTGAGTTGAGGGAATCTTGTTAGGAATTTTCTTCAATCTAGATCTGAAGCTTGTAAATGTGGACAGTACAAGAAACTTTTCATAAATTCGCCATTTCAGGGTCTTGTGGGATTATGATTTCACTTTGATTCGCTATGGTTCTGTTTTATCAATTTTTTATATATTTTTTCGATTTTATTCATTTTGAAAGGAGGATACTTCTTTCTGTCTTTATCAGTTCCCATTCTACCTTCCGGTGTATGAGTTCAGATGTCTGAGATGATCTTTCTCCGGGCTGCCCTGTCCTGGCATTTTCTGTTTCCTTCCAAAAAAGTTAAATTTCTTTGCTTTAATGCCTCTTTTATATCTTTTCTCCACTTTCTCCGAGTTTTGCCTTTTGGTCTTTTACCTTGGGTTTTAGCACTGTATACACTGATTTAGCTATTCTATTGTCATTCATTCTGTTTAGAGGCCCAAACCATCTCAGTTGATTTATTTCTATCTTAGTTTTTATGCCATCTGCTTTGGTTTGATTTCTTAATGGAGGATACAATTTTGTTATTTACTTTCAGTTTATCAAATCAATTGTACCTTCAAGAAAAGACGTGCATGCAGAGTTTGTTTTTTAGGACTGAATTTTATGTATTTGTACTTAACCCTTTTGAACACTGACCCCTTAGCCTTACTATTCCCTACACCTGAGCTCCTGAGCATATATAGCACATTTTGTCAGCATCTTTTGCTGATTGGTTAATCTAGATACAGAGTACAACCAAAATTAGTGACAGAGAACCCTCCCTCGACCTTTTATATAGGAATGCAGATGCTCATGATGTTTAGGTCTTTCTCAAGACGTGATAGAATACAACCAAAATAAGCCACGTAGTGACCTACACATTGAGTGCGTTTGATATTTTGGAACAAAGGGGCTCACGATATAGAGTTGTTGTTCTCAGGTTCAAAGGATGAAAAATTATATTCTTTTCTGAAGAGACGGAGCATAACTGGTGAGTGCTAATGTGGTCACTGCTATTTTTATACAGCGCAACCATCATTGTGTTAATAATGGCTTTTCTTCAATCTCCATTACGTAATTAAACATCCTAACTGACTTAACACATTCACCAATTCTCTACCCAGATGCCCTGGAAGAAAATGGAATTTCTGTCTGGGTAGATGTCTCTGGTCTTCAGGCCGGCGTTGATTTTCTCAGTAAAATTGGCGAGGCAATCATTGACTGCAAGGTAAGAGATTTATAATCAGTAACTGTCTGTAAAACTGTCAGTGCAACATAATTTTTCAGGAAAAACGAAAAACGTTATAGATTATTGAATAGGGCTGCAAACACTATTATACTTCTTGAATTTTGATTTAATAACTATTTCAGTCTTAAGAATGTAGTAAATGGAAAGAAATAATCAGTTGTGGGCAAATCGACTCCCGTACTTATGAGCTTAGAGTTTCCAAGGCGGGGAAGAAACACAAAAATCTGCGTTTAGATAATGTGGAACTTGAACTTTTTATTGAACCAAGGCCTTGAATATTTATAGAAACACAAAGGAAGCGTTTATTTGATCATTTGAAGGACAAATCTTGTATCCCATATATTGTGAACTTATGTGTTTAGCCCGTTTCAATTCATCAACGACAATCTCTTTTTTATGTTTTGACTCATTTTTCTCTTCCTTTTTTGTGTGTGTGTAGACATGGTTTATACATCAATTTGTTTATTTTACTGCATATTATCTTTTATATATTATTAAATTCATTTTCTGTGCATGTGAAAGTATCTCAATGGTGGAACAGGAGTTACTCCAAATTGTTGAAGGAGAGAGGGAGAAAGACAAAGAGACAAAGACACACACACATACAGACAAAGAAGCTTGTGTCTAATGTTCTTCCCTCATTCACAGCAATGAACTTTTCTCTTTGTTCGCTTTACAGCTGTTTTTATCGCTTTTAAGCGTGTCGTCAGTCAAATCCAAATTCTGTCAAGATGAGCTTGCCCTGGCCTATGTGTCCAACAGAGCAATTTTCCCCGCCTCCTTGGATGAAAAGGCAGAGTTGAGACCTCTCATGGACACTGGCATGTATGAATCTTTTGGATGTCTTCCAATTATTTATATTGTGAGAAGAGTAGAAGGTTAAGAAAATCTAGGCTGCTAATGGTACTTGAAAATGTTCCCTTATCCTGTGGTAGGCAGAACAAAATGAGTGCTTAGTTCTATCGGAGACGGACGATAATCGAGGAGGTCCAATCTCTGTTTTCTGCATGTTAAAGAACCATTGGCGGTTTGGAAGTGAAATAGAGCAGGCCATTTCGCCTCCCGCCCTGGCAAAAATTCAATTCCTTCCTAAAAGGTCTATTTAGAAATACCCTTACAACCTCTTATTAACCAGTTCCGAACTTACCTCTAATGACCGACAGTAAACCTGCTCCTTAGAGGAGCTAAGCAAGCTGCATTGACTGGGGAGCCCTCTTACCCGATGTAGGTTGTATCCTCAGTCCTCTTTTGTTTATCACATTTATGGATTCGGTCGCAAAGGTATCCTCAAAAATGAAGAAAATGAATGTAGGTATGTGAAAGCTCAAACCAGTAAATGTATCAATGCTTTCATTTGCCGATGATTTAGTTCTGTTTGGAAAATCAGAAAGTGACCTTCAGTCAAATATCAACATTATGAACAATGAACTAAATAAAAGAGGAATGAGAGTAAATGCAAAGAAAACCAAAATAATGCTAGTACTAGTAACTAGGGAAGCTAAAACACAAAATGTTAAACCGGGCAGGCATAATTTAGACCAAGTTCAAAGCTACAATTACCTAGGAGTAATGATTAACTCTGAGGGAAAACTGAGAGAAGAAATCATCCAGAGAATCAAAAAGGCAAGGGCAATATACAACCATCTAGTAAAGGTATTTGTAGGTAAACAAGAATTGTCAACAAAAACCAAAATGGCAGTATACAACACAGTTTATTGTCCTACCCTTCTCTATGGCAGTGAAACTTGGCCCTTAGTAGAGAATACAGTAGAGGACCGGCAGCTGAAATGAAATATCTAAGAAGAGTAGTAGGGAAAACTAAAAGAGACAAAATCAGAAACACAACAATAAGAGATTAAACCAAAGCAGATGGCATAAAAACTAAGATAGAAAAGAAATCAATTGAGATGGTTTGGGCATGTAAACAGAATGAATGACAATAGAATAGCTAAATCGGTATACAGTGCTAAAGCCCAAGGTAAAAGACCAAAAGGCAGATTTCGGAGAAAGTGGGAAGAAGATATAAAAGAGGCATTGAAGAATGGAAATTTAACATTTTTGGAAGGAAACAGAAAATGCCAGGACAGGGCATCTTGGAGAAAGATCATCTCAGGCATTAGAACCCATACACCGAAAGGTAGAATGGGAACTGATAAAGATTGAAGAAAGATAATAACGGCAAATTAAACAGCCTTTTATTTATTTAAAAGACAAAAACAGGACAGATTGTGTGTTCTTGTGAGGGTGTGTGTTCGTGGGGTACATGTTGTGAAGAGAAAGATGTTTTTTGGCATGATGCATTCCATTGGGCATAAAGGTGTACTGAATATCCCACAGGGGTGAATTTAATTTTGAATAATTAATTTTGTTGTCGTTGTCATGCTTTTGTTTGTTCTTCAAATTTTTCTTTCTTTACGCTTTGTCATGCATAAAAAAAGGAAGCTTCAGTTGGCTCGCTATGATTGGACGATGCTTGGCCGTGATGCAGATTCATTCAATGAAAATTTTGAGCTTCTTCTGAAGAGACTGAAAGATGATTTGATCAGCCAGCATCAAGATAAAGAAGTGGAGAACAAGAAAGATGCGGAGAAGTCACCGGAGAAGAAGCTTGAAAGTTGGTATAATTTATTTATACGTTACATGATTCTTTCGCTGCAGGGGATGTGGGGGTGGGTATTGTTAGTTTAATTCTACTTGTTTTGCTTCCGCATTTGGTGGACAGGGGTAAACTTCAATGAAACAAGCAAACCCAATGATATCACAAATGTCCTTTCTTCAATACTCAAGCAATGTCGTTGTCTTTTGGGAATGACCATCAATTTGTTGTCTCACGCTTTGCCGAGGTGTTGGAATGGAAACCAACTGTGGATGGGAGGTGAATCATGTGACAATTCAGCTTCCTGCCCAGCCCATGTGAATGTAAAGTTCCCTCAAGGCTGTTATGGTCTATAGAGCCGGAGCTCATCCCGGTTTCAACAGCGTGAGGCAGAACAGGTGATAATAATCGCCTCCTGGACAGGACGCTAGTGTGACGCAACATTTTACTCCCAGGCTAACCACATTTTCACCTGGGTTGAGTGGGAGAAATACATGTTAAGTGTCTTTCGTAAGTACACAATGTCGGACCTAGCTTCGCTGGGATTTGAACCAGGGACCTCATGATCCACAGTCTAGCAGCCTAACCGCTCGGTCACCAACACGACACTTCCTGCCCCTGGAACGGATAAAATGAAATTTTTACAAAGGTCTAAGAGAGAGAATACGGGACAGGCCAGATAAATTTCTAGGCTGTGCACCTTTTATTAGGGAAGGAGGTGTGCAGCATGAAAATTTCTCTGTCCTGTCCTGTCTTCTTCCCCTCAGGTCTTTGATTTCTATCGTATGTTCCTCTTCATTCCCTATGCTATGATTGTGTCGCCTGTTTCACTAAGTGCTACAGACATTGAGAGAGAGAGAGAGAGAGAGACAGACAGACAGTCACGCACATTGACAGATACTCAGAGAGGGACACATTTTTAAGCTGTATTTGCGGTTGGTACAGTAGTTGCTGGATAAACGCACGCCCTTTGGGCGCAGGAAAAAGCATGCTTTTATAAAGCGTGCTTTTATGCATACTGTGTGTTTATGAGAACACTTTTATTATACATTAAAAATTGGTCAGCAGATGTGGGCGTGTGTTTGTGCAGAGTGTGCTTTATGAGGGGTGCTTTTATCCAGGGACTACTGTACTCCTAAACTAAAGGAAACTAATGACATTTTTCATTTTCCTATCATATTGCATCCTTTTCATTGTTCAGCAAAACCCTCGTTTGATCGTCAAGACACTCACCTCAAACTAAATCATAGGATCAAAACACCAAGACAGGCAAGCACTGTGGGTATCGAGATTCTGGACGTGGAGCAGTTTTGGAAAGACAATTTTGGAAGCAAGGAGGAGACGGATTGGAACATGTAAGAAACTCTCTATCTATTATCAATTCAGCTTTCGTCGAAAAGTCCTAACATCCTATACGCAGAAGCTATACGACCTAGAAAAGTGAAACTTCTCCTTCTTTATCATAATTGACCAACTCAATTCTTGAGCATTACTGTCAGCACGTATATTATGATTTAACCTAGAATATTAATCTAATTTTGGCTCTAAAGTGATGTGAAACTTGGCCTTTAGATGTAAATAAGCCTGCGATTTTACACGAGCACATTCATTTTTGTTGCTCAAATAGACATTTTACGAGAAAATTAATGATGGACAAAAATTTTTTTATCACCTCAAGCTAATTTCTGGTAAAACATCTCAAGTGCCACTCAGTAGTTGAATAGTAGCTTTTACTGTTTGCACATCGTCCTTATTTCCACTGGGTAGATCTGGACTGAAGAGTTCTAATCTCTCGAGCATACATGAGCCAGAAAGCTGAATCTCTAGCTCCATTGAAATATTTGTTCAATGACAATTGAAATGCTTGCCAATTACCCACATCAAAAGTATTTTTCTATTTACTGTTAATAGAATTAACATGGTTCTGTTTTGATATCTAGATTCTGGAATCTGGAAATTGGAAAGGAACTTAGACTACTAATAATCGAATACACGTCAACAGAGCAAAGTCAACTACTGTCTTTGTACAAAAATTTTCGTGGTCATTTCACATGTAGATTCAACATCCACACATCGTTTTTAACCGACTGCAGTCTAGATCTGCAACAGTTCTACCACCCTGACAAATAACAGTCTACACAGCTCACCTGTTTAGAGAATGTGCTTTTCTGCTTGTGTATATACTCATTTGTAAAAAAAAACAAAAACTGCTTACCTGATATTTCTACTCTCCTTTACCCATTCTAAGGATATGTCCATTTCTGTGTTGATAAATAAAAAAGACTCGCACATCGTTGACCTTGGTGTCTTGAATTTCCATGATTTATTCCGGTAGGTACATATTCAAAAGACAGAGATTCAATGTCGTATTATTTCCACCATTTGCTTGGATTACTGCGGTGAACCAATCACAGAATGTACAAGTCTTTGAACTTGGGCCTGTCGAATAACATCCCAAGCATCTGTGATTGGTCTTTGAACTTAGGCCTGTCGAATAACATCCCAAGCATCTGTGATTGGTCTTTGAACTTAGGCCTGTCGAATAACATCCCAAGCATCTGTGATTGGTCTTTGAACTTAGGCCTGTCGAATAACATCCCAAGTTCTTGCTTTATTGGGTAGTGTCTTTACTTTCACCTCGATGATATTCCATAAATGCTCCATGGGGTTGAGAGCAGGACTCCAATCTGGCCTTGGTTGAAGTGTATTGACATTGTGTTGTTCAAGATAGTCTCTTATGCAAAATGCCCTGTGAGCTGGCACGTTGTCGTGCATGAAGATGCTCTGGCATATGATTTTATCCCTCCCCATGAAAACACCATGTTAATCCAAGCAAAAGTCGAAAATAGGCGATGTTGAACCTCAGACCTTTGAAAATGTACCCATTGGAACAAGTCATGAAATTTCAAGACACCAAAGGTCAACAATGTGTAAGTCTTTTAATTCATCAATGCAGAAATGGACATGATTCATTTTCCACCTAAAAAATTTGTCATATCCCTTAAAATGAGTAAATGAGAGTAAAAATATCACAACATGTGTATTTTTTGTGTGCAAAGGAGTATATATTAGATATATGCATGCTTTTAGAATAGGGAACTTAGTGGTCTTCATTTAATGCATGGTCATGAAGCTGAAGCTACTATCATTAATGGTAATTTGGTTGTGGTTTTAAATTTTTTATTTACAAAGGAATACTCTGATAGCGATATACATATATAAATTGTTTTCAGCTGAACTCAAGAAGAGAATAATAAGGGAAAGAGAAAAGTCAAGAGGAAGTGTGGGAAATAGAGAGAGAGAGGGAGACAGATAGACAGACAAACAGACACAGACAGACATGGTGAGTGATAGATAGACAGGCATGGTGAGTGATAAATAGATAGAAAGAAACGGAGAGAGAGTGAGATGGGGGGAGAGAGAGACAAAGACAGACAGAGAGACTTCATTCCTTATCATTACCATATAATATTTGCCATGCCTACTTTTCTTTGCTCTCCCACAGCTTCGAAGAAGCTTTCAAGTCCACCTTCTCCGAGCCCTTGAATAATTTGTTGTCTTCCGATGAGCAGAATTGGCTCATGGGCATCTTGAGACGAGAGTTTGAAGTGGAAGAAATTGAAGGGAAAGAAATTGTGTACAAATTCAATATCCTGGGTATGTACAAGATATATTGTGCATCGATCCTATCAAATCGAAGATATCTAAATTGATTGTATCTTAGTTTTAGCAAAGCAAAAGGTAATATGTAATTTGATTTTGTATTATATTTTTTTTTTTTTTCAAAACTGTAACAAAGGACATAGATGTAATCCAAAAGTCACTCTATTAATGTTTTTTTCATCGTCTATGAGAACCAGCCTATGGAGTTTTATTTCCATCACATGTGATTTGTCTGAGTTGACAGATTTTGGAAGTTGAACTATATTTATAGTTTGAAATGCAACATGACAGTTGTTGCCATGGCAACAAAATACAAAAGCATATCTTTTCCACTTTTTCCCACTTATTTTGAGATGCTGTATCCAACCATAATAGTTAAAAGCTTCTGTCTTTAGAAGCTTTGAAAATGGCCTCTAGGACCCGTTAGCCCCATTAATGCTATAGAAACCAAGATGTGCTTCAGTTGGTGGACCTATAGGCGTCTATAGGAATCTGTAAAATTTTATAATGTCATTTGGGACTGAGAACAAGTGATGCAGCCATAAAATGTTTCTCATGGCTTGAACTTTGATCAGAGAAATCAGGCGTGGGGGTTGATCTGCAGACACGTGGATCAGACTTAAGCCCTCTGCGACGGAGCACTCCTGAGCTATGGATGGAATACTGAATTAAATAAGGGAAAGGAACGTCAATGCCTAGATATGTAGCATCTAGGTTTAGGCAATATTATTATTATTATTATTGTTGTTATTGTTGTCATTTATTATTCTTATTATTAGTGTATTGGGGGATGAGATGGCCGAATGGTTAAAGGCTTTGCGCTGTGACCCAGAGGTGCTGGGTTCGGAGCCCCTTCAGGCATTTCGCTTTTTTTCTCGGCCAAGAAAATCTACCTTTATTTGCTCACTTGGACAACACGGGTGACTCCTGTTGCGTTGGTTGGGCTGTAACTTTGGTGATAGTCTTTATTCCTTTCTCTAAAGAAATTGGAATGTCAAGAAGGGCAGCACCTTTCGGTGCCCGTGCGGACGGCACTAATTAAAGTTGTTTCAATATTATCATTATTGGTTTTTATTTTGTCATGACTCTTACAAATGAATTGTATTTCAGCCAATCCCGGCTCTCCTTGAGCAATTGTTTTATTGTCATATGACGGAGAGTGTAAATCATTTTTATGGTCACATGACGGAGAGTGTAAATCATTTTTATCGTCACATGACGGAGAGTGTAAATCATTTTTATCGTCATATGACGGAGAGTGTAAATCATTTTTATCGTCACATGATGGAGAGTATAAATCATTTTGACACGTTTTTTTTTTTGTTGTTTTTTTTTTTCATGTTGGTAACCAGCGTTCTGTAGCATGGACGGGCAGTACCAGCCTCTGTGGGAACGAGTGAAGGAGCAAGCCAGTGAGAGCTTTACATGACAAAGGTCTTCGACATGGACTCCTCCGTCAGAGTGGAAGCCATTGAGAACTTGGGTATGGCTGAAAAATCGGGAGTTAGTTTTTATAAAAATTTTGTAAATGTGAAGAGAACGATAAAAAGAATGGAAGGTATTGTAGTCCGTATCCCCCACACACACGGACAGGGCACACAGACAGGGGCACATGGACAGGGCACAGACAGACATGGACAGGGCACATGGACAGGGTACACGGACAGGGCACATGGACAGGGACATGCACCCATTTTACACATTATTTCTTTCTTCCAGCATACCATTTCCTTTCGAACTCCTTCACGGCGCCTGTATGGAGCTTGGTTGGTTGGCGGGGCTGCTGGTAGGCCCTTTTTCTTCCTTTCATTCTTTCCCTTGTCTTTCATCTTGCTGTTTCCTCTAAAATCACCCTGAGATGGCTGCATATAGTGGATGGGGTAAATTTCAAGGAAACAAACTGTGGGTAGGTAGCATATATTTGAGTGCAGCTGCCTGTTAGGTGCTTCATATTAACCCTCTCATGCAATCCTTCTCAGCTTATAGCTGGATACTCATTCACACATGATTCAAGTGAGGAAAGAAAATTGAAGTACCTTTCAAATGAATTACAACATTGTGGACATTTTTTTGTGGTCTAGCCAGGGTTTTGAACCAGCGTAGGTAGATTGAAAATTGTATACAAACTTGGCCACACTTCTCGTCCTCTCATCAAAGGACGGTTGTTGAATGAAGCCAAAATAATGTAGTGCATTGACAGGGCTAATTTAATTATTGGTGTTTTGGTTTCTCTTTCTTGCTTTCCTTTTATGGAGACACATGCATTTTCAAGAAGTAAAAGAATTTTTTTATTTTTTTTTAAATTGTTTTCCTTTGATAACAAAACTGAAAGTAGAAAACAAATCCCTGATTTTACAGTTAATAAGTATGGTGATGATAATTATAATAAAGATAATAACAAAAACTATAGAAATATTGATATTTGCAGTGACAAACAATTTTGTTTTTAAGTATAACTTACTCCGCTTGATAGGTGGATTGACACCTAGTTCCACCGGAGACAGACCATAAAAGGAGGTCCCCTGTGCAGATCACATCACTCTGTGCACGTTAAAGATCCCTTGGCTGTTTACAGGGCAGTCTGGGCGAAATTAAAAATCCTACCAAAACCTGTGAGATTATCCCTGAGTTGTGGATATGGGTGAAAAAGACAAAAACAAAACTGCTCTCGAATCGCTCACATTTACCATAACATCTTGTAAGCATCCTCTTTATAACAAAGTCTCAACTTGACTCCTCACAGGCAAATTTAAAAGTGCCGCTGTCATCGATGCTTTGAGAGATTTGCTCACCGATCAAGACGCCAACGTGCGAGCCGTAGCCACCATTTCCCTGGCGAGAACGGAAGCTAAAGACCCTGTGACGGTCAAGTTCCTCATGAAGACCCTTAATGACAAGGACAGGCTTGTGCGTGAAGCAGGTTGTCTCGCTCTTGGCCATCTCCAGGCCAAACAATCCGTCAACAAGCTTCTACACATGTGGTAGGTATCTGGAAACAAGGAATTAAATCTCTTTATTTGTTGTTGTTTATTTTTTAAAGAATTATGCAAGACAAGCATGTTATATCCCAGGAAGTAAAGGGACTCGATAGTCCAGAGGTAAGGTGTTGGCCTCTCAACCAAGAGGTAGTGGGTTTGAGCTCCGCCAACGGTTGAAATTTTTTTTCCGATTTTTGTTTTAGCAAATTCTACCCACGTGGTCCAGGTAGGTGGATCGACACCTAGTCCCATCGAAGGTGGACGATAAAAAGGAGGTTCCATGTGAGATCACAACACTCTGTGCAAGTTAAAGATGCCATGGCTGTTTACATGGCAGTCTTGGCAAAATTAAAATCCAACCTAAAAGCCAGAGATCACCTTAGTTGTGGATGTGGGTAAATCAAGTAGAAAATAAAGATTCCTAGGTAATATCGGGTATGATATTTGTATCGAGTCAGTACTTGATACTCAATACTGAGTGGAAACAAAGGATTAAGTCTCTTCTTTCTTTGTTTTGGATCGTGTCAATTAGTCGATACGATACTGAGTTTATATATGTGAATCATCTGGTCTTCAGCTACAACTCCATAATCCCAAATGCGTTTGCTTGTGTCTCACATTTCAGTTTCATCCAGCCCTCGCACACTTTGGTGTTTGATAAGACTGAAATACGATTAGAAGGTTTTAGTTGATGAAGAGATGATTCACAGTCACTTCGTCACTGTTGTTTTGGAGGACACGTCTTTAAGACAAGATAACTTTATATTCTCCATAGAGAAATCACATTGTGGTGTGTACATACAAATACAAACTTGCTCCTGCACACACGCACACCCACACAAACACAAACCCACGCACACACCTTCTTGCACACACATGTAATACATTATAATATACATAAGTCCTCACATTACATACAAAGGGGTACAAAACATTTTCATATACATGATTGTGCAAATACTTGGTAAGAGTTGAAAAATTGTCCAGTTGGAAAATAGTGTCAAAGCTATTGAAAAAGGTTAAGAAACGACTAAGGGTGGATTGTCTTCTTAGCTTTGTTAAAGGCATTCTCAGATGACCATACCTTGACATACATTTCTATACATTCTATCTCAAGGATAGTATGATTGACAGAATCGAAGTAATGCTGGATTATTTCCAAACTACAACGTCATCCCATATCCTGAAAGAAATTATGAAAAACAAATTAGAAATAAGAAATCAATGAAAGGCTGATGTCTGAAACTGCTTATCGTGGTTGGTGGTCAAGTGGTTGATAGCTTGGTTCGAGGTCATGAGCCAAGGGATTTTGCATCCTACGTTCAGTAGCCTTAATCTTTTCCCGTAGGATTGACACAAAACACACTTGTCTGATACAATTGTATACCGATTATTATAATTATAATAGCTAGGAGGAGCACTCTGCTACAGACTGTAGCGTGTTGTCCATGCTCAATGCTACAGAAACTTGGATAAACTATGGTGCTATGGGCCTCACAGCCTAGACACTAGAAAGAAATTGACATCTTTTCCAATCATTTTTAGCATTTACACTAGACAATTGTACTGATATCCAGATTAGAAGTAAAAGCAGAAGCACTGTAACACACGTTTGCACCATAAGTCTCTTCAGTTCATTGTATTTGTCGATACTTGTTCATAATATGTATATTTGCAATATTTTCACGTTATAGCACATTCTTACAATGCATAGTTACATTTGTTATAATATGTTCATATATGTTTCTTTATGTTTTATGTCACCAAAATGTATCAGTTATTGTGAAGCGCCCAGAGCTTGTTTAAATATGACAAAGGCGCCATCAAAATGTTCACTATTATCATTATTTTATCTTGACTACCATATGTTACAAGTAAAGATTCTTTCTTTCGTCTTTGACCTTTGAATTTCAGGCGCAATGACATCATTTCACACGTGAGAGAAGCGGCTAACGTGGCCCTCAGCCAGATTGGGGGCCCGGAGGTGGAGAAGGCTATGAGAGTGACTAAAGTCCTGGCCGATGAAATTCGTCAGCTGACCATGTCATAAGTTTTATCATTGCTCAACTAATTTGGATGATGTCAATTTTGTCAATATGAAAATATAAAAGCAGAGAGTATGCAGTGGGGCGAGGTGCCACGTGAAAAAGTAATACATTCAGTCATGATATATATGTTAGAGTTCCATTGGGATCAAAAACCAGGATTTACAATATGCCTCTCACCCCTGGTAGCGTGTAGGCCACTTACAATTATACAAGCGATTTCCTTCTTCCTCTGTCTGGGGCTATCCTTCCAAGCTCACTCTGTGTCAGCCCCGTCTCTCGTATTTTCTCCGTCAATGCACATTTCCAGGTCTTCCTTGGCCTACACATGCGTCTGTCCACTTGATTTTCTTTTCACCACTCCCAGATCTCACTCATAACGCACAATAACCGTTGCCCACAGTGAGAAGATGACACGTTTTGCCTTGCCTTGCCTGGGAGTGTTGACAACTCTAGGTGGACGCTCGGCCTCTATGGAGAGCTAGTGGGTGGTGGGCGCAGATGCTGAGGCCATTGGTTCAATTCTGTCTGGTGTCTGTGGGTAATTTTTTTTTCTCTTTTGTTTATTCAAACGCAATCAACCTCAGAAAGAGGCGGTCAAAAACCAAATTCGCCGACCGATCTTTCTCTATTGCCGCACACACTGTCTGGAACTCACTGTCTACAAAAACCAGAAACTCTACTAACTACACAACGTTCAAATCAAATCTTAAAACGGAAAACTATTCCGGTTAGCGTATTGTTAACGTTCATTGCTTGTATTCGATTTGTGTGATTTCTGTGAAGCGCCTTAGAGCATTCCGAATGGATTAGGTGCGCTATACAAGTATTGTATTAGTCTCATCTTTAGAAGGGCTCTTAACATCTATTTTATGTTTTATATTGTTTATCTATGTATTGATTTTCATCAGCTTTGGGGCCACCCGTCAGTTCTTTCGTGGGTATTAAAACATTGTCATCTCTTATTGTAATAATAAATTATGTATCCTTTTTGTTCAGGAGATGAACATGTTCAAATTGGAGTATCCTTTTTGTTCAGGAGAAGAAGATGTTCAAAGTGGAATGAGCACAATTTTATTTGCATTCCTTAATATATGTCATGAGCTATGTGCTATTTTTTTGCTTTTTGTTTTTCCTTCTTGGTCTTCTCGTGAATTGTATCTGTAATTTAAAAAGTAGTTAAAGTATGGCGTCAGGTCTGTGATTTTTAGTGGCAGTTTAGTTCAAATGTTTTTAGAGCAAGAATTTAAAGGGGGGGGGATGTTTGATGTTAGTTATATGCATTTTGATTTGTGATACAGAAATGATACAGCGTTTTGAAGTCATAAGAATGTTGAATTTACATGTTACAACAACATAACTTGATTTGTTTCCCAGTCTAATTGAAAGTCAAACGGATCTTTAGACGAGCAGTTTATTGGTCTCACTACTTAAGCTGTTGTATTAAACTATTGTAAATATTTTTTGTATTTTTTTTATTTACACGTTTTTATTCTTGAATTTACTCAATCACTTTGACATTATTGACATCGTTTTGTAACAATCATTTACAACAGTGATAAAATTTGCGAGATGTGTTTTGTGACGTAGAATACATTTCTCTATAAATGTTTTTGGGGGAGGTTGATTTTCTGTTCTTTGCATATTTGGGTAGAACGACCATTTATCTACAAGTTCATTGCCGAAAAATGTCCATATGACGTATAATTTTTTTTACAAAAGATTTTGAAAATTGAGTCAAAATCCAAGATGGCAGGCGTTTCTATGGCAACCAAGAATGCTACAAACTTTTCAATGATATAGGATGACTGTATTTTGACTGTTACTCATGTACAAACTAAAAGCAAAAACCTTATCTCAAAAGCAAAAAAATCGCTTCAGGTGCATATTTGATTTCTTTATTGCAATTATTTTAAAGATGGATATTCATCATTTTGAAAAGATTATTTTTTCAGCTCTCTTTATTACACATTTGCTTTTTAAGGAATGAGATACTTTATGAAAAAAATTGTATTTGAAAGAACAAATATCAGGATATTAAATATTTATTTTACAAAAATTGACGTATTGTAATATATAATACAGTTCAATCATCTTCTGTGATGAGAATATCATTTCTTGTTTTCAAGAAGATAAAAGAAAAAACTGATTGAAATATTTCCTTATGATTGTAAGTATTATTTATATTATTTTATTATTTTGCTCTGATCTTTGATTTACTGCCAGCGTTTCTTCAGATGAAATGTATTATCATCTCTATTTGAACCTGTGCACCTTGACGTTTAAGAATGGAACAAATTAAATGCTACTTTATTTTGATTTCTGCGCAAATGTCGCCCATGGAGTTTTTTCAGAGAAAACGATAAAAAATCTCTTCATTTGCCATTTTTCCTTTCTTATGTGTTTTGTCAGCGTTGACATCGTCACTTTTGCCAAAAGTGTATCGAAAACTCAAACTCTTCTCTTTCACAGGGTGGTTGTGGGTTATTGATTTATTATTGGTAATGAATTATAATTTATACATCTTTTTGATTGATCTGTTTTAATTTTATTTCTTACAAGAAAAGGATATTTCATGTGAAATGAACTGAATGCACTCTATTTTTCCTTTTTTGTTTTGTTTCTGGCCGTTGCAAAAGCAGTTGTTGATGTAAAATGTCACACACTTGAGAGGAAAAGACTTATGGAAAGATTTCAGGAGTTTAGCCTGATTGGCACAGTTTTTGGTTTTTGGAAATCGACATTATAAAAGAAATTTTCCAGTTTGTCTATGGTCTTGACTGAGTTTTTAATTGAGAATACTTTTCTCTTTTAGGCAGGTTACTGGATTACATAATTATTTTGTTTCTTGAGAACATTCTATCTTTGAACAGTGATGGTTTTGACTTGGAATCAGAGTCATTTCTTCTTTTATTTTTATAATTCCTTTGTTTGACACTGACCATCATATTATTCATGTGTTTGAAATTGCCCTGTCATTGTTATAGTTTATGTTTATTTATAAGTTTTAAAAAAATGTCCTCAAATCTAAATTTTAAAAAGATTATTTATATCTAACTTATAATTAATTAATTTTTATTTTATTATTTTTTATTTTAACACCTTGCCAGGAGGAACCAATACGTTTTACACCAATCTGGAAGCCCCAGAGTTTGTTTTATATAATAATTAATTTTGCTCAATCTGTTTAGACACATACTATTTTACAATTGAAAGCCATGTCCGTGATCCTGCTCTGACCCGTCACCATATGTGCATATATATCGGTTTATTAACGCTTCTGTATCAAACACGGACATTTCACATGTATCTCTATGGCCTAATTCAATGTATTGTAACTTAAGTTATTTTTTCAATACTAAGCCGCTATGTGTTTCATTTGCTCGTAATTGGAAAGAAAACGAAGCATTACCACTCAAAACAATAGCTTTCTGCTTTACCTTGCACAGTGCTTATTATCATGTAGATCTCAAAACTACATTCCAACACGTGCATTTCGAAGAAGTTGCCGGGCCAATAGTTTTGAGGAATCCGTGATTCAGGGAACGTATGTGAATGCATAAGGTGACCCAGAGAAACTACCACGTCACGGATGAGAATGGTTATTTCTCTTTTTCTCGCGTTTCCAGATGTTATTACAAAAAACTTGAGACGGACAGTGGACAGTACTGCGAATAGATTGGTAACGCAAAGTGTAAAGAGGTGAGAATGCGTGGCGTTGTGTGTCAATGACAGTACAGCTACTACAATACACGCTTATATGTGTAACCTGCGAGCACAATATGCACTGTTCTGAGTGGCCTGCTGGCAGGCTTTTTTACTACCAAGACGGGGAAAATTGCTTCTCATGGTTTAAACAGCTGACCAATAGTTTGAAAAATCCATGAAAAAGTTCAACTTAATTCGTGAATTTGATGAATGTGTGTTCAGCGAATATGTGTTGGACTCGATGGTCCTTGGGCAAAGTGTCAGCCTGTCAACCAGCAGGTCATTGGCTAGTGTCCGACAGGTTGAACATTTTCTCAAGTTTTTTTTCCGAGTTAATCCCAACCCCCCCCCCCCCCCCCCCCCCCCCAGTCCAGGTAGTCGATAGACACCTAGTCCCATCAGATACGGACAATAAAACAGGAGATCCCTACCCCAAAAAAAAAAAAACAAAGCCAAGATCACTTTAGTTGTGGATGTGGGTAAAGTCGAATCAAATGACATGTGTTGGACTTTGTATGATCTGCTTACTGAAAATAATACTAACATGTTCTTTGATATTTGAAATTTGAAATTTACAGTGCACTGTTTTGTGTTTGTCTCCTGAGGAGTAAGTGGGGTTGAGGGGAGGAGGGAGGGAGAGGGGAGGGGGACCCGGTGGTCCAGAGGTAAGGTGTCTGACTCTCAACACCAAACGGTTGTGGGTTCGTGCCTTGACAAGTTGAACAATTTTTTCAAGTAAACTCCCAATGAAACTTGTGTCGTCATACGCATACCAATCATCACATCAATTCTGTGATCATGACAGTCTGCATGGCTCTTTTCTCTTCAACGTATATTGTAAACCTAGTTTGCCTACCCATTTATATAATATTACTTACTACATGTAAAATACTACTTTACCCACCGTTGTTTCCTATTGTCTATACTATATAGCAGTCAGACACGAGTTTACTCTCTTCCAGTGTTGTGATACTCAATACAGTAACGCTAACGTGCCTTCAGTGAATATCTCATCATAGTACACAATGTATTATGTATTCTGTTTGTAACTGCGTTATTTATTCCGTTCGTGTACTTCTGGCCTCTGCTTTACTTTCATTCATCGGTGGGTTTTTAACCCATCACTGTCGACTCACCAAATGTAGCCGATTGCCGCTGATGTTGTTACACAGTGTAGTAATAAGCACGTCAACCCCTTTCCTGTCATCGTTGTTGTGGGAGGTTGGCAGACGGTACGACATTTTAGTAGTCAGTAGGTCCTACTCCTTTCCTTTCACTATTTTCACCAATCTTTTATTCTGCTGTTTCTTTTTCTCAATTCACCGTGAGCTAGCACCGCATATGGTGGATCGGATAAATTTCAATCATTCAATCGTATTCATCGTTGTCATAAACTGCCGTCTCAGTGTTCCAGTGTTGTGAAATGAGATCACAATTTTTTAAAACTTCTTTGCAAGGTGTATAGGCTTAAAACAAAAAATGAATTTTCAAAACACCGTAAATCAAGGGGTCATTGTGTTGACATATATATGTATTATGTATGTTATTAATAATTGAAATGGAGATTTAAAAAAGCGTCTATTTTATATACACGATAACAACAATATGTATAAAAAGTACACAAACTTGGAGATACGGCAAAACAGCACTGCTGATCTTTGAGATATAAAGTTACTTGTCTGGTCTCTAAAGAGTTAATGTATAGACCAGTGCTACTCAAAGTAAGAGTGGTACATGAGTACCGTTGCTAGTCTGTGAGCCATGGTTTGTTTTTTGTTGTTGCTTCTCTACAGCATTTGTTTTGGCTGTTGGTCTCCAGCATGTCAAATTCTTCATTGTTCAACATTTCAAATTGTTCTTTTTTCGGTCAATTTACTCTCTTCTTATGCTATTATTATTATTGTTTTTATATAAACTGGTTGCTCTTTATATAGTTATTTATAGTAATTGATTATTTAACTTATAAATAACTATATATATATATATTATATATTATGATCTATACAAGGAGTTTTTTTTCTTTTACATAAAACTAATAAAGTATTGGAGATATTACTAATAATATTAGTATTAGTATACATTGACCATTCTTGAGTGTGTTTCATTTTCTTTTTCAAAAATTTTGTTACATTTTTATACTGGGGTGGAAAAAAGTAAAGTAAGACTCCTTCAAGGCCATTATGACCCATAGAGCCGAAGCTTATCGCGGTTTCTGTGGTGTGGAGCGAAACAGGTGATTAATAATCACCTCCTGGACAAGTCACTAGTGTGACGCAGGTTTTTACTCCAAAGCTAGTGTTTGTACCTATTTGCACCTGGGTAGAGTGGGAAAATGCATGTAATATAAAGTGTCTTTCCCAAGGAACACAACGTTGGGCCTAGCTTTGCTGGGATTCAAACCTGGGACCTCATGATTCCCTGTCTGGCAGCCTAATCATTCGGCCACTGATGCCACACTGGTGGGAAAGATTTGAGATAGTTAGAATGGATTCTTTGGAGAAGGATAGGGAAGCTCAGTTGATAAATAAGCTGCCGACTGCCACGCAGGTGACCTGAGTGTGATCTCCATTACCTGCTGCTACGAATACCAAGAACTCGACTACAGGCTGGCCATCGTACTTTTTGCTCATTTTAGTACCACCACTTGGAACAAACTGCCAGCCAGCATTTAACAGTCATCCTCATTGAACTGTTTTTAAGCAAAAACATACAAACGCATTTAAAAAAAAATCCCATTTTGATGTTTAAAATTATGTTATTTTTGCTGAGTTTTGGTGTAATTGCGCCCCAGAGCCTCCTTATTCGGCTGCGCATTTGTCCACTATTATTATTATTATTATTGATTCATATTTGTAGAGCCGTAGCCGGCATGGAAAACTATTATGTTTATACTGTATGCTTAGAAGAGTCGAGACTCTCTCCTCATTACACTACGCTCAACACTAAAATTGGGAAGGTCCAGAGGCACGGTGTCACACCTCTAACTCTAAACCAAAAGGTTGGAAATTTTTTGGGAGTTTTATTAAGTAAACCCCCCCCCCCCCAAACACACACACACATACTGATCCAGGTAGATAGATTGCCGCCTAGTCCCATCGGAGATGGACGATAAAGGGAGGTTCCCCACGTGCAGACCATAACACTGTGGGTTAACATCCCTTGGCTGTTTACAGGACAATCCATACAAAAAAATTATTTTTAATCCTACCAAACCCACCTTTGATTGGTAGTATATAAATATAATGTGTCAATAATAAAAATTTAGCGTGTGTTTCTTTCCCCCATCATTACATTTCTTTTTCCTTAGAAGGGAAGGCTAAAGAAGATAAAGTTGGAAACACAACAGTGGGAGATGAGACCAAGACAGATGGCATTATTAAGGGCTGGGATCAATGTTCCCTCTAAGCTGTGCGCGCACACTAGAGGAGGAAAAGGTACTATGCACAGTTGAGAAATGTCTGTGCACACCAATGAAAAAAAACGGCATGCGCAAAATTTAAAAAATGTATTTATTTTCACACCATTGGGATTTTTTCATCAAACTGTGCACAAGCCTAAAATGTACAGACACAGACTACAAAAAATTAGAGGAAACAGTGGCTAGGAGGGATGGAGGTGAATCAACTCAGATAGTTTGGGCATGTAAATAGAATGAATGATAGAGACTTAATCAAGGGCAGACCTCAAAGGGCAGACCTCAGAGAAAGTGGGAAGAAGATATACAACAAGTAGAGGCACTGAAGCAAAGAAATTTATCGTTCACAGAACGAAACAACAGAATATATCAGGACAGGGCAGCCTGGAGAAAGTCCCATTTTGGCCATCTAAACCCATACACCGGAGGGTAGAATTGAAACTGATGGTGATAAAGAAAGAATGAAAGAAAGTATACATTTTTTGCTTGGGTAGTTGTTAGGTAAGTACACATGTATATGAAAGTTTTTGCTTGGCATCTTAGCATGGTAGGCCTACAGTGCAACAGGTTTAAAATCCCTGACACTGACAGTTCAGTGGGCAGGGCAGGTGATAAAGGGCGATCTCGGCAGCAAGGGAACTCTGGTTGAGAGGAAAGATGTCATTAATGTCAATCTGGCATCAACCAAACAGGTTGTGGGTTCATTGCCGACAGGTTGAAACATGTTATTGATATTTTTGAGTGGATCGACAGTTTGTCCCATTGGAAATGGATGATTCAGTAAAGGTCCTGTGTACAGATCACAACACGATAAAGATCCCTTGGTAGTAGTTCACAGGGCCGTCTGGGTAAAATTATTTTTTTAAAAACGTATAAGCAGAAATCCTGAGATCACCTGACTTGTGGATATGGGGAAAACCAAATCAAGGTAAAGCAAATCAAGTCAAACTCCACAGCAAAGGGAAGAAACCTAAAACTACAACTTTTCTCTTCTGTTTTCAACACTTCCTTTTTTATAATTTTTTAAAAATAAATCCTTTTAGTTGTTTGCCATCTCAACAAAAATCTTGTGACATACATGTACATGTGCCACAAAGCCTGAAACACCATCTTCATAGATGTACAACCAGAAACCCTGAATGAAACACCATCTTGATACATGAACCAGAAAGCCTGAATGAAACACCATCTTCATAGATGTACATGTACCAGAAAGCCTGAGTGAAACACCATCTTGATACATGAACCAGAAAGCCTGAATGAAACACCATCTTGATAGATGTACATGTACCAGAGAGCCTGAGTGAAACACCATCTTGATAGATGTACATGTACCAGAAAGCCTGAATGAAACACCATCTTGATAGATGTACATGTACCAGAAAGCCTGAGTGAAACACCATCTTGATACATGAACCAGAAAGCCTGAATGAAACACCATCTTGATACATACCAGAAAGCCTGCGTGAAACACCACTAGATGTACATGTACCAGAGAGCCTGAGTGAAACACCATCTTGATGTACATGTACCAGAGAGCCTGAGTGAAACACCATCTTGATACATGTACCAGAGAGCCTGATGAACCAGAAAGAGGAAAACACCACATGTACCAGAATGTCTGCTGTACCAGAAAGCCTGAAGACACACTATCTTGATACAAGCACCAGAGAGCCTGAAACTGAAACACCATTAATACACATGTACCAGAGAGCCTGAAACTGAAACACCATTAATACACATGTACCAGAGAGCCTGAAACTGAAACACCATTAATACACATGTACCAGAGAGCCTGAAGCATCATCTTGATACAAGCACCACAGACCCTGAAACTGAAACACCATTTTGATACAAGCACCACAGACCCTGAAACTGAAACACCATCTTGATACAAGCACCACAGACCCTGAAACTGAAACACCATATTGACACCTATACCAGAGAGACTGAAACATCATCTTAATACATGCACATGTACCCGAAACACCATCTTGATACATGCCCATGTACCAGGGAGCCAGAGACACCATCTTGATACATGCCCATGTACCAGGGAGCCAGAAACACCATCTTGATACATGCCCATGTACCAGGGAGCCAGAAACACCATCTTGATACATGCCCATGTACCAGGGAGCCAGACACCATCTTGATACATGCCCATGTACCAGGGAGCCAGGAGACACCATCTTGATACATGCCCATGTACCAGGGAGCCAGAAACACTATCTTGATACATGCCCATGTACCAGGGAGCCAGAAACACCATCTTGATACATGCCCATGTACCAGGAGCCAGAAACACTATCTTGATACATGCCCATATACCAGGGAGCCAGAAACACCATCTTAATACATGTACAGTGGCGAGGAGGGACTATCAAAAGCCAGCAGTTCACGAATGTATTTGGTACCTTTCCTCAACAGGAGAACGCCAGTGCTATCACTACCAGTATCAGTGGTACACACATACACATAGACGCACACACACATGTACATAGTGTGGATAAGCATACTAACTATTGATCAGTCACAGATTCCTTGAGTGGTTTAGCTACATACACACACACACTATAGTGTGTTTGCTATTTCTTTCACTTCTACTGCCTTGCATATCTTTCCATTCCTCTTCACAGTGTTTTATGCATAAAAGAGTGGGCAGGTATTTGGCACTGGCATGTACATCAGTGTGGTTCCTACTTCTTTCACTTCTGCTGCTGGCCTTATTTTCCACTTCCGTCTGTGAGTTCCTCGTTCCAGAAAGATGGATTCCATTAAAAAAAAAATTTCTGTCTGTGCATCTAACTATCTATCTACCTACCTATCTACCTATTTGTAATTCATCTACCCCTTTTTCAAAAAAAATCTCAGTATATCCGTTTTGGATTATAGTAGTAGAAGAAGAAAATCTCAGTATATCCTTTTTGGCTTATAGTAGTAAAAGAAGAAAATCTGAGTATATCCTTTTTGGCTTATAGTAGTAAAAGTAGAAGTAGAAAATCTGAGTATATCCGTTTTGGCTTATAGTAGTAGAAGAAGAAAATCTGAGTATATCCTTTTGGCTTATAGTAGTAAAAGTAGAAGTAGAAAATCTGAGTATATCCGTTTTTGGCTTATAGTAGTAGAAGTAGAAGTAGAAAATTTGAGTATATCCTTTTTGGCTTATGTAGTAGAAGTAGAAAATCTGAGTATATCCGTTTTGGCTTATAGTAGTAGAAGTAGAAAATCTGAGTATATCCTTTTTGGCTTATGTTATGAGTATATCCGTTTTGGCTTATAGTAGTAGAAGTAGAAAATCTGAGTATATCCGTTTTGGCTTATAGTAGTAGAAGTAGAAGTAGAAAATCTGAGTATATCCGTTTTGGCTTAGTAGTAGTAGAAGTAGAAAATCTGAGTATATCCGTTTTGGCTTATAGTAGTAGAAGTAGAAAATCTGAGTATATCCTTTTGGCTTATGTAGTAGAAGTAGAAAATCTGAGTATATCCGTTTTGGCTTATAGTAGTAGAAGTAGAAAATCTGAGTATATCCGTTTTGGCTATAGTAGTAGAAAATAGGAGTAAGTAGAAAATCTGAGTATATCCGTTTTGGCTTATAGTAGTAGAAGAAGAAGAAAATCTGAGTATATCCTTTTTGGCTTTAGTAGAAGAAGAAAATCTCAGATAGCTTATAGTAGTAGAAGAAAATCTCAGTTTATCCCTTTTGGCTTATAGTAGTAGAAGAAAATCTCAGTTTATCCCTTTTGGCTTATAGTAGTAGAAGAAAATCTCAGTTTATCCCTTTTGGCTTATAGTAGTAGAAGAAAATCTAGTTTAGCTTATAGTAGTAGAAGAAAATCTCAGTTTATCCCTTTTGGCTTATAGTAGTAGAAGAAAATCTCAGTTTATCCCTTTTGGCTTATAGTAGTAGAAGAAAATCTCAGTTTATCCCTTTTGGCTTATTATAGTAGTTTATCCCTTTTGGCTTATAGTAGTAAGAAAATCTCAGTTTATCCCTTTTGGCTCATAGTAGTCAAAGAAGAAAATCTCAGTTTATCCCTTTTGGCTTATAGTAGTAGAAGAAAATCTCAGTTTATCCCTTTTGGCTCATAGTAGTCAAAGAAGAAAATCTCAGTTTATCCCTTTTGGCTCATAGTAGTCAAAGAAGAAAATCTCAGTTTATCCCTTTTGGCTCATAGTAGTCAAAGAAGAAAATCTCAGTATATCCCTTTACGCTTATAGTAGTCAAAGAAGAAAATCTCAGTATATCCCTTTACGCTTATAGTAGTCAAAGAAGAAAATCTCAGTTTATCCCTTTACGCTTATAGTAGTCAAAGAAGAAAATCTCAGTTTATCCCTTTACGCTTATAGTAGTCAAAGAAGAAAATCTCAGTTTATCCCTTTACGCTTATAGTAGTCAAAGAAGAAAATCTCAGTTTATCCCTTTACGCTTATAGTAGTCAAAGAAGAAAATCTCAGTATATCCCTTTTGGCTTATAGTAGTAGAAGAAAATTAAGAAAACAATCAATATTTTCAATGGTTATGCAGAAGAGTAAAAAATGTTTACATACATAATAAATAATAACATTCTCTTCTCTCCTCCATCAATCTACATATATTCACATAGAATTATATCATATATCATTATCATATCCATATCGCTGAAAAGTGTTTGAATGCAGAATTCATAATTGTGAATTTTAGGTGTCAAAATTCATTCTGTAGATTAATCAGCTTTATGTATCAATAGTTCTTATATATAAAATACTGATTATTACATTTGATAAAATATTCCCCATTAACAGACATATATATATAACAAAACAAACAAACTAAAAAATCTCAACAAACCCAAAATGAATGACAAGATATAAAGTCAGTTTTATTGAGCCCCCCCCCCCCCCCCCCCCCCCCCCCCATGCAAAAACAAAATAAAACAACAAAACAAACATATAACTAATATATCAAGATGAAACTTGACAAAATAATTAACAAAAATCAACATCTTTTTTCATCTGCTTTCCTTTTTAATGTAAAGCGACATAAATAAATATCATCAAAAAATAAATTTTCAAAAAAAGCAAAACAGAATAAAACAGAATATTACACAAAAAAAACCCAACTAGATCTAGATCTAATATCGATAAAAATCAAATTCATTCATTATAAAAAATAATAATTTAAATCTGCAAAACATCAAATATACCATTGCACTGGATCGTAGGCCTGGGCAAGACTCACTTTTCTATGACTCGTTGATACCAACTAGTCTTCTCTGGTCTCCCGTTATTCGAGTACTCCCTTGACGAATACAACGAGACCACCTAGCGTATTCATGACTGCGAATATGAACACAGAGCATTGGGCCTTGGTTGGGGGGGGGGGGTATGGTCAGGGGTGCTTGTGACCTCTTTGCTGATTGAAGCGTCGCGATAGCAGAAGACAGACCCAGTGAGAGACTGTAGAAAACTGCTAGCACTATCAGTATCGCTGTGATAGAAGGAGAGGGTGCGGTAGTGGACTGAAAGTTAGCTATAGCTCACACCTCTCACTCTCTCTCAGTCTGGTCTCAACAAGGCAAAGTAGTTAGCAGCTACAGACAGCGTAGTTTGGTATCAAGACTGGAGTTCGTATTCATCACCTCTGGTCAGATTCAAATAGAATGCCTCAAAGCCTTGTATTCGTTGGTATCGAGTAATGGCTAGAGTAGCGCCCGGGCCTACTGGATTGGACTCAAAAGCTCTTCAACTGTGACAAAAACTTCAACTTTGAGATAGTGTAGCATTTGGGGCAGAATCTGGTTTAGACTTTCGTGTTTCAATTGGTTGCTTATGGGCCATGCTCAATTGCCTTTTAAGATACATTATAATGATCTTGCTGCTACATGTTTCTTCCTATTTTTATACATGAGATTGAGATTAACTGTGTTCATGTTACTATCTTTCCTTGCAAGGAGTCATTCCTTCACATTCACGCTTGTTAGAAATTACTTATAGGGTAAATAATACAATATTATAAAATACCACAGATATTCACATAATCAACTGAAAATTCAACATCGCATTGCGATACATGGTCTACATGAATAATTACAGGCAACAGTATTGAATGATATCAACAACAAATATATTTTAAAATGAGAATACTGATCAATTCAAGGTACATGATTCTCAAAGCAATTCTTTTTTCCAACGATGATGAAAAAAAAATAATCAGAAAAGAACCGAGAAAAAACCCCTCAAAACACTGCCGTCCCCAATCTCAAACAAAACAATATGTCATCTATCACATAACATTAAGAAACATCTTTACAAGGGACATCTAAACAAAATGAATTAGTTTTTTTGCCCTTTGAAAAGGTGAACACCAAATCATGTGAAATGCAAGATGTTTTCCTTTTGTATTCTTTTATCATCTTTGTTTCTCTGGTCATAAGCATCCAACAATAGACACTTTGTTCCCTAGACACCATACTACCACACTTTGTCTGCTCACAACCATTTTGTACCTACATCACACATATAAACCTGTTTTGTAAAATGAAAGCTGCCACACAGTTGTGCCGATGATCTTGATGACATGTACCGGTAACCAATGGGGCCCACACGAGCACCAAAGGTGGGTTAAGCCGCAGGGACCCACAACTAACCCCGAAGCCAGCCTGTGGCAGTAAGCGATTTTGTCGCCGCTCCAAGGGTTCTTTCGGAGCTCAAACGACTCAAGTCCCATTGCGGTCGATAGACACGTGCTATTATTGCTATTATTATAGACCTGTGCAGTAATATTGAATGACTAAAAATATTGAATGAAAATTTGCAAGACGGTCTACTTCAGTGATTATTCTTTCATGTTAAAGCATTAAGCCCTAGATAGGGGGTCTCTGTATTGGGAGAAATTGAGAGATGTAAGCAAAAAGCAGCACTGGTTTCGATTGTTGAAAGCCATTCTTGAGTGATGAAGTCATGGCTTCATTATTGGAGTATAATTTGAATATTGATTAACCCCTTGAAACGGGAACTTTACCTGATTGAAAACTAATATAATTTGATGAGCTGAAAGAAAGAGAAAGAGCCCTGTCCCAAGATTGTGGATGGAGATTTATTATTTTTCATGGCAAGGCATGTAAAATCACAACAACTCAAACATCACTAGTTTTCATATTGTATAACACATTATATCTTGTTATAAGCATAACATCTTTCCAAAATATATCAATTCTTCCTAGTTATTCAAAAAGTGCATTCTATTCAATTGTGATTGATCGGTTTGACATGCTACATTTTTAAAAAATTTGTGGCTCATATGAAGCAAAAAAAGGAAGTTAAAAGAAAAATGGTACATTCATTACCAAATCATAGCATTCTAGAATCCCCTGTGGCAAAACGTGGAATAGACTTATGGGCTTAAACTCAAAGAGTTCAACTGCAAGTGAAATTTGTGACAAACGTAGACCGGATTTTGGTTACAATTTTGTTGTTGTTGTTGTTGTAAGACTGGAAAATTGATGGCAGTAAATCTGAAAATGATTGCAACTCCAAAATTGTCAAATGTGCAGTAAGGACAATACAACTTTGAACCGGCAACTCTCTCTGTCAGCCTGCTTCTTTTTATCCATCTGCCTATGTATCTGTTTCTGTCTCTCTGTGTCTGTCTGTCTGTCTGTCTGTCTGTCTGTCTGTCTGTCTGTCTGTCTGTCTCTCTCTCTCTCTCTCTCTCTCTCTCTCTCTCTCTCTCTCTCTCTTCTCTCTCATTCTCTACCCTACCCCCCTCCCCATTCATAACAATGCATTCTTACTTACAATACAACAAACTAAACCTTACAACTCGTCAAACCCAATACAAATTGATCACTGAGAGAGAGACATGGCTTTCCTTTGAGCCAAAGAAGCAAAAATCTCTAAAGCACCACCAAGAGAAAAAAAAAACCCCCAACGAATTAATAACAAACCCCAAAATGTTACAGTATGACATGTAATATATAATGTAAGATATCTTCAGGACAATAATTTTCTCATAGTTCGTTTCTGTTATTATCATTGCAACAATTTATAACAATATTACGCAAATTTAAACAAGCACGAAGAAATAATAAAAAGAAACTGATCATGATCCATAGTGAGAAGCTAAAACCATCAACAACAAAAATACCCATAATAAAAACGGTCTAGAAATGCAAATAGAAACAGACTGTCAATATATATTGCGGAGATCAGAAAATTTGCAACATAGATTGTTCAAATTGCAAAATGGGAATCAACAAAAATAAAAGCTGAAATTCAATATGTCAAAATGGCGCTGTCATGATTAAAGCAAAGCTCGAGTTCACTTTTAAAATAAAGCTATTCAGAGTAAATGCCAAAGCGACATTGTCTGAATTAACTACGTTATTGTTCAGATGGAAAGAGGTCAAAATGTCAGAATAAAAATTGAAATTTGTTGTAGTTGTAGTAGTCAAAATGACACTGTCCGAAATAAAACTCAAATTTGTTGTAGTCAAAATGACACGGTCCAGAATAAAAACTAAGAGTTGTTCTAATAAAAATAAATGGTCCGGAATAAAAACTGAAAGTTGGTACAGTCAAAATAACATTGTCCCGAATAAAACTGAAATTTGTTGTGGTCAAAATGACAAGGTCTAGAATAAAAGTGACATTTGTTGTAGTTGTTGTCAAAATAACATAGTCTACATAAAAAGCTAAAAATTTACTGTCAAAATGATGCTGTCAAAATTAAAAGTCCAAGCTGAAATCCATTCTGCCAGGCAACAGTCAAGGTGTGAAGAAGAAAAATGGAAATGCTGACAAGCTACAAAAGAGGTAATGTCTTTCTTGTTAAAATGACTTGCAAGCACAAAACATTATCAAAATTTAAAACTGAAACTCCTCGTGAAAACATCAAAATTGAAAGCAAAAGTTAGAAGTTAAAGAGCTGAAATTATGGCAAATTTTAAATAAAGTTCTTTCACACTATTACGGCCAATAAAGCCGGAGCTTATCCCAGTTTCCATAGTGTGAAATGGAACAGGTGACAGGTCATCATTTCCTGGACAGGACACAAGTCAGTCACCAGTTAAATTATTGGCAAGATTCAAGATGGCAAGAACAAAAAAAAACCCAACCCACGCTTATTTTCTATTGGTGCGCGCAGACATTTTTCAACTGTGCGCACCTTTTCTCCCTGGTGAAAGCTGTGCGCTTTGCACGTGCACAGCTTAGAGGAAACATTGATAAACAGTAACAATGAAGACTTGAAATAAAAAGGAAAGGCATCACACACATCAATTTAGCATATTAACATTTTATCAACTGTGATGAAGTTCAAAACCATGCATGGCGTTGACAATAATATGCAAGAATTAAGGTAGTCAGCTATTATAAAAGAAGAAAAAACTGAAAGAGAGAGAGAGAGAGAGAGAGAGAGAGAGAGAGAGAGAGAGAGAGAGAGAGAGAGAGAGAGAGAGAGAGAGAGAGAGAGAGAGAGAGAGAGAGAGAGAGAGAGAGAGAGAGAGAGAGAGAGAGAGAGAGAGAGAGAGACAGAGAGACAGACAGACAGACAGACAGACAGACAGACAGACAGACAGACAGACAGACAGACAGACAGACAGACAGCAGACAGACAGACAGACACACAGCATAGACACACAGAGACAGAGCATAAACAGAGAGAGACTGAGAGACCAGAGGTATTACATGTATAAGTTAAACCAAAGATGAGCACGGCAAAGGCATGGGATAAAGAAATATGTAGTAGTAGTAGTAGTAGTGGTGGTGGTGGTGATGGTGGTGGTGGTGGTGGTGTAGTAGTAGTAGTAGTAGTTGTGGTGGTGGTGGTAGTAGTAGTAGTAGTAGTAGTAGTAGTAGTTGTGGTAGTAGTAGTAGTAGTAGTAGTAGTAGTAGTAGTAGTAGTAGTAGTAGTAGTAGTAGTAGTGGTGGTGGTGGTGGTGGTGGTGGTAGTAGTAGTAGTTGTAGTAGTAGTAGTAGTAGTAGTAGTAGTAGTGGTGGTGGTGGTGGTGGTGGTGGTGGTGGCGGTAGTAGTAGTAGTAGTAGTAGTAGTAGTAGTAATAGTAAGCCACATTTACATGGCCGGACATGAAACAAAGCAAACAAACAACCTCAAAGATCAAATGGGTTAATACATACATGTATCATTTTTACACTGTGTCAAAGCATTCCTTTAAAACAATGGAGGACACAGACATATTGAATCGGCCTTCCAGCCCCGTCTCTCTACGGACTTTACCACGGGTAAACCATCAATTACATATTTATATATTATTTATATAAAATGAACACTGGTTTTGCAAGAAACAAATATTTTTTTCAAAAGTAAAACTTCAATCAATCAATGAAATTATTGTGATTTTGATAAATAGCTCTGGTAAAATGAAAATCTGGTTGACAAAAAAAAAAAGAAAAGAAAAGAAAAAAGAAAAGAAAAATCCCACAACAACAAAAAACCCACAACCCCCCCAAAAAAAAAAAACAACAAACAAACAAAAAAACCCCCAATAGCTTTCCTGTCAAATCTGTTTCACCCCTTAGTCAGAATTTCCGAGGATCAGTAAGTCCTCCTCATCGAAGCTGTCTGCGTCCCGGTCATCTTTGTTGTTCTGATGCATCTGGTCGTGGTGTGACTGGAAGGCCACCAGGTTTTCCTTCAGGGCTTGCTGTTCCGCCATGCTGAAGCCGATGGATACCATGTAGTCCTCCACGGATCCGTACCTGAGAATGGAGGTGGAGAGAGGAGAAAGAGAAAACGAAAGTGAGTCCCATGTTCAAGTCATCATAGTTGAGCAATCAAGAGCAGAGTTTCGCCATTGCTTTCCACGCCGCGTTTTACTTTTGCTGAATCTAAATATTTCAATCAACCTGTCGGGGCATGAACCCACACCCTTTTGGCTTAGTAGAGGCCGACGCATTGCCTCTCTGCCACCCGAGTCCCCTTTCAATGCAACGCGTCGCTGAGCAAGTAGATGCCCATCGAACGTGGGAGCGTGAGCATGAATATATGAGTGTGTGTGTGTGTGTTCATTTATGTATAAAACAAACGCGCTGACACTCTAATTTATACAAATCAATGTAACACAACACCTCATACATGTTGACATGGCAACGTGTGTGTGTGAATATGTGTGTGTGTGTGTGTGTGTGTGTGTGTGTGAGAGAGAGAGAGAGAGAGAGAGGGGGGGGGGGAGAGAGAGAGAGAGAGAGAGAGAGAGAGAGAGAGAGAGAGAGAGAGAGAGAGAGAGAGAGAGAGAGAGAGACACACACACACACACACACACACATATACCCACACCCGGACAGACACACAGAGAAGAGGTGATGTGTGCATTGTGCAATTTGCCTACTGCACGTTCATTATCATTCTCTGTAACCATCCATGTGTATAATATAATATTCTATATAACAAGCACTCTAAGTAAATTGCTCTATCTCGTCCATTCTTGTGCTTTATGACGATAACGTATAGGATACAATATACATACTTTTATATAATGCATGAAAGGAAGCAACTGAACACAGGATGATTTTATTTTATTTGATTTACCCACATCCACAACTAAGGGGATCTCAGGGATTTTGGTAGGAATTTAAATTTTGCCCGGACTGCCCTGTAAACAATCAAGGGATCGTTTAACGTGCAGAGTTTTGTTATCTGCACACGGAACCTCATATTTACCGTACGTCTCCGATGGGACTGGGTAGTCGAGCCATCAACCTGGACCAGGGGGTGGGTGGGGGGTAGGTATCGCTTGAAAACACTTTTAACCGTTGGCGGGGCTCGAACCCACTAACTTTTGGTTGAGAGGCCGACACCTTGCCTCTGGACCACTGAGTCCCCCGAACAGGATGGCAACGTATAGAAAAGGTAAAGGAACACGAACAAGCAAAGTTCCGCCCTGGGCCAGAGCTTCAAACAACCAGCTACCAATCCGGTTTCCGTACTGTAACATTGCCGCAGAAAGAGAAGATGTGAAAAGATAAAGATGGATTCATAGTTCGTATCCCTGCACAAGTGCAGGCTCGACGACTGTACATCATTTATCCCCCAGCAGGCCATTCCATTCAAAGTCCTCTTTCAACTCGCTTAGGCTTTTCGAACTAACACTCAGACAAAATATGTCTCTAACATATAGTTGGGTACTCCTTCATTCACACCTCTCTCTCTCTCTCTCTCTCTCTCTCTCTCTCTCTCTCTCTCTCTCTCTCTCTCTCTCTCTCTCTCTCTCTCTCTCTGTCTCTCTGCTCTGTCTGTCTGTCTGTCTGTCTCTGTCTGTCTGTCTCTCTCTCTCTCTCTCTCTCTCTCTCTCTCTCTCTCTCTCTCTCTCTCTGTCTCTCTTCTCTCTCTCTCTCTCTCTCTCTTGACACAGTCAAGTGAGGAAAGTAGAGAAGTACATTCTTTTCTTATTTCCTAAAAGAGTACAACGCAGTGGGAGAGGGGGGCAATCCACCTGTGCCAACCGCGGGGCTTGAACCAGCGTCATCGTGACTACAAGCCTACAACACTACCATTTGGCTACAACGCCTCGAGGAAAAGAAGACAAGGAAGAAAAACGTGTTACAACACACAATATACCCTTTTGCAGGAAAGCCATCGATCTGTCACAGCCACGATCCATCGGCACCTTCAAAGGCCGCTACGGCTCACTGAGCCGGTTTCTTTCATTGGAATGTTCCCTACTTCCCTCCACCCCCCCCCGCGTCCACCATTTGCGGTGATCTCATGATGAATCAAGAGGAAACGGCGAGATGGGGAAGGTTAAGTAAAAGTAGGATGAAAGGAAAGAAGTTAGTAGGACGTACTAGGACCTACCAGCACCGCCCACCCACCCACCCACTGAGCTAAGCCCGACCGTATCCTGTGTTCAACAGCGAGAAACCAAACAAGGAGACAACACATCACACACCTCCTGGATAAGGGAAAGCCATAATAATAATAATTTTAAAAAATGGGGAGAGGAGGGTCTCCCTTCATTAACGTCCGCCAACGTGCCACGTTATAGCAAAAAACTTAAGACAAAAACTACAACACATGGCGATTTTTTTTTAGCATTATGACTGTAACTGGAAACCTCCAACTGAAAACTAATCTTGATTTAATGAGACATAAATTTACATAATTTACATTTAAACATGTCAATACTATATATATATATAGCTATTATACTATTTCAATAATATCTAAAACTCTGAGTTGTCGTTCTTCGTGGGTCATCGGCTCCTATTATTACATGTACTTATTATAATATACACGATCTACTGTTTACCAATAGGAACACGTATTATTACATACTATTATAATATAACATATAGATCTACTGTTTACCAATAGCAACACGTATTATTACACATACTAT
>JAXRKP010001758.1:0-2500 GCA_037039925.1 Doris montereyensis
GATGCAGTGTCGATCCACCTACCTGGACCTGAGAGCGGGGGGGGGGGGGTGGGGGTAGTCGAAAATAAATCAGAAAATCTTTCAATGTTGACGCCCCACTGCCTTTTGGTAGAAAGGCCGACACCTTATCTCTGGACTACCGCACCCCGGCGGTAGGAAAACGAACCATCATAAACGCATGTTGCCTCACCCCTTTCCCACGGATGTTTATCCCACGCCATAACAATCAAAATTTGGTTACTGTACTTTATAAAGTGAAATCAATGACGTGAAATAACAATAAAACCTAAAGGAACACAAACAGACAGATACTAAGGAAGAGTCGAAAAAAACAACAACTTCGGGCGCAATGGGTTTCAACCCATGTTTTCCACGTCAACACCCACCCGCCTCTCTATGAAAAGGCGAGCTGATCGGGAGCAAGATAAACACCTCGACCTGCGTCAAATGGAATATTTGTGAATCCAAAAAAGAAAAAAGCTGTCAACAAATCGATAACTACAATGACAACAGAACTCCTCCTCCCCTCCACCCCTTTCCACAACAAAACTACGACCAACGAACAAACAAAACATTTTTTTTTTTAACAAATAAGAGAACAAACACCAAAAAGTACAACTACAGCTCCAAAACACAACCAATGAATCGATCACGAACATGAAAACAGTTATCAAACAAAAGCTTCTCATGTCATCAACTATATACAGCAATGCTAACGTGTAAACCGACGTATAGGCGTTGTAGCCAAACTCAGCGATGTAAAACCGACGTATAGGCGTTGTAGCCAAACTCAACGCGTGTAAACCGACGTATAGGCGCGTTGTAGAAACCAAAGTGTAAACCGACGTATAGGCGTTGTGGCCAAACTCAACGTGTAAACCGACGTATAGGCGTTGTAGCCAAACTCAACGTGTGAAACCGACGTATAGGCGTTGTAGCCAAACTCAGCGTGTAAACCGACGTATAGGTGTTTGTAGCCAAACTCAACGGTGTAAACCGACGTATAGGCGTTGTAGGAAACCCAACGTGTAAACCGACGTATAGGCGTTGTAGAAACTCAACGTGTAAACCGACGTATAGGCGTTGTAAAACCCAGCGTGTAAACCGACGTATAGGCGTTGTAGGAAACCCAACGTGTAAACCGACGTATAGGTGTTGTAGCCAAGCAACGTGTAAACCGACGTATAGGTGTTGTAGCCAAAGCCAACGTGTAAACCGACGTACTAGGCGTTATAGGAAAACCAACGTGTAAACCGACGTATAGGCGTTATAGGAAACCCAACGTGTAAACCGACGTATAGGCGTTGCAGAAACCCAACGTGTAAACCGACGTATAGGTGTTGTAGCCAAACCCAACGTGTAAACCGAGCATTAGTATAGGCGTTGTAGGAAACCCAACGTGTAAACCGACGTATAGGCGTTGTAGGAAACCCAACGTGTAAACCGCCGTATAGGCGTTGTAGCAAACCCAACGTGTAAACCGACGTATAGGCGTTGTAGCAAGCCCAACGTGTAAACCGACGTATGGTGTTGTAGGAAGCCCAACGTGTAAACCGACGTATAGGTGTTGTAGCCAAACTCAACGTGTAAACCGACGTATAGGCGTTGTAGCCAAACTCAACGTGTAAACCGACGTATTATAGGCGTTGTAGCCAAACTCAACGGTAAACCGACGTATAGGCGTTGTAGCCAAACTCAACGTGTAAACCGACCTATAGGCGTTGTAGCCAAACTCAACGTGTAAACCGACGTATATGTGTTGTAGCCAAACTCAACGTGTAAACCGACGTATAGGTGTTGTAGCCAAACCCAACGTGTAAACCGACGTATAGGCGTTATAGGAAACCCAACGCGTAAACCGACGTATAGGCATTTATAGGAAACCCAACGTGTAAACCGACGTATGAGGCGTTGTAGCCAAACCCAAAGTGTAAACCGACGTATAGGTGTTATAGGACACCCAACGTGTAAACCGATGTATAGGCGTTGTAGCAAACCCAACGTGTAAACCGACGTATAGGTGTTGTAGCCAAACCAAACGTGTAAACCGACGTATAGGCGTTGTAGGAAACCCAACGTGTAAACCGCCGTATAGGCGTTGTAGCAAACCCAACGTGTAAACCGACGTATAGGTGTTGTAGGAAACCCAACGTGTAAACCGACGTATAGGTGTTGTAGCCAAACTCAACGTGTAAACTGACGTATAGGCGTTGTAGCCAAACTCAACGTGTAAACCGACGTATAGGCGTTGTAGCCAAACTCAACGTGTAAACCGACGTATAGGCGTTGTAGCCAAACTCAACGTGTAAACCGACCTATAGGCGTTGTAGCCAAACTCAACGTGTAAACCGACGTATATGTGTTGTAGCTAAACTCAACGTGTAAACCGACGTATAGGTGTTGTAGCCAAACCCAACGTGTAAACCGACGTATAGGCGTTGTAGCCAAACCCAACGCGTAAACCGACGTATGGGCGTTATAGGAAACAACGCGTAAACCG
>JAXRKP010001758.1:12500-17500 GCA_037039925.1 Doris montereyensis
ATAATATATATATATATATATATATATATATATATATATATATATATATATATATATATATATATATATATATATATATATATATATATACATATATATATATATATATACATATATATATATATACATATAGATACAAAAAAAGGAATGATACTGCAGAGGGCCAATAATCAATGACGAGGAATATGAAATGGGAATGAAAGGCCTAATGTAGAATTTAAAAAAGGGGAATGATACTGCCGTAGGCTGTTATCCAATGAAGAGGAATATGAAATAGAAATGGAAGAGCTAACAGATAAAAAGGAATGATACTGCATTAGGCTTTTACGTTGTACGATACTGATTTCGATACTGATTTAGCTGTACATATTGTTACTCGATTTATTCATAAGGAAAAAAGAATCGTCTGAGATGAAGTCACTCTATCTCTGCTTTTTTTTCTTCTTTGTCTTCAAATTTAGATTTTTATCTTATTGTCTCTTCGTGTAGAACATTCAAATAAAGCGAGAATAATTCAAGCGAGAATAATTCAAGCGAGAATAATTCAAGCGAGAATAATTCAAGCGAGAATAACGAGAATATTTCAAGCGAGAATAATTCAAGCGAGAATAATTCAAGTCAGAAACTACTTACCATCAGAAATATGTCCACAGATTTTGTATTCACATAGAGTTGAATATTGCATTGTTATCGATTGCCATTGATTTCCTCACCCCAATGGTTGAATAGGCGATGCAATTATTGGATCATTTTAGCCTGTGATTACTGTCGCCGCTGGGCCAGGAGTTGACGCTTTCATACCCCATTAGGCCGTCGCTGCTTTTTCCATCCAGAATTCATACCCCGATGTGTGATGTTTCGCCGGATGAAAGAGAACGTACATAAACAACAAGAACACACACACACACACACACACACACACACACACACACTGTGTGTACTGACTGAGAAAGACGCAACGGAATTGGATAGAAGCTACAGTGAAGCAATATCGAATTGTGGTTTTACAGGTTGCTAAGCTGATTGATTGATTAATTGGTTGATTGATTGGCGGATTGATTGATTGGTTGGTTGATGGATTGATTGATAGACGGATTATATATGGACAGATGGGAGAATGGATGAGTGTGCGAATGAATAGATTGATGGATAGATGAGTGAATGAATAAGTGGGTTAATGGATGGATTTATAGCTTTATCGATTAATGATTCAGTGGATTGAAGAACAGACCAAGTTTACAGTTGGCAATAATCTCAGGAGGGTTGTACGAACAACAGCAGAGCAAATCTTGCATCAGATTCAATTATATTGTGTATCTCTTCCACTTAACTTCCTCATTCAAAATTGTTAATTTCGCACTCTCTCGTTCTCTTGTATCATAGTAGATGTCGGAGAAGATGTAGGAATGGGATGTGATACATAGAAATAAGGCTTGACGACTTTGTGCCAAGGAGGACGGAACTGACACCTGACGTTCGGGGAAAACCCATTCGTCAGACAACACATAATTTATAAGAAGACTTATACTAATTGCACTGTTTTCCCCCGTTTTTTAAATTGATGTTATTCACGCTTCGCACACCTTCACTGAACAAAGGGGGGATATTGCGGTAATTTGATGTTATTCACGCTGCACACACTGTCACTGAACAAGGGGGGATATTGCGGTAAATTGATGTTATTCACGCTCCACGCACCGTCACTGAACAAAGAGGGGGGGGGGGGGGGATATTGCGGTAAATTGATGTTATTCACGCTCTACACACCGTCACTGAACAAGGGGGGATGGATATTGCGGTAAATTGATGTTATTGACGCTCTACACACCGTCACTGAACAAGGGGAGAATATTGCGGTAAATTGAATTGATGTTATTCACGCTCCATGCACTGTCACTGAACAAGGGGGAGAATATTGCGGTAAATTGAATTGATGTTATTCACGCTCCATGCACTGTCACTGAACAAGGGGAGAATATTGCGTAACAATTAAACAAAAAAAATGGTGCGCAATTTTGGAAATAGCTATATAATAGCACCCATCGCCTCGCCATGAAAGGAAAGCGCGTTGCCAACCAAGCTAACCAAGCTCCCTATTTACCGTGTTGTATTATTGTAATCCTCTCCTTTCATGGCGAGGCGATGGTGGCCAATATTTTTTCTCTGTTCCCTGTGTTTGTCTCGTCTTTTTCTTATGAGGCGTTGATATAATTTAATGTCAGTGTCTTCCATTTTCGACCTGCCCATTGCCTCACTGGTTGTCTCCTTTACGTCTATCACCATGACATCTGTGTTCTCTTTTCTGACTCTCACAGCCAATTACTGCATCTAAAGCTAAAAAAACATTTCGTCTTGTCATACAATTTTCAACACCTTAAAATGCCATAAAGATAAGATAATTATTTTCCAACAATAGCATTCGTTATCTCATTTAATATAGCACGCAAAGGTAAATAAAAACTCGAATTCATTGCCAAACAAGTCAAATGCCATAATTATGACATGTCATGTGTCAATTACAACAAAAAGACAAAAGACTATTTCAAAGACTGACTTGTTTGCCCTCGTGTTATCTCCTGTCATGCCGACCTCTATATACTCCACACCAGGGAAACATTCCCAAAAAAGATTTGAATTCAATTCTACAGCTTAACGGTTTGCATGTAAAAATAACTTTTCTTCTCTTTATGCCAGGGGAACGTCCCCCAAAAAAAAAAAAAAGATTGGAACTAAATTCTAGAGCTTAACGGTTTGCACGTCAAAATAACTCTTCTTATCTTTATACCAGGGGAACATTCCCAAAAAAAGATTTGAACTAAATTCTAGAGCTTAACGGTTTGCACGTCAAAATAACTCTTCTTATCTTTATACCGGGGAACATTCCCAAAAGATTTGAACTAAATTCTAAAGCTTAAAAGGTACATGTCAAAATAACTCTTCTTCTCTTTGTGCCAGGGGAACATTAAAAAAAGACTCGAACTAAATTCTAGAGCTTAATAGTTTGCACGTCAAAATAACTTTTCTTCTTTATGTTCAGGGGGACTCGGTAGTCCAGAGGCAAGGCGTTGGTCTCTGAACCAAAAGATAATGAGTTTGAACCCTGCCAACGGTTGAACAAATTTCTCGACTTCTTTTCGAGCAAACTCTACATCCTGGTTCAGGCAAGTGGATTGACACCTAGCCCATTGGAGACGGACGATAAAAGAGGCCCCATGTGCAGATCACAACACTCTGTGCACGTTAAAGATCCCTTGGCTGTTTACAGGGCAGGCTGGGCAAAATTAAAATCCTACCAAAAACACCGATTGGGTTAAATCAAATCAAATTAAATCAAATCAAATCAATTTAAATCAAATCAAATTAAATCAAATCAATTAAATCAAATCAAATTAAATCAAATCAAATCAAATAAAATTAAATCAAATCAAATTAAATCAAATCAAATTAAATCAAAGGCTTATGTACATGGTTAATGTCGGACTATGGTCTTTACGTCATTCGACCTATCGTACACACGCCCATTGCCTAATCTTCTTATCAAACACTTCGTTCATGTTCCACATGGTGACAAACACATTCACTATTAATGAGGGTGGGGTGGTGGTGGTGGGGAGCTCAGGATTCCTCAAACAAACCTAATCAGGTGACAGACTCAACGAGAGACGACATAGACCAGGCAGCTTGTTGTCTGTGCATGAACCAGTTCAAATCAACCTTGACCTTCACTGCACCTACCTTTTCTTTTATCGTTTACACAAAGGTAAAGGATGGAAAAAAGAAATGAGGCGTGTTTCATTCATGTATCGTTGATAACAACATTATGCTCAGTGATTACAAAAAGAAGAAAAAAAGATAAAGATAAAGATGAAGATGAAGATGGATTTATAGTTTGCACCACCGGTACAGCTGCAAGCTCACCGACTGTTCATCATTTATCCCTCACAAGCCAGTTCAGTCAAATCCTTCTCAACTCCTGGAAGAAAAACAGTACGACAGCCTGTTAGGCGCTTCGTACTAACGAGCTGGCTATATTCTTTCTCAACTTTTTGCCTCGGTACTGATTCACATTTGAGTCGAGTGAGAAAGCAGAGTGAAGTATTTTTCCTAAAGTGAAACGTCGTAAAAAACGCGTGGGCCAAGCAATGGTTTTGAACCAGTGTTGTGATACATGGCAAGTGTTGTGATTACAAACTCACAACACACAGCATTTTGAACCAGTGTTGTGATCCAAACTCACAACATACATGGTTTTGAACCAGTGTTGTGATTACAAACTCACAACAGCACATGTTGTGATTTTGAATCAGTGTTGTGATTACAAACTGACAACACACATGGTTTTGAACCAGTGTTGTGATCACAAACTCAGAACACACATGGTTTTGAACCAGTTTTGTGATTACAAACTCACAACATTACATGCATTTTGAACCAGTGTTGTGATTACAAACTCACAACATTGGGTTTTGAACCAGTGCCGTTGTGATTACAAACTCACAACACATGGTTTTGAACCAGTGTTGTGATTACAAACTCACAACATACATGGTTTTGAACCAGAGTTGTGATTACAAACTCACAATTACATGGTTTTGAACCAGTGTTGTGATTACAAACTCACAACATAAATGGTTTTGAACCAGTGTTGTGATTACAAACTCACAACACATGGTTTTGAACCAGTGTTGTGATTACAAACTCACAACATACATGGTTTTGAACCAGAGTTTGTGATTACAAACTCACAACATGGTTTTGAACCAGTGTTGTGATTACAAACTCACAACATGGGTTTTGAACCAGTGTTGTGATTACAAACTCACAACATACATGGTTTTGAATCAGAGTTGTGATTACAAACTCAAAAGACACATGGTTTTGAACCAGAGTTGTGATTACAAACTCACAACACACATGGTTTTGATCCAGAGTTGTGATTACAAACTCACAATACATCCTGCCTTCTATTACCAAAAAAAATGCTATACCTAAACGAATTT
>JAXRKP010001758.1:22500-30000 GCA_037039925.1 Doris montereyensis
CTATCTATCTATCTATCTATCTATCTATCTATCTATCTATCTATCTATCTATCTATCTATCTATCTATTTATCTATCTACCTATCTATCTATCTATCTATCTACCTATCTATTTATCTATCTATCTATCTATCTATATGTATGTATCTATGTATCTATCTATGTATGTATGTATGTATATATCTATGTATCTATCAATGTATGCATGTATCTATCTATGTATCTATCTATCTATCTATCTATCTATCTATCTATCTATCTATCTATCTATCTATCTATCTATCTATCTATCTATCTATCTATCTATCTATCTATCTATTTATCTATCTATCTATCTATCAATCTATCTATCTATCTATCTATCTATCTATCTATCTATCTATCTTCTATCTATCTATCTATCTATCTATCTATCTATCATCTATCTATCTATCTATCTACATCTATCTATATCTATCTATCTATATCCTATCTATCTATCTATCTATCTATCTATCTATCTATCTATCTATCCATGTATCTATACATCTATCTATCTATCTATCCATTTATGTATATATGTATTTATGTATGTATGCATGTATGTATGTATGTATGTATTTATCTATCTATGTATCTATGTATGCTATGTATGTATCTATGTATGTATGTATGTATGTATGTATGTATGTATGTATGTATGTATGTATGTCTGTATGTCTGCAATTATATATGTATATATACTATATATGGCTTTATAGTATAAATATCATTCTATCTACCTATCTATCTACTTACCTATCTACCTATCTATTTATCTATCGATATCTATCTATCTATCTATCTATCTATCTATCTATCTATCTATCTATCTATCTATCCATTTATTTATCCATCTATCTACCTATCCATTTAACTATATATCTATATATCTATCTATCTATACATCTATAGATCTACATATAAAGACATCTGTCGAACGAACAAATGTATCTATCTGTATGTCTGTCTGTCTATATGTCTGTATGTCTGTCTTTCTGTCCGTCTTTGTCTCCATGTATAAATTCCTGTTTATTTCTACCTCTACCACAATTACACTACAGCATGGCTTTGGAATGAGTCAAGACGAATGAATGAATGAATAATGTTAGATGAAGCATGTTGACGTATGTAAACGTAATAAATAATCAACCACAGTTCGCAATGTGAACCACGCATGTTTGAGTAAGTCTTAAGGCTATCAGGCATACTGCTATATAGTGTTATCTGGCATCGATGGAGGAACAGGATAGGAGCCTCTATACTTACATTTTCCGCCGGAGTTACACGAATAAAACAACATCTGACTGCCAAACGTTCCTCAATACAATTTCAAACGTTCTTCTTCTTCTTCTTCTTCTTCTTCTTCTTCTTCTTCTTCTTCTTCTTCTTCTTCTTCTTCTTCTTCTTCTTCTTCTTCTTCTTCTTCTTCTTCTTCTTCTTCTTCTTCTTCTTCTTCTTCTTCTTCTTCTTCTTCTTCTTCTTCTTCTTCTTCTTCTTCTTCTTCTTCTTCTTCTTCTTCTTCTTCATCTTATTATTAATATTATTATTATTATTATTATTATTATTATTATTATTATTATTATTATTATTATTATTATTATTATTATTATTATTATTATTATTATTATTATTATTATTATTGTGTCTATTATTTTATTATTTTTTATTATTCTTTTCCTTCTCTTCTTCTTCTTTTTCATCTTCTTTTTTCGTTCTATCCATTCCATTCGTCTTATTGCTTTCCATCATTTCTCTACGAAATTGAACTTTATATAATGAGTGCAAGAGAAAAACAAACATCTTAACAAGCCAACAAACAATACTAGGCTTATGTCGGAGATGACATTCTGATGTCTCAGTCGAAGCGGTGACCGAATCAAAATTTGATCTGGAAGTGTCATCTTTTTAGCTTGGCAACTCTTGTGCTGAAAATGAACTGAGAACAAGGATCGATGACAGAGCTTAGCCTTTCCATCCCATCATGATCAACACAGTCCCTTAGCTTACCTCCCCTCCCTCCCCCCTCCTTCCCACCAAGCCTACAATCCCAGATCGACGAATATTTTCGAAATCGAACGAGAAATATGTTGCTCTCGAGGTCGATCAGTTTATTCACGTCAGACGAAATTTCAGACACAAAACTTAATATAAACCTAAATAGATCTGACTCTCAGAATAAACCCATCTCTGGTGGAGAATGTTCTAGATCTTTATTAATGTAGAACTTCGTCTACGTCATGAGTCTGTTGACGCTAACGAAAGGTTTGAACCCACATGTTCCTTATGCCCAATTATTTAAAACTAAGACCAACATGGAATTGTACGAAGTCAGAGATAGATCTTGCTCCGTTGATGTGTAATCGATTATTAGTAGCTTTTGCTACACTTGTGTCAGAGATAGATCTTGCTCCGTTGATGTGTATTCGATTATTAGTAGCCTCTGCTACACGAAGTCAGAGATAGATCTTGCTCCGTTGATGTGTATTCGATTATTAGTAGCTTTGCTACACGAAGTCAGAGATAGATCTTGCTCCGTTGATGTGTATTCGATTATTAGTAGCCTTTGCTACACGAAGTCAGAGATAGATCTGCTCCGTTGATGTGTATTCGATTATTAGTAGCCTTTGCTACACGAAGTCAGAGATAGATCTTGCTCCGTTGATGTGTATTCGATTATTAGTAGCATTTGCTGCACGAAGTCAGAGATAGATCTTGCTCCGTTGATGTGTATTCGATTATTAGTAGCCTTTGCTACACGAAGTCAGAGATAGATCTTGCTCCGTTGATGTGTATTCGATTATTAGTAGCCTTTGCTACACGAAGTCTGGAGATAGATCTTGCTCCGTTGATGTATTCGATTATTAGTAGCCTTTGCTACACAAAGTCAGAGATAGATCTTTGCTCCGTTGATGTGTATTTGATTATTCGAGTTAAAACTATAAATAGAAAACAATACATTTGTTAATCAGATACAGTCAGTCGGCTTCGTATCGATTTGAAACTGGTGAACATTTGAAGGACAGAGCTAGACATTCAGGTTTCTGGCTTGTGTAGGCTAGAGAGATTACAACTCTTTCATCAGACGACAAACGAGTATCGAATTAATAGTGAAGGTATTATTCGATTACAGAATGACACTTCAGATGGAAATAATTGATCTTATTTCATTTTTAAAGGCGTTAAAGGTGATTCAAAAACATGTTTTCATAATTGTTCATGTAAAACGTCTATTCTAGGGAAAATGATATAACATGCCTAGGCAACATCGCAGGACTAGTTAGTTACGTCTAAATTCAAACTTTTATTTTTCTAGTTGGTGTAGTTTCTACGTATAGCTTATATTAATGTGTGGAAACTTTTTGACGAAGCGGAATTAATAATGGATGTCCAAAATAACTAGACATGATCATAATAAAGTATGCATGATTGAACATTCAGTGAAAGATAAAACTCCATAGCGCCAACGAGCAGATAATGAATAAATAGTCTGGGGTAAAAAGTATTATTATGTGGATTTACTGGTTTCGTAAAGTTTTATTGAGAACTTATAAAAATAAAGATAGACTCAAATTCCGTATCCACAAAACAAATGCTCAAAGTTTCCAATCTTTTCCAATTTATCATATTTTTTTGTCTCCACAAAAAGCAAGAGACACATTCTTACACAACTAGAACAGGCGGCCCAAATGGCGAGACAGTGAAAAGCTAGACTGGTGTCACCTTCATCAACAAACACAAAAAAGGACAATGAGGACAATAGCAAATAAGAAACCTCCGTCAGACTTCAATCCTGTCTAGGATGTTCGTATTATTATTCATAGTGGGACTCAGTAGTCCAGAGGCAAAGGTGTCGGCCTCTCAACAACAAGGAAGTGGGTTCGAGCCCTAGCCAAACGTTTTTTTCGAACAAACTCTACCCCCCCATCCGCTTTGTCCAGGTAGGTGAATCAATATCTAGTCCCAACGTAGACGGGCGATAAGAAGTTGGCCCCGTGGGCAGATTAGAACAATCTGTCCACGTTAAATATCTTTTGGCTGCTTACATGGCAGTCCGGAGCAACCCCTCCCCCCCCCCCCCCCAAAGAGAACAAACAAAACCCATGGAGATCCCCTTAGTTGTGGGTGTGGGTAAATCCAAAAAAATAGTATCCACTTTCCGCCTCACGCTATGGAAACCAAGATAAGCTTTGGCTCATTGGGCTGTAATGGCATTGAAGAAGCTTTACTTGCTAACGGAGATCAATGAGGGCATAAGAAAAAAATGATCTAGGGATGAGGAGCATTGGTTCCTAGCACGGCAACGCACTACTTTGAACAGATGAATAAATACAATACGTGAAATAATATTCAAGCCCTATAAGAATAAATACAAAACCAAATACAAAGGAATACACAACCCCTCCCCCCTGCCACATCATCTTTAGACATCAATAAAACCGAACCAGCGACTTCCGCGTCAGCACGAAAGGAGACTGCACAACCAACCATGTTAACTATGCTCCTTAATTCGGTTATATTCCTTTGTGTTTGTCTGGTTTTTTGTTTACAGGCCTTCAATCACATCATTTCATGTTCTCATTCATCACGGTCGACAAAGCCCTCTGCACTTTATTGTTTGTCTTTACGTTGGTCAGTAGATGGCAGGTGCAACTGGTATGCTCTACCTTTTGCCTTTCACTCATCTGTCACCCTGCTGTTTCTTCTCGATTCCTCTTGAGACCACCGCATACAGTGGACAGGGTAGATCTCACTGCAATGTCATCACTTTGAACATAGTGGCTCACGGTCAGAACAAAATAGACCGAATGAAAACATGAAAACAAGTTTCTCACTTGAATCAACATCCTCACTGATCAAACCTTTAGCTTAGACTATATTTGTAGGGATTTAAATTGAAAACGAATTCAAAATCGATGAGATATTCATTTTATGATCATATAAAAATTGTAAAGAGAACGTTTTTTAAAATTGTATATTTCATATGATCATGCAGACATTTTAATCAGTTGTATAACATAAATGCCTAAATCAGATTCAGGCGTTTTGAGAAAAAAAACAAAAAACAAACAAACACTAAAGGAACTTGGTAACAGTTTTATTTTCAAAGACTTTGACTACAAATGCCGATAAGTGTTTGGCATTAAATGCAAGCGTTATCCTTCTGTAAGGGTTTTGAACATAAAGAAATGGTAACAATGATGGAATCTGACTTGACCCAAAAGAGGGCAGTGTCCCATTTTTAGGACTTTGGCATTCCTAGTTCAATACGGTGTGATTTAGGCTTTTATGTCATACATCTAATCATGCGTATTTCACAATAGTATGATCAAACAAAAATCTTAAACAGAATGTATATTCCATAATAGTAGGATTATACAGACATCTTAAACAGAATGTATATTCCATAATAATAGGATTATACAGACATCTTAAACAGAATGTATATTCCATAATAGTAGGATTATACAGACATCTTAAACAAAATGTATATTCCATAATAGTAGGATTATACAGACATCTTAAACAGAATGTATATTCCATAATAGTAGGATTATACAGACATCTTAAACAGAAAGTATATTCCATAATAGTAGGATTATACAGACATCTTAAACAGAATGTATATTCCATAATAGTAGGATTATACAGACATCTTAAACAGAATGTATATTCCATAATAGTAGGATTATACAGACATCTTAAACAGAATGTATATTCCATAATAGTAGGATTATACAGACATCTTAAACAGAATGTATATTCCATAATAGTAGGATTATACAGACATCTTAAACAGAATGTATATTCCATAATAGTAGGATTATACAGACATCTTAAACAGAATGTATATTCCATAATAGTAGGATTATGCATACATCTTAAACAGAATGTATATTCCATAATAGTAGGATTATACAGACATCTTAAACAGAATGTATATTCCATAATAGTAGGATTATACAGACATCTTAAACAGCAAAATATACACGACAACAAATACGTCATCTATTCATCCTTCTGAATTCAAGAATAAACATCAAATGATTATTTCAACATCTAAACGGTATCATTCGAGAGCATTGTATTGTTTTCTTCTAAAGAGGTAACAAGGAAACTGTATAATTTATATTCAAGAGTATAGCAATTCAACCTCAGAATGCCTTAGCAATACAGACGGTTATTCATTACCTACCGAGCAAGGTAGAGTAAAGACCGCCTATACAAATTGTCTAGAAATTACAAAAAATATAGCGAGAAAATACCACAAGGCAATAGAGAAGAGAAGAGAAGAATTATCAAGCCTCAAGAAAATCCGAAATGGAAATGCAATCAATAAAAAACCAACTTAATTATCAGATTAATGCCAGAATGTTTTACATCACGAAAACGCAGTAACCCATAGATAATTTGAACAGAAACAGTACATAGAGCTTTAAGTGTATTGTTTAAATAACAGAACAACAGCACGGGTGGATGATGGGTGGAGAAGAATTATATTTCTATTTTTGAAATGATTGAAGCTCTCTCTCTCTCTCTCGCTCTTTAGAAGCAAAATTTCCGAATTAATTTCTTTCCAGACAAGTGTATTGTTTAACTATTCACAGGAACAACAGCACGGGTGCATGACTGAATGAATGAATTTTTTTCTTTTCTCTCTCTCTCTCTCTCTCTCTCTCTCGCCGCAGCAAATTCCTTCGAATTATATTTCTATTTTTAAAATGATTGTACTCTCTCTCTCTCTCTCTCTCTCTCTCTCTCTCTCTCTCTCTCTCTCTCTCTCTCTCTCTCTCTCTCTCTCTCTCTTTCTCTCTCTCCTGACAACTCTCTCTCTCTCTCTTCTCTCTCTCTCTCTCTCTATTTTTTTCTTTGAGGACACGATCCAGGTTCCATCTTGAATGAAATTCGTATAGCAGTGTAGGTAGTATTAGCTACAACGTGTCTTCCGACTCTCTTTAGTCGATCTATTCGCGTCTTTCCACTCCTTTTGTGTGAATTACTGCTGCTAGATGAGCCAAACTACGGGATACTGTTCTCATGAAAGACGTTATCTCCTTTATACAAAGTATAACAAAAGGATGTGTGAACTATCTTTTAAAGCAATACACAAGTGGTAGATTATTTTAACCAACTTATATGATTCGAAATGTCCGCTGCGTATATCCTTCAGCAACATTGGAAACACTGAGAATCCCTGGTAGAGACGTGTGAGTTGCGCCACCGTCCGACCATTTAACATAAAAGTCACATGTAACAATGGACATACATTGCCTTTTTCAATGCTAAATATAATAATATGTTGACCTGGCGATAATGTATTAAAAAATACAACTTTAAATCGTCACATATTGAGTATTCCTGCAGGCAATATGATCTGACTGTACCAATTGTACCAACATGTCAATCTCTTTTATGAAGAAAATGGTGTCATATAATATACTTTGGTTTTTTAAAACATTAAATCTCCTTAAAAACCCAATCT
>JAXRKP010001758.1:40000-87500 GCA_037039925.1 Doris montereyensis
ACCCAGGACATAGTTGAATGGATACGTTTAGGGGGCATTATGCTTCTCCAAGAGGTCATGAGAGAGAGAGAGAGAGAGAGAGAGAGAGAGAGAGAGAGAGAGAGAGAGAGAGAGACAGAGAGAGAGACAGACAGAGACAGAGAGAGAGAGAGAGAGAGAGAGAGAGAGAGAGAGAGAGAGAGAGAGAGAGAGAGAGAGAGAGAGAGAGAGAGAGAGAGAGAGAGACAGAGAGACAGACAGACAGACAGACAGACAGACAGACAGACAGACAGACAGACAGAGACAGAGATAGAAAGAAACACTATTGCTGTAATCTCCTATAGAGGATACGCACAGAAGCATCGTCTCCTTTGAGTATATAACTGTGTTGTAAATAGTTATGTACGAATGCAAATCTTATGAAACATTTCGGATCGAAGTGTTTCCCGTAACATTCTAATAGTCAACTTACATTTTTCATACATTATTTAAGTTGTGTCCTGTAAACTCAATTGTAAATATTTTCTTTTGCAACGGTTTTTCTATGTGCCCTTATCGTAACGTGTGATTTCGATATTATTGTTAGGGTTTTCAAACTTCGTGCATCACATTACGTCATCTAACTCAATCTCATAACATCCCTTCGGTGGACACGCCAGGAGAAAGGTCACTAGACAGGAACAATTTGAAAGCCAAGGCGGAAGGCAACTACACACGACTATTTTGAAAAGCCAACACAGAAGGCAACTAGACAAGACCAATTTGAAAAGCCCAGATGGAAGGCAACAAGACAGGACCAATTTGAAAAGCCAAGATGGAAGGCAACTAGACAGGACCAATTTGAAAAGCCAAGACGGAAGGCCGGTCATCGAAAAAAATCACAAGAGAGGGCAGAGGACTTTTTGATTTGACTTGATTTTACCCACATCCACAACTATGGTGATCTCAGGGGATGTGGTAGGATTTTTTATATTGCCCGATTGCCCTGTAAACAGCCAAAGGATGGATGGAAGTAACAAATAAATCTTATTCATGTCTTCATGTCATGAGATAAATGAAGGTAAAGATATCTTACTTACGTCATAATGGAGAGGAACAAAATGAATAACAAGTCTAGATTATGCCATAGTGGAGAAAAATAATAGGAATAACAAGTTTTTATCAGTGTCTATTTTATATACGCGTAACATTCGACGACCCCTTTCTGTCAACTTCGTCACTTAAGGCCATAAGTAAAGTTTCTCCAAGGCAATTACGAATCTTATCCCGGTTTCTATAGCGTGAAATGGAATAGGTGATAACAATTACCTCCTGCACATGACGCAGTTTTTTACTCCCAAGGTAGTGTTTGTGTCCATTTGCACCTGGGTGAAATGGGGAAAATAAGTGTTAATTGTTTTGCGCAAGGAAAATAACAGTGAACATAGCTTAGCTAGGATTCGAACCTGAGACTTTATGATCCCGAGTCCGGCAGTCTTACCACTTGGACCATGGACGCCACTTAAGTAGTAAATTAGGTTTGCATTGCACTCGTTCTCAAAAACATAAGTTTGCAACATTAATTTACTCTCACCGTCAACTCGGTAAAAAAATTATCACAAAATCCTTCCTGAACATGACGGTTAAAGTTCATCTTTTATGGATTTAAAAAATATAAACCTGGGCCAAAAAGAAATTAATTCACAACCAAAGAAAGATTGCAACGTAAAAAAACCCAACCCTAAATGACACTAAAAGCACGACTCAATATGAAGGACTCCTACCTCCAAGAGAAATGCCACTGCGGTGTAACAACAAACTCTACTAACCATAGCAACTGGTGTGAAACTCAGTCATTTCTCTATACGTACAGCTGACTCAACCGATGTCATCGTAATGACAGATGACTGAAGTAATTTACCACAAACTCTCTCTCTCTCTCTTCTCTCTCTCTCTCTCTCTCTCTCTCTCTCTCTCCTCTCTCTCTTTGTGCTTTCATTGTTTACCTCTTTCTACTAGCCAGACACAACGTCAATCTTAATATCTAAATGCTCTCTCTCTCTCTCTCTGTTTTGTGCTTTCATTGTTTACCTGCAACGCGATTTCCTTACTAGCCAGACACAACGTCAATCTTAATATCTAAATGCATCGACCCTTAGACTGTCATGAATTGTTCATGGGGAGGTCCTTTGAGGAGATTGTGTTTAATGCGTAAGAATAACTTTGAAAGCATGACGGGAAAAGCTGGCACTATGGGAAAATGAAAACCCTGTGATGAAGACATACAAAACAACAGAAAAATCTTCGATTTCCTTACTAACAGCGTGAGTTTTGATGATCAATAATGCTGACATCGATTTTTCAGGAAGCGAATCTTTAACATCTCCTTTATCCCGTTTACCCCATCTGTACACTCTATCTACTTGATCGGCTGATTACAAAAGCTATAATAGTCAATGAATGAACAGTGGGACGCTTGACAATAATGAAAAGCAATTAATTTGTTGGCTGTATTGTTCATTTTACAACAGTCGTGATGAATAATGACGTGAAATGATATTGAAGCCAAGTAGCAACTCCTTATTTTTAACTTTGAGGATGCATCACAACAGTAGCAACTCCTTATTTTTAACTTTGAGTGGAGGCATCTTACAATTGTAGCAACTCCTTATTTTTAACTTTGGAGTGGATGCATCACATTTGTAGCAACTCCCTTATTTTTAACATTGAGTGGATGGATGCAATCACAACAATAGCAACTCCTTATTTTTAACTTTGAGTGGATGCATCACAAAATAGCAACTCCTTATTTTTAGTGGATGCATTTAGAGTGGATGCATCACAATGGTAGCAACTCCTTATTTTTAACTTTGAGTGGATGCATCACAACAGGTAGCAACTCCTTATTTTTAACTTTGAGTGGATGCATCACAACAATAGCAACTCCTTATTTTTAACTTTGAGTGGATGCATCACAAAGGTAGCAACTCCTTATTTTTAACTTTGAGTGGATGCATCACATTTGTAGCAACTCCTTATTTCTAACTTTGAGTGGATGCATCACAACAGTAGCAACTCCTTATTTTTAACTTTGAGTGGATGCATCACATTGTAGCAACTCCTTATTTTTAACTTTGAGTGGATGCATCACAACAGTAGCAACTCCTTATTTTTAACTTTGAGTGGATGCATCACAACAATAGCAACTCCTTATTTTTAACTTTGAGTGGATGCATCACAATAGCAACTCCTTATTTTTAACTTTGAGTGGATGCATTACAATTGTAGCAACTCCTTATTTTTAACTTTGAGTGGATGCATCACAAAGGTAGCAACTCCTTATTTTTAACTTTGAGTGGATGCATCACAATTTGTAGCAACTCCTTATTTTTAACTTTGAGTGGATGCATAACTTTGAGTGGAGGCAACATTTGTAGCAACTCCTTATTTTCTTTGAGTAACTTTGAGCAACTCCTTATTTTTAACTTTGGTGGATGCATCACATTTGTAGCAACTCCTTATTTCTAACTTTGAGTGGATGCATCACTTATTTTTAAACAATAGCAACTCCTTATTTTTAACTTTTGAGTGGATGCATCACAACAATAGCAACTCCTTATTTTTAACTTTGAGTGGATGCATCACAACAATAGCAACTCCTTATTTTTAACTTTGAGTGGATAGCATCACAAATGGTAGCAACTCCTTATTTTAACTAGTGGATGCATCTTTGTAGCAACTCCTTATTTTTAACTTTGAGTGGATGCATCACAAAGGTAGCAACTCCTTATTTTTAACTTTGAGTGGATGCATCACAAAGGTAGCAACTCCTTATTTTTAACTTTGAGTGGATGCATCACAATTGTAGCAACTCCTTATTTCTAACTTTGAGTGGATGCATCACAACGGTAGCAACTCCTTATTTTTAACTTTGAGTGGATGCATCGTAACGGTAGCAACTCCTTATTTTTAACTTTGAGTGGATGCATCACAACGGTAGCAACTCCTTATTTTTAACTTTGAGTGGATGCATCACAAAGGTAGCAACTCCTTATTTTTAACTTTGAGTGGATGCATCACAACAATAGCAACTCCTTATTTTGAACTTTGAGTGGATGCATAACTTTGAGTGGACAACAATAGCAACTCCTTATTTTTAACTTTGAGTGGATGCATCACACCAATAGCAACTCCTTATTTTTAACTTTGAGTGGAGGCATTACAACAATAGCAACTCCTTATTTCTAACTTTGAGTGGAGGCATCACAATTGTAGCAACTCCTTATTTTTAACTTTGAGTGGATGCATCACAGAGGTAGCAACTCCTTATTTTTAACTTTGAGTGGATGCATCGTAACGGTAGCAACTCCTTATTTTTAACTTTGAGTGGATGCATCACAATTGTAGCAACTCCTTATTTTTAACTTTGAGTGGAGGCATCACAATTGTAGCAACTCCTTATTTTTAACTTTGAGTGGAGGCATCACAATTGTAGCAACTCCTTATTTTTAACTTTGAGTGGAGGCATCACAATTGTAGCAACTCCTTATTTTTAACTTTGAGTGGATGCATCACAACAGTAGCAACTCCTTATTTTTAACTTTGGTGGAGGCATCACAATTGTAGCAACTCCTTATTTCTAACTTTGAGTAAAGGCATCGCAACGGTGGCAACTCCTTATTTTTAACTTTGAGTAGATGCATCACGAAGGTGGCTTCAATATACATTTCATGTCCTCACTCTTTACTTTCGACATGCTCCATTGCCTCACTGTTTGTCTTTACAACTTTTTATAAACTTTAACATTATTATTTTTCAGTGCTCACACTTTCAAACAATTATCTTTAATATTTATTCAGCTATTAAAGAATGCAGGGTACAAAAGGAATAACTGATTCTTCAAACATTGTCGACTGATCTTTGTATCAAAGTCAATCTGCTTTGAATGAATATATTCATATCTGTACAGATAAGGGGAAAAAGAGGATGGCAAGCATTATGAATCAGCTACCAAACCATGGCAGATAATGCTTTTAAAAATACAAAATATAACAGAAGGTATGTACACTATAAGATGTCCAATTCATGGACATTTGTCTTTTCAAATATTTTGACAGCTTCATCATGAATTTTGTGATGACTTCCCCTTAAGTTAAAAGTAAGGAGTTTAAATCCAGAGTTCGATAATTACATACAAGAATGAGGAAACCTTTTCATTTTAAAACTTTCACCTTTTTTCAGATACATGGGTAATCCAGGGGAAATGTGCCGACCTTTCAACCAAAAGGTCGTCTTTTCAAGCCCCGTCGTTTTTCGAGTACAATGCACCCCCTCCCGCCCCCCCAGATAGATGGGCCGACGGACGGACCTTAAAGGGAGGCCCAGTGGGTATGTCACAACTCTGTTCACGTTTGCACAGCAGTCGAAGCGACATTCTTAGAAATCCTAACAAAACTCCGAGATCACCTTAGTTGTGAGAGTGGATAAAATGAAATCAAAATAAGTAAAAACGTCTCTCACTTCATCTCATGATCTATGGTGAAGTCGGGGTGAGAAACGGGGGACCAGAGAGCCATAAAGACAAGAATGCCGGAAGACGTCTGTACAATGATTGACAGAAAGCAATCTCAGCTGCAACTGATTGCAGAGGATTGAAGAGGATTACAGAGAGCTTGCAGAAACAGGCAACTATGAGAATCTCTGTTAATGATAATATTATAATACAAAAGTTTTATTGTTCATGCACATTTCGAGGTCGGTGCATTACGATGTTTACATACACAAAATAAATCCATTGAAAGGAGTGTAAAGATATGGCATGCTCAAAGACATAGCAGGTAATGAGGACGTGACATTTCTTGCCAAATCTTTGCCATCTGGAGATTTGGCGGTTTGTGAAAACATCTGGAGGACGTGATGAACGTTTGGATCTGGAGACACCGGTACAATGGGCGGTTTGTGAAAACATCTGGAGACAGGCGGTACGATGGGCGGTTTGTGAAAACATCTGGAGAGACGAGGCGAAAACATCTGGAGTACGATGGGCGGTTTGTGAAAACATCTGGAGACAGGCGGTACGATGGGCGGTTTGTGAAAACATCTGGAGACAGGCGGTACGATGGGCGGTTTGTGAAAACATCTGGAGACAGGCGGTACGATGGGCGGTTTGTGAAAACATCTGGAGACAGGCGGTACGAGGGCGGTTTGTGGAAACATCTGGAGACAGGCGGTACGATGGGCGGTTTGTGAAAACAGCTGGAGACAGGCGGTACGATGGGTGGTTTGTTAAAACATCTGGGGACAGGCGGTACGATGGGCGGTTTGTGAAAAACATCTGGAGACAGGCGGTACGATGGGCGGTTTGTGAAACATCTGGAGACATCGATGGGAGTTTGTGAAACATCAGGCGGTACGATGGGCGGTTTGTGAAAACATCTGGAGACAGGTACGATGGGTGGTTTGTTAAAACATCTGGGGACAGGCGGTACGATGGGTGGTTTGTTAAAACATCTGGGGACAGGCGGTACAATGAGTAGTTTGATTTGTTTTGACTTTCGAGTTATCGATGTGTTTGCCTTTTGTTTGTTGGTAGTTTTGGGGTAGTGTTATTTCATTAGATGGGTGTGTGTGTGTGTGTGGGGGGGGGGGGGGGGGTGGTGATATTATTCTTAAAAGGAGTGGGGGTGATTTTATCTTCGCCACACATGTAATGCTTGGCATTAGAAAAATTGTTCTGCTTTTGTGGCAGTTTAGTTTATTATATCAAGACTAGTGTTTCGAGGTTTGCCATTGCTTTCCATACATACTGAGTTATGTGGTCGTTTGCCATTGCTTTCCATACATACTGAGTTATGTGGTCGTGTTTGCCATTGCTTTCCATACAGTTTGCCATTGAGTTATGTGGTCGTTTGCCATTGCTTTCCATACAGTTATGTGGTCACTGATACTTCTTATGTGATTTGCCATTGCTTCGCCATACTTTCAATGTGGCCGTTTGCCATTGCTTTCCATACATGTTTGTCATTGTGATCGTTTGCCATTGCTTTCCATACATACTAGTGCCATTGCTTTCATACATACAGTTTGCCATTGCTTTCCATACATTTGAGTTATGTGATCAGTTTGCCATTGCTTTCCATACATACTGAGTTATGTGATCGTTTGCCATTGCTTTTCCATACAGTACGTTTGCCATTGCTTTGATACAGTGTGGTCGTTTGCCATTGCTTTCCATACATACTGCCATTGTAATGTGGCCGTTTGCCATTGCTTTCCATACATACTGAGTTATGTGGTCGTTTGCCATTGCTTTCCATACATACTGGGTAATGTGGCCGTTTGCCATTGCTTTCCATACATTTGCCAGTTATGTGGTCGTTTGCCATTGCTTTCCATACATACTGGGTAATGTGGCCGTTTGCCATTGCTTTCCATACATACTGGGTAATGTGGCCGTTTGCCATTGCTTTCCATGCATAATGGGTAATGTAGTCGTTTGTCATTGTTTCTATGCCGCTTTTACTTTCGCCGAGTGTGAATAAACCTAGCTACTCATTTCGCTACTGGGTCAGAAATTTTTTCGCCCGGAGTTTGAATCGAACTCAGGCCTCATGTGTGGTAGTTGGACGCTCTATCGACTGAGCTAATGACGCGTGTGGTATAAAACACGCATGAAATTCAGCTCTTTGGGCTTATTTCGTACTCACAGTCCTTTACAGATGGAAAAAAATGTCTCCACACAATTAATTTATTTGTGATTAATTTTGAGAAGGTCAACATAAGTATGAGTACATTGTTCTGTTCTGTTTCAATAGAGATTTAAACAAGACAATGTATCAGCGCTATCCGTTATCGTTGCCATATTTCTGACTGATTTCGATTTGTTTGATTTGATTTACTCACATCCACAACTAAGGTGATCTCGGGAGGTTTTGGTAGAATTCTTATTCCCCCCCAGACTGCTCTGGAAACAGCCAAGGGATCATTAACGTGCACAGTGTTGTGATCTGCACATGGGACCTTCTTTTTATCGTCTCTGATGGGATGAGGTGTCAGTCCACCTGCCTGGACTAGAGAGGGGGGGGTGCTAGATTGTGCTAGAAAAAGCTCGAGGAACTTTTCAACATTTTGTGGGGCTCGAACACACTATCTTTTGGTTGAGAGGTCAACACTTTTCTTACAGATTCAGAGGTAGTAAAGACAAGGACAGAGCTTGACAGAAATTCAATCTTATCACTAAACACAAGAATGCCTGTCACAATGAGAAGACATTTCGGGTTTTATTTAAATTGAGAGTAACGGGCAAATTGAAAGACAAAGTGACAGAATGAAAGGATAGAAGTAGGACCTACCAGGAGCCTCCCTCTGAACGCCTATGATGCGTTGACAATTATAGAAGACAAGCATGTTGCAAGCCAGGCGGTGCAAAGTACATTTATTAGATCGGGTCAGTATTCAATTCTGAGGTTCCACAAATGGGTGTGTGCGGTACTATTTCCTTATACAGTCTGTTGAAAAGTCTGAATGAAAATGTTGAGCTTATACAGTCTGTTCACAATGGCGGCCTGGCTGAATGAAAATGATACTCATATGAGCTTATACAGTCTGTTCACAATGGCCTGGCTGACCTGGCTGAATGAAAATGATACTCATATGAGCTTATACAGTCTGTTGAAAATGGCGGCCTGGCTGATGAAAATGATGCTCATATTATTATGAGCTTATACAGTCTGTTGAAAATGGCGGCCTGGCTGAATGAAAATGATACTCATATCAACTTATACAGTCTGTTGAAAATGGCGGCCTGGCTGAATGAAAATGATACTCATATCAACTTATACAGTCTGTTGAAAATGGTGGCCTGGCTGATGAAAATGATGCTCATATTATTATGAGCTTATACAGTCTGTTGAAAATGGCGGCCTGGCTGAATGAAAATGATACTCATATCAACTTATACAGTCTGTTGAAAATGGCGGCCTGGCTGAATGAAAATGATACTCATATCAACTTATACAGTCTGTTGAAAATGGTGGCCTGGCTGAATGAATATGATACTCATATCAACTTATACAGTCTGTTGAAAATGGCGGCCTGGCTGAAGGAAAATGATACTCATATGAGCTTATACAGTCTGTTGAAAATGGTGGCCTGGCTGAAGGAAAATGATACTCATATGAGCTTATACAGTCTGTTGAAAATGGCGGCCTGGCTGAATGAATAGGATACTCATATGAGCTTATACAGTCTGTTGAAAATGGCGGCCTGGCTGAATGAATAGGATACTGATATGAGCTTATACAGTCTGTTGAAAATGGTGGCCTGGCTGAATGAAAATGATACTCATATCGACGGGGAAACAAGGAAGTTTACATGAATTCAACATTTTTTCCTCGGAACATTTTCTCAAAAAAACAATCTGGGGATGGCTTAAAGCATACATGCAAAATATGGTCATGTCGGTGGCCTATCAACATAGCCTGTGGTGAACTAAGATTGACTAACTCATATTTATATATATAGATATAGATATGGAGGAATTGAGAAACACATTATTAATACAAGAACTCCACTCTGGGCTATTTTAATGTTGTGAACTTTACACGAGTGTCTACAACTGTTTCAAGCTTGCATACATACATAAAGAGACAAATAGTGAGCCACGGGACATGTTGAAAGCCATGCACAAGAATATAAATTGATATCAAGGGCCTATTCGGGCAAACACAAGACACATGCAGAGGAATGGACAGGGAAATAATCTCGGGCGTCATTAGAATCGAATTTGCCACCTCTGTGTTTGCACCCATCGCCTGGCCATGAAAAGAGATCGCACTACTAACCAAGCTATCTACGCTCTGCTCTTCTGATATCAATAACAAATATTTTATCTTATCTTATCTTATCTTGAGCGTGATGGTAGTATGCTCTCTATTCATGGCGAGGCGATTTGTGCCGACGCAGACGTCGCGAACTCGATTGCAATGACTCCCAAGATTTTTTTCTGTCTTAACCTCTGTATTTGTCCTAAAGCCATTTAAATGTCACTATATTTTCTTCTTCATCGCTTACCCATCTAAGAAATACAATTGGTTTTAATCATGGAAATGACATTGAATAATAATAAAGCCCCATAGGAAGAAAGACAAGACAAATTCAAAGGAATAGATAGAAACAAAAACCCTAACCCCATGAGGAACGAACCCGCGACCTCTGCGTCTGCACCCATCGTCGCGTCGTCAAAGGGAAGCGTGCTACCAACTGGGCTAACTTCACTCCTTCAAAAGGAGTTCCATTAACAAGGTCTTTCGAACGAATCCAATCACAGAAAGCAGTGATATTAACTGACAGTTCGTTCCCCTGGTGTTCTAAACTACAATTTTCTAGATCTAGCACCCAGTATTTTTTTTAGAAACAACAATTGAACATTGACGAATAAATACATTGCAATTTATAGTATGTCTCGGAAGTAGTTGTAACGTTAGATCTATAAGGGTAAAGACAAACAGGGAGGCAAGGGGCAGATCCAAAATTGAAGGAAATGACATTGAATAATAGTAAAGCACCATAGGAACAAAGACGAGGTAAATACAAGGAATAGACAGAAATATTATTCAGTGTCATTTCCTTCACTTTCGACAAGCCCCCTGCCTTACTGTTTGTTTTTGGTTTTAATCATACACGTTACGGTATTTATAACGAACAGAGTGAGAATGCGGGGGGGGGGGGGGTTAATGGCCATGAAGGTTTGACAATCAAAGACATGGCTTCAAATCCTGGTCAAGATCTTCGAAGTGATATCTCAAGTCAAACTCATTCTCTATCTTTGTCTCAAGGAAGCAGAACTGGTGTCAAAGTATATCAAAGATAAGGACATGAATCTTTATAAATTATTTCAAACCGTTGCTTCCCCACGGCTTTCCCTCGTGAGGCATCACATTTTCGTTATGCCAAAGCAGTAATAGCCGTGGCGTATTTTAGCCTCAAGTAACTTGACAGGAAACCGTGCCTTTTTAGGGCCAACCAAATTTTGAGATACAGTTAGGCAGCGGTGGAGACAATAGCCCAGCATAGAGGAAAATGGAGGGCTCTACGTAGTGGCGAATAGCCACAACCAGGTTGGAACGGTTGATGATGATGATGATGATGAGGAGGAGGAGGAGGAGGAGGAGGAGGAGGATGATGATAATGATGATGATGATGAATCTTGAGACTCAAGAACCAAAGGGCCTCTCGTTGGTACCCACCCTACTAATGGGAACTCCGGATCACCATGGAAATCAAGCCGCAGGCTGGTACCCGATACGCTGACCTGGACTAAGTGTGATGGTCGCTATTCGTAAGGGGAAGGGGGATCTCCATGTTAAAAGTCTCATGTCTAAAATTACCCTTTCCAAGGCCATTACGGCTCATGGAGCCTGAGCTTATCCACAAAGACTCGAAAAAAATGCTTCAACCTTCACGGGGCTTGAACCAACGGCCTTTTGGTTGAAAAGCTTAACACATTGTCTCTGTACCACCGAGTCCCCTGAATGGGTAAGAAATGCATGTGCGATCGCCAAAACGATGTTTGCTTGTACAGCACAACATTGATAAGAGCAGGAATCAGGCATGCACGCGTTCGACTACCAAAGCTCTCGTCCTCTGATGACATCAGAAACTCAATCAAACACAGACATCACACTTAGATCACTTCACCGTCTCCACAGCAACGTTGATGGCCACATCGCATGCAAAGTGACGTAGATTGCATACTCAGATAGATTCCAGTGGAAACATTTATCTTTTAGATGATCTTGATTGGACGACCCGATGTTAAACTTGTTGTTGTTGACGATGATGATAATGATGATGATGATGATGATAATGATGATGATGATGAGGAGGAAGAGGATGAGGATGGTTATAATGAAACTGTCGGTGTATGTGAAACCATATTACATTGTTTATACGCTCCTTATCGGAAATGTGGCAATAAAGAATTTATGATAGAAGAAGCGATCGCTTCGAACAAACGGAAAGTGTCCATCTTTTTGCTATTTGAAGTTTGTTAACGATTTCATGCAAAAGAGTTTATCATCTTTCCTTATCTTGTTCCTCACCCGAAATGTTATCAAGATGGTAATTATAAATACACACCACACACAAATGATGCCTTGCTTAGCATAGCACCCTCTTCAGGACACAGAAGATTTCATCACGACAGCAAAACTCATCTTCGCCTGAAATCAACAACAGTTCGACACCAGAAAAAGCCTTCACAATAAATTGATCGACAGTGGTAACACTAATCACATTTATTCTATTTTTAAATCAGACCTTTAACCAACGATCTTCAGTGCAAGGACGTGACATTTACGACTCCAAACACACGAAACCTCACTAATATAACTCTTCTTCCTTTGAAAACAAGAAACGAAAAGAAAAGATGGTCGTTGCCCAAATTTAATCTCATGAAAACAAACATCCCGTGGAGACCCCAGTGCCAGAGTTCCCATTCCTCGTCATAACTAACATAATAAATGGAATAGAGAAACGAACAAAAAGGAGCATTAATGCTTGAACAAGCGAGCCACGGGGTGTAACAAAACACGGCCAAGGGAGACGACCGGGATATTGAATTCTCTTACAGCCGTTCTTTGTGAGTAATCCACTTTTACGTCCCCTTAGAGCAACCCAGTGTCTCTCGCAATCTAATCAATTTCCGCTATTCCATTTTACGCTCCGCCAGTTCTATGCCTCCTTCCATCTACGGCTTTTGCTTTCCGATATTGATTTCCATACTGTCTAGAGAAGAGAAATGGATAATATATGAACAGAAATCAAATAGTATGAAAAATTATGACTTTTTCATGTTGTATCGTGTAAATAAGACACAATTTCCTCCTACCCTTTCGCTCCTCGTAAACTAGGTGAGATGTAGATAAGTGTTTTATAGTGGGATGTATTTGTATGATGATGATTGAAAATGTCATTGCTTATGTTTGCCGAATTAATGTAACTGATTTCTTCAATCCGATTTTTACTATCCCTACATCAATGAATCTCGATAAATATGTTAAGTGTGTAGATCTACATCGATAAATAAGATCTCTTTAGCTTTGACTTCAGAGAATTAACTTGTAAATAAAATTAGATATATGTACGAAATGTGTTTTGTTCAAGAATGTAACTTGATAGGAAGAATATGTTGCTTGTATCACACGCACAGAGAGAGAGAGAGAGAGAGAGAGAGAGAGAGAGAGAGAGAGAGAGAGAGAGAGAGAGAGAGAGAGAGAGAGAGAGAGAGAGAGAGAGAGAGAGAGAGAGAGAGAGAGAGAGAGAGAGAGAGAGAGAGAGAGAGAGAGAGAGAGAGAGAGCGAGAGAGAGAGAGAGAGAGAGAGAGAGAGAGAGAGAGAGAGAGAGAGAGAGAGAGAGAGAGAGAGAGAGAGAGAGAGAGAGAGAGAGAGAGAGAGAGAGAGAGAGAGAGAGAGAGAGAGACAGAGAGAGAGAGAGAAAGAGACAGAGACAGAGACATAGACAGAGACAGAGACAGAGAGGAGAGAGAGAGAGAGAGAGAGAGAGAGAGAGAGAGAGAGAGACAGAGAGAGAGAGAGAGAGAGAGAGAGAGAGAGAGAGAGAGAGAGAGAGAGAGAGAGAGAGAGAGAGAGAGAGAGAGAGAGAGAGAGAGAGAGAGAGAGAGAGAGAGAGAGAGAGAGAGAGAGAGAGAGAGAGAGAGAGAGAGAGAGAGAGAGAGAGAGAGAGAGAGAGAGAGAGGGAGAGAGAGAGAGAGTAAGAAAGAGAGAAAGAGACAGAGACAGAGACAGAGACAGAGACAGAGACAGAGAGACAGAGATAGAGAGACAGAGACAGAGACAGAGATAGAGAGAGAGTGAGAGAGTGTGTGTGTGTGTGTGTGTGTGTGTGTGTGTGAGAGAGAGAGAGAGAGAGAGAGAGAGAGAGGGAGGGAGGGAGGGGAGAGAGGGAGGGAGGGGAGAGAGGGAGGGAGCGAGGGAGAGAGAGAGAGTCTATCTATCTATCTATCTATCTATCTATCTATCTATCTATCTATCTATCTATCTATATGTCCATCCATCTATCTTTTTATCTATCTATTCTGCGAAAGGATGACTAAGTTGTAAATAAAACACAAGAAATGTGCAAAACTTTGAACCGATTCTTTGACAACGTAACGAAAGACATTGGTAACGATGCATCACTAGATTCACGATTACAGCCTAGTGTTGGGGCCATGAAAGAAAACACACCAAAAGTACTTAGCTTTGAATTAAAGAAACTAGCCCTGAAACAATTGGCAAAATTATCAAAAACTTTAATGTCAGAAAGCCGATCGGTGAGGACGCTATATCTGCCAAACCCTTCATGCCAGTGCCCCAATATTGAATACACATATGCAATGTAGTAAACAAGTCTATTAGAACAAGTACATTTCCAGATACAATTAAAGAAGTCACAAAAATACCGCTATTTGAAAAGAAATGACCCGTTAGATTTACATCATTATAGACCATTACGCATCCTACCCATAATGTGCCAGGTCTTTGAAAAAGTCATAGCACTTCAGCTGTCGGAATAGTTTAATGATATTTTTTCATGATTTTCTTTGGCGTTTTTTTTAAAAGGCGATGTGTGCCAAACGAGTATACTCAGACTTATGGAAGACTGGACAATATATTTGGATAGAAATCACTATGTCGCTGCCATATTTATGGACCTATCCAAAGCCTTTCATTGTTTTCCCCACGACATTTTTTTGCACAAATTATCGGCGTATGGTTTATCGCAAAACCTTTTTCTCTTCTCGAAAGATATCTTTCAGATAGAAAGTTGCTTGGGAGAACTTTCAGTGATTAGAAATTTAAGGAAAATGGTGTGCTCCAACGATCCATTCTATGCCCTTTATTATTTAATGTTTTAACCAATTATATATTTCTATTTATCAAAGCGGAAAGTCCCTATAATTATGCAGATGATAACACATTGTCTTATAATCAGCATGACTTTAGTATGCGTGTAAATACTTTTGAACAAGAAAGCAGTGTACCAATGATGTGGTTCCACATGAACTGTTTGCAAACAAATCCAAGCTCTTGCACTAGGCAAACGAACATTTCCCAAGAAATTCATTTTCAAATTGACTCAGTTTGTATATCTTGTGAATAAACTGTCAAGCTGTTACGAATAGAGATAGATTATCAATTGAAGTTTGACACCCACATAAAGATAATATACCACAGGACGTCTCAACAGCTTAATGTTTTCGAGAGAATCGGTAGAGATACAGCAATATTTCATACGTTTATTCTTTCTAATTTCAACTCTTGCCCTTTAGCGGGGCACTTCTGTTCAAAATCTGATACAAGGAAAGTAGACAAAATTCAAGAACGCGCTCTTAAATATATATACATACAGTGACTATAGGAATATATATGAACATCTCTTGGAGATGGCATATGTTCCAAGCCTGGAAATGAAAACAATGCGTGCTATGATCATTGAAATTTTCAAAATTTTGCACACGTTATCGTCATCTTGTTTCCAAGATTTTTATCATTTAAAGACAAAATATATCATTTCAGGTATACAAATTTAGTCAATATTCCTAAACCTAGAACCACTGCTTTCGGAAAACAATCATTTAAATAATGTTAATGCAGTAATGTGGAACAAACTACGCGAACATATACGATCTGAAACAAATTTCAATCAATTTAAAAATCTTATTTCGATGTGGAATGATAAAGATTGTCATTGTGTAATTTGTTCTATGTAATTGTTTATCATATTTATTTGTTTAACTGTAGGTTATTACAAATCGAATTCTTAATCCCATCTTAATTAATACTTTAGTAATATGTGCTATTCCGATGTCGGTGAAAAACCCATACGGGTATATTAAGTTGATTCCCTTTTATATGTCTGCATGTCTCTATTTTTATGTATGATGTTACCAACAAACAAGCTATCATCTATCTATCTATCTATCTATCTATCTATCTATCTATCTATCTATCTATCTATGTATCTATCAGTCTATCTATCTATCTATCTATCTATCTATCTATCTATCTATCTATCTAAATCTATCTGTCATAAAATAATAACAATATATCTGTACCTTTATATAGGCCTATAATATATCAATATATACGTCCGTCTTTATTCTATCTATTCATCTATCTACCTCTTATGTATATCCATCTATATAGTTAGCTGTAGAGTATTACCACTTTTGTCTATTTATCTATCCATCTATATAGTTAGCTGTATAGTATTACCACTTTTGTCTATTTATCTATCAATCTATATAGTTAGCTGTATAGTATTACCACTTTTGTCTATTTATCTATCAATCTATATAGTTAGCTGTATAGTATTACCACTTTTTGTCTATTTATCTATCCATCTATATAGTTAGCTGTATAGTATTACCACTTTTGTCTATTCATCTATCCATCTATATAGTTAGATGTATAGTATTACCACTTTTGTCTATTCATCTATCCATCTATATAGTTAGCTGTATAGTATTACCACTTTTGTCTATTTATCTATCCATCTATATAGTTAGCTGTATAGTATTACCACTTTTGTCTATTCATCTATCCATCTATATAGTTAGCTGTATAGTATTACCACTTTTGTCTATTTATCTATCCATCTATCCATAATAATAATACAATCGTTGTCTATCTACGTGTTTGTCTTTTGGTCAGTCAGTAGTTCAACAGTCCTTACACCGTTGTGCTCACATTATGTATTAATGACCGCACTTACTTTACAGATCGACATTGAAGAGTAGATGGAAGTAGATAAAAATTGAATTATACACAGCGTGGCGCCAAATCCGATTTCGGGAGGTAACAGCAGAATGCGTCTGTTTCATGAATTAGAAATATCGCGGTGTGTGGATGAATCCAATGTTCAACAGAGTGAAGTCAGCAGCACTACGATTCTTCCCTCCCCCCACCCCTCACTACTATCTCTCCTGCCTTCCACGACTAGGCTGCTCAAAGCAAACAGGGAAATCGATCTTCTCGCCTCTTGAAAGAAACCCCATTCAAAGACAGACGTCAGACAAGATGAAAGTAAGGACAGACAGGCGGAAGGAAGGAAGGAAGGAAGACAGGAAGAAAAGAAGGAAGGAAAAAAAGGAGTATGGATGAAGCATACATTAATACAAAAAAATAAATGATATGGCGCTAGTGGACAAGACGATGATGTTCAAATTTTGATATGCTCCCAAAAGATCGTTGTGTTTTCTTTGTCAAATATTCCGCATAAATGGATACATGTGTTTGTTGTGAGTGACGACGTATATGTGTGTACGTATGTACGTGTGTGTGTGTGTGTGTGTGTGTGTGTGTGTTGATGTATGTGTATGAATGTGTGTCTGTGTGTGTGTTGATGTATGTGTATGAATGTGTGTGTGTGTGTGTGTGTGTGTGTTGATATATGTGTATGAATGTGTGTCTGTGTGTGTGTGAAATCAACATAGTAATGGAATGGAAGGGAAAAAAGTTTCCGAAAGTGAAGATTGAGGAATACATTATCATTACTAATCAATGTTATATTAATATTAAGCGCCAACTCATTAATAAATGCAATCGTATTTCAGCCTCAGGATTGTTGAGCAAGATAACCGGAGCACAGCAAGACAGTCTGGAGGCCAAACAACTTGATTTGAAAACAATCCAAAACCTCCAAAAAGGGGAATTGCCATTCCACTCCTCCTTGGCAAGCTTTGATTATTCATGACCTGTGGGATGGTCAGACCAGATATTCGTCATGTTATGACACTGAAGGAATATGTTGGAAAAAGTGACAATTTTAGCACTCCAGTTTCCTCCTCTTCTCTCTCCTCCTCCTTCTTCTCTTTCTTCTAAATTGCCTTCTTTGTTTTTGTTCTTGTTTTTGTTTTTGTTCTTCCAGTTTTTTGTTGTTGTTCTTCTTCTGTTTCTCTTCTTTTTCCCTTCTTCTTCTTCTTCTTCTTTTTCTTCTTCTTCTTTTTCTCCTTCTTCTTATTCTTCTTCTTCTTCTTCTTCTTCTTCTTCTTCTTCTTCTTCTTCTTCTTCTTCTTCTTCTTCTTCTTCTTCTTCTTCTTCTTCTTCTTCTTCTTCTTCTTCTTTCTTCTTCTTCTTCTTCTTCTTCTTCTTCTTCTTCTTCTTCTTCTTCTTCTTCTTCTTCTTCTTCATATTTGTCTTTTGCTTCTTCCTTCTTCATCATCTTCTTCTTATTTTCACTGCTTGATTTTCCCTCAGGCTTCTCACCACCCTGGGATATCTTTTTGTATACGACGATAAACATATATTTGTCATAACATTTCTTCTCCTCCTAGTCATACGCTTTTAAAAAAATATTCCTTGTTCCTCCATCCATCATCAATCTTCTTCTATGTTTCAATGGCTGTCGATTTGCTTGTGAAAAATGGTATCGCCGTTTTTACAGAGACTTCAGGAAAAATGGTATAGCAAAGAGTAAAAAAGAGGTAGTACCACCACCACCAGCAACAGCAGCAGTAGTGAATATGTAGGAACGAGAATGTGAAGGTTTAGAACCTCGATATAAATATAAAAATTGAATGCAATATAAATGTGAAAAAATAAGAAAGTAATAAAAGACAATTTACAAACGTATCGATTCAATTATAGGAAGAAGAGCAGACGACCTATTTATAATGCCAGATAGCAGCTAGCAGATATAGATCTATGATGTCAGAGAAGCTTAAGTCCTCAAGAAATGAGAGAAAAGAGAGAGAGAGAGAGAGAGAGAGAGAGAGAAAGAGAGAGCTTCCTTGGCGACGAACCTGTAAGTATTCCATAATGAGAGACAGGCAAAGAGACCAGAGGATGTGCGCAAAGTTGCATCTGACAGACAGATAGAGTAGTGAACTGAATGGAGAAAAGCAGACAAAAAGAGAATAAACATGACTACCATAGACAAGTGACACGAGCAATTAATGCCTCAGTAACCACAAGAACTGGGTCTTTCAAGGACCTTAAGGGACCCGACTTTGGCTAGGATACAAGGGGAGTCGGGGGGTGGACAAAGATTAAGGGTGGCATATTTTCAAAACGATAATGTCGTGGGGCGGATGGGCTAAGATGGATGATGTATGAAGGGTCAGGAATATTATGATAGCGTGTGTCCGATTATTGCTATTCCCTGGAAAGGAGGAGAAAATTATTGTTATATCAGTCTGTCACCATCCAGTTAAAATCATTATATTTATATACGAATTGATGTATTAGATGTTCATACCACCACCAGGGATGGTTGTACGAGAATGGAAGGTTTAGACTAAACTGAATGCAATATAAATTGAAAATAAGAAAGTAATAAAAGACAATTTACAAACGTATCGATTCAATTAAGGGAAAGAGCAGACGACCTATTTATAACAGATAGCGCTACAGATATAGATCTATGATGTCGAACTACAAGAAATGGAAAAACTGGCGACGAACCTGTAAGTATTCCTACTACTACTACTACTACTACTACTACTACTACTACTACTACTACTGCTACTATTACTACTATTTTCTTCTATTGCTACGACTACTACTACTACTACTACTACTACTACTACTACTACTACTACTACTACTACTACCACCACTACTACGAACTACACTACACTACTACCACCACTAATACTACTACTACTACTACTACTACTACTACTACTACTATTACTACTACTTCTACTACTACTACTACTACTACTACTACTACTACTACTACTACTACTACTACTACTACCACCACTACACCTGAACCACCACCACCACCACCACCACCACCACCACTACTACTACTACTACTACTACTACTACTACTACTACTACTACTACTACTACTACTACTGCTGCTACTACCTACCACCACTACTACTACTACTACTACTACTACTACAACTATTACTACTACTACTATACTACCAACTTACTACTACTACTACTACTACTACTACTACTACTACTACTACTACTACTACTACTACTACTACTACTACTACTACTACTAACACTACTACTACTACTTCCTATGGGTTTTCATATTATCTCATGTAATTACCTTTACTACTACTACTACTACTACTACTACTACTACTACTACTACTACTACTACTACTACTACTACTACTACTACTACTACTACTACCACTACTACTACTACTGCTGCTGCTGCCTGCTGCTGCTAATGCTACTACTGTACTACTGCTGGCCCTGCTACTACTACTACTACTACTACTACTACTACTACTACTACTACTGGTACAACTATGACTACTACAACTATTACTGTTATTACTACTACTACTACAACTATTACTACAACTACTACTACTACTACTACTACTACTACTACTACTACTACTACTACTATTAATACTATTAATACTACTACCTGGTACTACTACAACTACAACTACTACTCCTACTACTACTACTACTACTACTACTACTACTACTACTACTACTACTACTACTACTACTACTACTACTACTACTACTACTACTACTACTATTATTAATAATAATAATAATAATATTAATAATAATAATAATAATAATAATAATAATAAACATAATAATAATAATAATGATAATAATAATAATAATAATAATAATAATGAAAAATAATGATAATAACAATACTAATACTAATACTAATAATTGAAAGTAACCCATTCCTGTAAAGTGTATACATATTAAACGGTACATAAAGCATGCACATTGCATGTATTCAACCTTCAATAGTGATGACCTAGATTTTACGGTCCTTCAGTTCAAAACGTAACAATATTTGATATACAAATATACCTCTTTTAATTCAGGGTATTTTTAAGTGGACATGCTCATTGAAATGTCACCCGGCTTTCTCAAATTTTCATTTGGCGAAAATTTGAATCTTAAAGATTTCCACCAATCAGATTGTCGCTAATAATACCGCGCTGCTGGCTTACCGAGTACTACTTTTTTTCTCCGAAGATGACCGACTTCCATCGAAAACATCGAATTCAAAGCTTAAGATAATGGACACACCAAGATGTTGGCTGAAAAGCCAAGTGCCTTACAGTGAGGAGTGAATGAGTGGGCCATGATTGATTAAAAGATTGCATTTCCAGATGTTAGATCAGCGATGGTTTGAGTTGGTCAGTCTGGGCATCTGAGGCTGATTCTAAACTTTCCCTTTGCCGTCATGTTATCTGATACTCTGCTCATTTAGCTAAACGCATTCTGTCGGAAGTAGATTCTGTGTGTGTGTGTGTGTGTGTGTGTGTGTGTGTGTGTGTATCTATAATTGTCTCTGTTTCTGTGCCTCCCTCCCTCCCTGTCTCTGTCTTTGTCTGTCTCTGTCTCTGTCTCTGTCTCTGTCTCTGTCTCTGTCTCTGGCTCTCTAACTCACTTCTCTCTCTCTCTCTCTCTCTCTCTCTCTCTCTCTCTCTCTCTCTCTCTCTCTCTCTCTCTCTCTCTCTCTCTCTCTCTCTCTCTCTCTCTTTATGTCTAATGAACTTAGTAAAGTGAATATGATCCTTCCTTATTGTAGGAACGTGAATAAAAGCCGTTTTTCAGGTCTCGAACCAGTTTCATCCAATCAACGATTCAACCTTCAAGACCGATCATTATGATGATAAAAAAAATGCTATCACGAACTGCCTGATATACAGGTTACCATGTCTTACTTTCTTTCCTATCTTCATTTTACAAGCCAAATATCGGGGTCCAGTTTTACATGCTCTTATTTCTTCTATTTGGCCTAGTTTGGTACTTTCTTATTTCCTTTGATTGAAGGTGAATTTATCTTATTGAGTAAGACCTTTTCGTCTTGGCATCATGCCCCCCCCCAATGTTAAAACAGTCCACGGTTACTGTGATAGAAAGAATGTAACTTGAAATGACGTATCAATGTTTTGATAACATAAAAGAAGAGTTTAATAGCAACAATGCAACCGTAGTTAATGCAGAGCGGAAGGAAATGTTTGACACCAATCACTTTGACCCTGAATCGTGTACTCTCTGACCCAAACGCGTCGTGTCGACTCTCAAAACTGCTAAACTGCAATGCACCGATTGCCCTAAGTCGAATGTCAACGGTTGCACAGTGCATACTGTCACGATGGACGACATTCAAGGTATCGACAGTATCGATATATTCAAGCTCGTAAATGGAATTTGATCACAAACCGTCGATGCAGAAATGAGAAGGAGCCATTGTTGTCAAAGGAAACTTGAAACCAGTCGTCATAAGAAATGGAAGTGGATGGGTTTTTAAAAAAATGGACTCGTCTTGTACGGAGTTCATCAAGTGGAACGACTTTTGGATCATTCCTGTTCTCATAAGTTGATAACAACCCCCACTCCCCAAAAAAAAAAAGAACCATGTAAGCCTAAACCCGCTGGTTAGTGACAGTTTTGGCCCATATACGTATAAAGGAAGTGATAAAATCAAGGGAAGTAATGCATATTCTTTCGGTAAAAGTATTCTAAAACTGACATATTTGTAATCAAATATCTAAGTGCAAATAAAAGCGTTTTCTTGTGGAATGTCAAATATGTAACATCGACTAAAGTAGTTTTTCAAATGCCGTGCACTGGCCAAGAAAAAGATAGATTTGACGAGAGTCTTAAAGGAATGAACTCTTTAAACTCATTCAAGTCCTTCCTTACTTATCGTTTTAAATGAATGTTTTCAAAAATGCTTTCACGCTGTATCTTATCGAACATTACCTCTGATGACAATTCCTCTTTTAGTATAATTTTAAACCTCATATGTCATTAATCAGTTCACATTTTATTGTCATTCCTATTGTACATTTCAATGTTCTAATGTAATGAATATGCTTCCTTATTGTCTTAAGTATGTGAAGCGCCGTGAAACTAATTATAGGTAAATGGCGCTACATAAATGCATTTCAATGAAACAAGTAATAATATTAATCGTAATGATTGATTAAATACTAACACATTAACGCTATCAAAGGGATGTTGAAATCATTGCTGCAGCAACAAACTACTGGTAGATAGAATTGTCATTGTAAATACCAAAACTACTTCTGTGAGTGTTGTCATTGTAAATACCAAAACTACTTCTGTGAGTGTTGTCATTGTAAATACCAAAACTACTTCTGTGAGCATTGTCATTGTAAAATACCAAAACTACTTCTGTGAGAATTGTCATTGTAAATACCAAAACTACTTCTGTGAGAATTGTCATTGTAAATACCAAAACTACTTCTGTGAGTGTTGTCATTGTAAATAACAAAACTACTTCTGTGAGCATTGTCATTGTAAAATACCAAAACTACTTATGTGAGTGTTGTCATTGTACCAAAAATATTGTCCAAATCTTCTTCTGTAAGTATTGTCAATGTAAATAGACGAATAGTATTCAGTAGCGCCCTGATTGGAAGCCTGACAATCACCTCACAGGGCAGACAAGCAGTTTCTGACATAAATTCACGTCAGCAGGAAGAACACACACACACACACACACAAAATTGAACACATTCATACCGTCCGCGCTAGGACCGACATTTTCTTTTCTTTAGAGAAAGGAATAATAGATTACAAGCATAGTACACACCCATGGTGACTGTTAAAAATGGCGGTTTAGGTAAATGAAACTTCTACTCAAAGACAGGGGGGGGTGAAATCATTTATAATTAAACGTTACTTGAGGTGAAAACATTCCTCAAATGAGAAAGATTTCGGGATCATTTATGATCTTCATGCAAAATACTGTTACTCTTATTGACCAGGCAACAGAGCCTCTGGCGAACAAAAAATGTCCAACTCAGATTTATGTATACAGCTCATTGGGTTTACGCTCAATGTAACGCGAGTCACTCATGGTGTCCAAGTGAACAAATAGGGGAACAAATGAAGTCCTGAAGTGGGGATCGAACAGCAGTGCCTCCCAGTTACAGTGGAATGCCTTTTAACCACTTGGCCATCTCGTCTACCTCACACATTATTATGGAGACGTTAATAATCAAATTCATACCAATGGCTTAATGAGTTGTTCCTGTGGTCTACACGTGGACTCGGTGGTCCAGAGGCCAAATGTCCACCTCGCATCCACAAGGTCGTGGTTCAAGCCCCCACAGGTTGAATAATTATCTTTCTGGAGGCTTTAGCTCGTGTACAATCCACCCTTCTCGTCTGGTACGGGTGGATGAATCGATACGCAGTTCCATCGGAGATGGACGATAAAAGGATTAAACTCCGGTCTTCAGGGTGGTAGTCAGACCTTTTATCGCCTGAGCTACCTGCGCCTCTAGTAGTAAGTGATACACCATTGCATAATGCATCATATCATATTTAATGTTACGGTCTATGATAGACAATAATGCTATAATAATTTTCATACGAATGAATCAGTTTGGATTTGCTGATTGCTTGACAGAATGTCAGAAAGCTTTGTAGTCAACAGGGTATCGATTCACCAAAGAAGTGAAATAGGTAAGAGCTACAAGTGCCCCGTGGAGTTGGTTGCACTATAAACCGAAACATTACATTGGGTTGTTTGGGGACTCAGTAGTCCAGAGGCAAGGTGACGGTCTCTCAACCAAATGGTGGTGGGATCGAGCCCCGTCGACAGAAGAAACCTTTTCTCAAGCTTTTTTTAGAGCAAAATCTCCCCCGCCCACCCCCTCCTGGGCCAGGTAGGTTAATCGACTCCTAGTCCCATCGGAGACGGATGATAAAAAGGATATTCTGTGTGCACATCAAAACACTGTGCGTGTTAAAGATCCCGTGGCTGTTTACATGGCAGTCTGTACATCACAACACTGTGCGTGTTAAAGATCCCTTGGCTGTTTACATGGCAGTCTGTACATCACAATACTGTGCGTGTTAAAGATCCCTTGGCTGTTTACATGGCAGTCTGTACATCACAACACTGTGCATGTTAAAGATCCCTTGGCTGTTTACATGGCAGTCTGTACATCACAACACTATGCGTGTTAAAGATCCCTTGGCTGTTTACATGTCAGTCTATACATCACAACACTGTGCGTGTTAAAGATCCCTTGGCTGTTTACATGTCAGTCTGTACATCACAACACTGTGCGTGTTAAAGATCCCTTGGCTGTTTACATGTCAGTCCCTACATTACAAATCTATCCGTGTTAAAGATCCCTTGGCTGTTTACATGGCAGCCCGTACATAACAACACTGTGTGTGTTAAGATCCCTTGGCTGTTTACATGGCAGTCTATACATCACAACACTGTGCGTGTTAAAGATCCCTTGGCTGTTTACATGTCAGTCCGTACATTACAAATATATCCGTGTTAAAGATCCCGTGGCTGTTTACATTGCAGCCCGTACATCACAACGCTGTGCGTGTTAAAGATCCCTTGGCTGTTTACATGGCAGTCTATACATCACAACACTGTGCGTGTTAAAGATCCCTTGGCTGTTTACATGGCAGTCTATACATCACAAATCTATCCGTGTTAAAGATCCCTTGGCTGTTTACATGGCAGTCTGTACATCACAATACTGTGTGTGTTAAAGATCCCTTGGCTGTTTACATGGCAGTCTGTACATCACAACACTGTGCGTGTTAAAGATCCTTGGCTGTTTACATGGCAGTCTGTACAGCACAACACTGTGTGTGTTAAAGATCCTTGGCTGTTTACATGGCAGTCTGTACATCACAACACTATGTGTGTTAAAGATCCCTTGGCTGTTTACATGGCAGTCTGTACATCACAACACTGTCCGTGTTAAAGATCCCTTGGCTGTTTACATGGCAGTCTGTACATCACAACACTGTGCGTGTTAAAGATCCCTTGGCTGTTTACATGGCAGTCTGTACATCACAACACTGTGTGTGTTAAAGATCCCTTGGCTGTTTACATGGCAGTCTGTACATCACAACACTGTGTGTGTTAAAGATCCCTTGGCTGTTTACATGGCAGTCTGTACATCACAACACTATGTGTGTTAAAGATCCCTTGGCTGTTTACATGGCAGTCTGTACATCACAACACTGTGCGTGTTAAAGATCCCTTGGCTGTTTACATGGCAGTCTGTACATCACAACACTGTGTGTGTTAAAGATCCCTTGGCTGTTTACATGGCAGTCTGTACATCACAACACTGTGTGTGTTAAAGATCCCTTGGCTGTTTACATGGCAGTCTGTACATCACAACACTGTGTGTGTTAAAGATCCCTTGGCTGTTTACATGGCAGTCTATACATCACAACACTGTGTGTGTTAAAGATCCCTTGGCTGTTTACATGGCAGCCTGTACATCACAACACTGTGTGTGTTAAAGATCCCTTGGCTGTTTACATGGCAGTCTGTACATCAGAACACTGTGCGTGTTGAAGATCCCTTGGCTGTTTACATGGCAGTCTGTACATCAAAACACTGTGTGTGTTAAAGATCCCTTGGCTGTTTACATGGCAGTCTGTACATCACAACACTGTGTGTGTTGAAGGATCCCTTGGCTGTTTACATGGCAGTCTGGGCAAAATACAAATCAAAACAACACTGTGTGGATGTGGGGAAAATCAAAGATCCCTTGGCTGTTTACATTGCAATTAGTCTGTACATCAAACACTGATGTGTTAAAGATCCTTTGGCTGTTTACATGGCAAATTAGATTATAGCAAGAACATCTATAGCACAGACATTGAGTGGACATTCAGATCAATAAATATGCTGTTAACCGGAAACCTTTACTGGCAGCCTGTTAAAATCGAAATGAAATCTACCAAAACCCCCTAGATCACCTTAGTTGTGGAAGTGGGAAAACAAATGAAATCAAAGTATTGGGTTGTACCTAATGACCTATGTTGCAATTAAAACCAGAATGCAAAAGTCTGATGCTGGAGTTGTACAAGTAAACAAAAGTATTATCATTCGTACCAAATTAGACAAAAAGAAAGAAAATCTATGTCTGCTGAGACACAATAAAACAGACAAAGGACATTCAGATCAATAAATATGCTGTTAACCGGAAACCTCTCTGCTGTTAGGCCACCACAATAAAACAAACAAAAAGAAATGATTCACAGCCGTGTCTGCTGTTACCCCAAACCACCCCTTCCCCTCTCACAACAACAAAAGAAAAAACCAAAAACAAAACACAACCTAAACAAACAGACAGACAACCCCATACAAACGAACAAGAAAACAAAACTATGACGACAACTTAAAACCAGAGAAACAAAAAGAAATAAACACAGCCGTATCTGCTGTTAGGGCCACAATAAAGCAAACAAAAAGAAATGACACAGCCGTGTCTGCTGTTAGGGCCACAATAAAGCAAACAAAGAAATAAACACAGCCGTATCTGCTGTTAGGGCCACAATAAAGCAAAAAAAGAAATGAACACAGCCGTGTCTGCTGTTAGGAGCCACAATAAAGCAAACAAAAAGAAATGAACACAGCCGATTTTGTCTGCTGTTACGGCCACAATAAAAGCAAACAAAACAGCCGTGTCTGCTTTGAGGGCCACAATAAAGCAAACAAAAAGAAATGAACACAGCCGTGTCTGCTGTTAGGGCCACAATAAAGCAAACAAAAAGAAATGAACACAACTGTGTCTGCTGTCAGGGCCACACCAAAGCAAACAAAAAGAATTGGAGTTCGCTTACCGACGCATGATTACAGTTAAGACAAATCTTTTCAGGTATTGCGATACACAGCTTTCATAACTACTGTATGTAGTCGATATATTTATCATAACCCAACAGGTCGCAATGAATTTGACATTGTGTACAGCACCGTTATTACAAAGCGTTGAATGACTTTAATCTTGTCACTGTCTTCCACTTCACAACGCCAAACCAAACTGAAGAAAGGAATAGTTCAAAATTCTCTCACAGCGCCTCGGACTTTTGACTAGAGCTATCAAATGTTACACAATGAGTAATGTATGAACCTTCTTTCGCGCTTTATTTCATTTGATTTGATTTGATTTGATTTTGATTTTGATTTTGATTTTGATTTTGATTTGATTTGATTTTGATTTTGATTTTGATTTGATTTGATTTGATTTGAATTTGATTTTGATTATGATTTTGATTTTTTTGATTTGATTTGATTTGATTTGATTTGATTTGATTTGATTTGATTTGATTTGATTTTGATTTTGATTTTGATTTTTGATTTGATTTTGATTTGATTTTGATTTTGATTTGATTTGATTTTGATTTGATTTGATTTGATTTGATGTGATTTGATTTGATTTGATTTGATTTGGATTTCATTTTCCTCGAAATAAATCGACAAACAATTTTTCAAACTGTCGGCGAGGCTTGAACCAACAGCTTTTGAGTTGAAATCGACATCCTTTGGACTACCGACTCCCCAAATCAACGATATCAGGTGAGTATGCTATACACCTCACCTTAATCTCGCCCAGAGTCTCATTCAAATCAAAGTAATTATGATGGCAATGTAAATGATTTTTACTGTAAGCCATGTAAATATTTACCCCAGTCGGTGCTCTCATTTTTGTATAACGCAAAATAATCAAATTCGAAAACGATGTACACGTTAAAGATTCCTTGGCTGTTCACAGGGCAGTCTGGGCAACATTAAAAATCCCTCGAACAGCCGCGTAATTACGGCAAATGGGTAAATCAAATCAAATCAAATCAAATCAAATCAAATCAAATCAAATCAAATCAAATCAAAAGATCAAATCGGAGATACAAATTGAATAAAAAGGAACATAATATAACCAGGAGGATGGGACACAAGAATGTCTCTATGAATCAAATCTCATTTGTTTTCAAATCGTTTTGGGAGGGAATCAGAGGGGGAAGAGAGATACGATCAAACTTTTGAATAAAAAGGAACATAATATAACCAGGAGGATGGGACACAAGAATGTCTCTATGAGGGCAGAAAGAGAAATTTGTTTTCGAATCGTTTTGGAAGAGAGAGAGGGAAGAGAGAAAGAGAGAGAGAAGAGAGAGAGAGAAGAGAGAGAGAGAGAGAGAGAGAGAGAGAGAGAGAGAGAGATAAGAGAGAGAGAGAGAGAGAGAGAGAGAGAGAGAGAGAGAGAGAGAGAGAGAGAGAGAGAGAGAGAGAGAGAGAGAGAGAGAGAGAGAGAGAGAGAGAGAGAGAGAGAGAGAGACTTGGACAGATAACACTTTTTATTTATTCAAGACGGTAATAAGGAGCCACAAGCGAATGGCTAAATGCGAGTCATGATTAAAAAAAGGACCTTAGGGAAATTGATGTTTAAGTACAGCTAACTAATTTATCATTCAATGTAATAATATCACAATATTGGACAATTAAAATTCCCCATTCATGCTTCATCTTTGACTTCCATCATTCTCAATGTGTACAAGTTTTTCATTTTCTGCGTCCACCGTTACCAGACATACTTGTCCCATAGGGATCAGGATCAATAATCACCAACATAAAATACGCAATACAATACAGTGTCATGTATTTAGGTCAATTTTCTAGGAGAACGGAGAATTTGTTTTTCTCTTCGTTCTTCTTGTTCTTCTTCTTGTTGTTCTGTTCTTCTTCTTCTTCTTCTTCTTCTTCTTTCTTCTTCTTCTTCTTCTTCTTCTTCTTCTTCTTCTTCTTCTTCTTCTTCTTCTTCTTCTTCTTCTTCTTCTTCTTCTTCTTCTTCTTCTTCTTCTTCTTCTTCTTCTTCTTCTTCTTCTTCTTCTTCTTCTTCTTCTTCTTCTTCTTCTTCTTCTTCTTCTTCTTCTTCTTCTTCTTCTTCTTCTTCTTCTTCTTCTTCTTCTTCTTCTTCTTCTTCTTCTTCTTCTTCTTCTTCTTCTTCTTCTTCTTCTTCTTCTTCTTCTTCTTCTTCTTCTTCTTCTTCTTCTTCTTCTTCTTCTTCTTCTTCTTCTTCTTCTTCTTCTTCTTCTTCTTCTTCTTCTTCTTCTTCTTCTTCTTCTTCTTCTTCTTCTTCTTCTTCTTCTTCTTCTTCTTCTTCTTCTTCTTCTTCTTCTTCTTCTTCTTCTTCTTCTTCTTCTTCTTCTTCTTCTTCTTCTTCTTCTTCTTCTTCTTCTTCTTCTTCTTCTTCTTCTTCTTCTTCTTCTTCTTCTTCTTCTTCTTCTTCTTCTTCTTCTTCTTCTTCTTCTTCTTCTTCTTCTTCTTCTTTTTCTTCTTCTTTTTCTTCTTCTTCTTCTACTTTTCCTTTCCTTCTTCGTCTTCGTCTCTTTCGCGTCTCATAGGGGTAGGAGATGGTGATGAATGGGGAGGGTGGTGGGGTTGGGCACGAGTAAAATCTATACACCCCTCCGTTTTGTTCCTGGTAGGTGGATCGACATCTAGTCCCATCGGAGACATACGCTAAAAAGGAAATCTCGTGTGCGGATCACTGCTCTTTGTGCACATTAAAGACAACTTGGCCGTTTACAAGCCAGTCTGATCGAGTAAGAAAATCAACACCACCAAAACATCCGAGATCACCTCAGTGGTGGATGTGATTAAAATGAATGTTTTACCTTTTTGGATACGTTTGATAATATTTTGATACAAGTGTTTGTCTATATCACTCAATGTTACCAGTGTCACTTTATATCACTCAATGTTACCAATGTCTTTCTATATCTCTCAATTTTACCAGTGTCTTTCTATATCACTCAATGTTACCAATGTCTTTCTATAGCACTCAATGTTACCAATGTCTTTCTATATCACTCAATGTTAACAAAGTCTTTCTATATCACTCAATGTTACCAGTGTCACTCTATATCACTCAATGATACCTATGTCCGTCTATATCACTCAATGATATGTCTTTCTATATCACTCAATGATACAAATCTATATCCTCAATGATACCATTGTCTTTCTATATCACTCAATGATCCAATGTCACTCTATATCACTCAATGATACATATGTCCGTCTATATCACTCAATGATACCAATGTCTTTCTATATCACTTAATGATACCAATGTCCGTCTATATCACTCAATGATACCAATGTCTTCTATATCACTCAATGATACCAATGTCTTTCTATATATCATGCCAATGATCACTCAATGATACCTATATCACTCAATGATACCAATGTCTTTCTATATCACTTTTGATACCAATGTTTCTATATCACTCAATGATACCAAGGCTTTCTATATCACTCAATGATACCAATGTCGTCTATATCACTCAATGATACCAATGTCACTCTATATCACTCAATGATACCAATGTCACTTTATATCACTCAATGATGCCAATGTCCTCTATATCACTCAATGATACCAATGTCACTCTATATCACTCAATGATATCAATGTCACTCTATATCACTCAATGATACCAATGTCACTCTATATCACTCAATGATACCAATGTCACTTTATATCACTCAATGATACCAATGTCACTCTATATCACTCAATGATACCAATGTCACTCTATATCACTCAATGATACCAATGTTTTCTATATCACTCAATGATACCAATGTCACTCTATATCACTCAATGATACCAATGTCTGTCTATATCACTCAATGATACCAATGTCTGTCTATATCACTCAATGATACCAATGTCTGTCTATATCACTCAATGATACCAATGTCTGTCTATATCACTCAATGATACCTATGTCTGTCTATATCACTCAATGATACCTATGTCTGTCTATATCACTCAATGATACCAATGTCTGTCTATATCACTCAATGATACCTATGTCTGTCTATATCATTCAATGATACTAGTGTCTGTCTATATCACTCAATGATACTAGTGTCTATCTATATCACTCAATGATACTATGTCTGTCTATATCACTCAATGATACCTAGTGTCTGTCTATATCACTCAATGATACCTATGTCTGTCTATATCACTCAAACATACTATGTCTGTCTATATCACTCAATGATACTAATGTCTGTCTATATCACTCAATGATACCTATGTCTGTCTATATCACTCAATGATACCAATGTCTGTCTATATCACTCAATGATACCTATGTCTGTCTATATCATTCAATGATACCAATGTCCGTCTATATCACTCAACGATACCAACGTCTGTCTATATCACTGAGTGATACCAAAGTCAGTCTATATCACTCAATGATACCATGTCTGTCTATATCACTCAATGATACCAATGTCCGTCTATATCACTCAATGATACCAGTGTCTGTCTTATATATCACTCAGTGATACCTATGTCTGTCTATATCACTCAATGTTACCATTGTCCGTCTATATCACTCAATGTTACCAGTGTTCTGTCTATATCAGACAATGTTTACAAGTGTTCGTTTATATTCAATGTTATCAGTGTCGTCTATATCACTCAATGTTACCAGTGTTTGTCTATATCACTCAATGTTACCAGTGTCAGTCTATATCACTCAATGTTACACGTGTTCGTCTATATCACTCAATGTTACAAGTGTTCGTCTATATCACTCAATGTTACAAGTGTTCGTCTATATCACTCAATGTTACAAGTGTTTGTCTATATCACTCAATGTTACCAGTGTCAGTCTATATCACTCAATGTTACAAGTGTTCGTCTATATCACTCAATGTTACAAGTGTTCGTCTATATCACTCAATGTTACCAGTGTCTGTCTATATCACTCAATGTTACAAGTGTCAGTCTATATCACTCAATGTTACCAGTGTCTTTCTATATCACTCAATGTTACCAGTGTGTGTCTATATCACTCAATGTTACCAGTGTCAGTCTATATCACTCAATGTTACCAATGTCAGTCTATATCACTCAATGTTACCAGTGTTCATCTATATCACTCAATGTTACCAGTGTCAGTCTATATCACTCAATGTTACCAGTGTCAGTCTATATCACTCAATGTTACCAGTGTCTGTCTATATCACTCAATGTTACCAGTGTCAGTCTATATCACTCAATGTTACCAGTGTCAGTCTATATCACTCAATGTTACCAGTGTCCGTCTATATCACTCAATGTTACCAGTGTCAGTCTATATCACTCAATGTTACCAGTGTCTGTCTATATCACTCAATGTTACCAGTGTCCGTCTATATCACTCAATGTTACCAGTGTTCATCTATATCACTCAATGTTACCAAGTGTTCGTCTATATCACTCAATGTTACAAGTGTTCAGTCTATATCACTCAATGTTACCAGTGTTCGTCTATATCACTCAATGTTACCAGTGTTTGTCTATATCATTCAATGTTACCAGTGTCATCTATATCACTCAATGTTACCAGTGTTCATCTATATCACTCAATGTTACAAGTGTTCATCTATATCAATCAATGTTACCAGTGTTCGTCTATATCACTCAATGTTACCAGTGTCTGTCTATATCACTCAATGTTACCAGTGTCTTTCTATATCACTCAATGTTACCAGTGTCAGTCTATATCACTCAATGTTACCAGTGTCAGTCTATATCACTCAATGTTACCAGTGTCTTTCCATATCACTCAATTTTACCAGTGTCAGTCTATATCACTCAATGTTACCAGTGTCTTTCTATATCACTCAATGTTACCAGTGTCAGTCTATATCACTCAATGTTACCAGTGTCAGTCTATATCACTCAATGTTACCAGTGTCTGTCTATATCACTCAGTGTTACCAGTGTTCAGTCTATATCACTCAATGTTACCAGTGTTCAGTCTATATCACTCAATGTTACCAGTGTTCAGTCTATATAACACAGTGATACCAGTGTTCGTCTATATCACTCAATGTTACCAGTGTCAGTTTATATCACTCAATGATACCAGTGTTCGTCTATATCACTCAATGTTACCAGTGTCAGTCTATATCACTCAATGTTACCAGTGTCAGTCTATATCACTCAATGTTACCAGTGTTCGTCTATATCACTCAATGTTACCAGTGTCTGTCTATATCACTCAATGTTACCAGTGTCTGTCTATATAACTCAATGTTACCAGTGTCAGTCTATATCACTCAATGTTACCAGTGTCTGTCTATATCACTCAATGTTACCAGTGTTCATGTCTATATAACACAGTGATACCAGTGTTCGTCTATATAACTCAATGTTACCAGTGTTCGTCTATATAACACAGTGATACCAGTGTTCGTCTATATCACTCAATGTTACCAGTGTCAGTCTATATCACACAATGTTACCAGTGTCAGTCTATATCACTCAATGTTACCAGTGTCGTCTATATCACTCAATGTTACCAGTGTCAGTCTATATAACACAGTGATACCAGTGTTCGTCTATATCACTCAATGTTACCAGTGTCAGTCCTATATCACTCAATGTTACCAGTGTTCGTCTATATAACACAGTGATACCAGTGTTCGTCTATATCACTCAATGTTACCAGTGTCAGTCTATATAACACAGTGATACCAGTGTTGTCTATATCACTCAATGTTACCAGTGTTCGTCTATATAACACAATGATACCAGTGTTCGTCTATATAACACAGTGATACCAGTGTTCGTCTATATCACTCAATGATACCAGTGTTCGTCTATATCACTCAATGTTACCAGTGTCCGTCTATATCACTCAATGTTACCAGTGTCCGTCTATATCACTCAATGATACCAGTGTTCGTCTATATCACTCAATGATACCAGTGTTCGTCTATATCTCTCAATGTTACCAGTGTCAGTCTATATCACTCAATGATACCAGTGTCCGTCTATATCACTCAATGATACCAGTGTTCGTCTATATCACTCAATGATACCAGTGTTCGTCTATATCACTCAATGTTACCAGTGTCAGTCTATATTACTCAATGTTACCAGTGTCAGTCTATATCACTCAATGTTACCAGTGTCAGTCTATATCACTCAATGTTACCAGTGTTCAGTCTATATCACTCAATGTTACCAGTGTCAGTCTATATAACACAGTGATACCAGTGTTCGTCTATATCACACAGTGATACCAGTGTTCGTCTATATAACACAGTGATACCAGTGTTCGTCTATATCACTCAATGATACCAGTGTCAGTCTATATAACTCAATATTACCAGTGTCTGTCTATATCACTCAATGTTACCAGTGTTCGTCTATATTCACTCAATGTTACCAGTGTTCGTCTATATCACTCAATGTTACCAGTGTCTGTCTATATCACTCAATGATACCAGTGTTCATCTATATCACTCAATGTTACCAGTGTCTGTCTATATCACTCAATGATACCAGTGTTCGTCTATATAACACAGTGATACCAGTGTTCATCTATATCACTCAATGTTACCAGTGTCTGTCTATATCACACAATGATACCAGTGTCTGTCTATATCACTCAATGATACCAGTGTTCGTCTATATTACACAGTGATACCAGTGTTCGTCTATATCACTCAATGATACCAGTGTTCGTCTATATCACTCAATGTTACCAGTGTCAGTCTATATAACACAGTGATACCAGTGTTCGTCTATATTACTCAATGTTACCAGTGTCTGTCTATATCACTCAATGTTACCAGTGTCAGTCTATATAACACAGTGATACCAGTGTTCGTCTATATAACTCAATGATACCAGTGTTCGTCTATATTACTCAATGATACCAGTGTCCGTCTATATCACTCAATGTTACCAGTGTCTGTCTATATCACTCAATGTTACCAGTGTTCGTCTATATTACTCAATGTTACCAGTGTCAGTCTATATAACACAGTGATACCAGTGTTCGTCTATATTACTCAATGTTACCAGTGTCAGTCTATATAACACAGTGATACCAGTGTTCAGTCTATATTACTCAATGTTACCAGTGTCAGTCTATATCACTCAATGTTACCAGTGTCAGTCTATATAACACAGTAATACCAGTGTTCGTCTCTATAACACAGTGATCAGTGTTCGTCTATATCACTCAATGTTACCAGTGTCTGTCTATATCACTCAATGTTACCAGTGTCTGTCTATATCACTCAATGTTACCAGTGTTCGTCTATATAACACAGTGATACCAGTGTTCGTCTATATTACTCAATGATACCAGTGTCTGTCTATATCACTCAATATTACCAGTGTCTGTCTATATCACTCAATGTTACCAGTGTTCGTCTATATCACTCAATGTTACCAGTGTCAGTCTATATCATCAATGTTACCAGTGTCAGTCTATATAACTCAATATTACTAGTGTTCATCTATATCACTCAATGTTACAAGTGTCTGTTACTAATGTTCATCATATCACTCAATGTTACCAGTGTTCGTCTATATCAACACATGATACCAGTGTCCATCTATATCACTCAATGTTACCAGTGTCTGTCTATATCACTCAATGATACAAGTGTCCATCTATATCACTCAATGATACCAGTGTCCGTCTATACACTCAATGATACCAGTGTCCGTCTATATTACTCAATGATACCAGTGTCTGTCTATATCACTCAATGTTACCAGTGTTCATCTATATAACACAGTGTTACCAGTGTTCATCTATATCACTCAATGTTATCAGTTTCGTCTATATCACTCAATGTCACCAGTGTCAGTCTATATAACACAGTGATACCAGTTTCGTCTATATAACACAGTGTTACCAGTGTTCATCTATATTACTCAATGTTACCAGTGTTCTGTAATATCACTCAATGTTACCAGTGTCTGTCTATATCACTCAATGTTACCAGTGTTCGTCTGTATCACTCAATGTTACCAGTTTCAGTCTATATAACACAATGATACCAGTGTTCATCTATATTACTTAATGTTACCAGTGTCAGTCTATATAACACAGTGATACCAGTGTTCGTCTATATTACTCAATGTTACCAGTGTCTTTCTATATCACTCAATGTTACCAGTGTCTTTCTATATCACACAGTGATACCAGTGTCCTTCTATATAACACAATGATACCAGTGTTCGTCTATATTACTCAATGTTACCAGTGTCTTTCTATATCACTCAATGATACCAGTGTCTTTCTATATCACTCAATGTTACCAGTGTTCGTCTATATACCACGTCAGTATATCACTCAATGTTACCAGTGTTCGTCTATATCACTCAATGATACCAGTGTCTGTCTATATTACTCAATGTTACCAGTGTTGTCTATATCACTCAATGTTACCAGTGTCTGTCTATATTACTCAATGTTACCAGTGTTCAGTCTATATCACTCAATCATTACCAGTGTCTTTCTATATTACTCAATGTTACAAGTGTTCGTCTATATCACTCAATGTTACCAGTGTTCATCTATATCACTCAATGTTACCAGTGTCCATCTATATCACTCAATGTTACCAGTGTCTGTCTATATCACTCAATGTTACCAGTGTCCGTCTATATCACTCAATGTTACCAGTGTCCGTTTATATCACTCAACGTTACCAGTGTCCATCTATATCACTCAATGTTACCAGTGTCCGTCTATATCACTCAATAATACCAGTGTCCGTCTATATCACTCAATGTTACCAGTGTCCGTCTATATCACTCAATGTTCACAGTGTCATCTATATCATTCAATGTTACCAGTTTCTGTCTATATCACTCAATGTTACCAGTGTCCGTCTATATCACTTAATATTACCAGTGTCTGTCTATATCACTCAATGTTACCAGTGTTTGTCTATATCACTCAATGTTACCAGTGTCCATCTATATCACTCAATGTTACCAGTGTCCGTCTATATCACTCAATGTTACCAGTTTCGTCTATATCACTCAATGTTACCAGTTGCGTCTATATCACTTAATGATACCAGTGTCTTTCTATATCACTCAATGTTACCAGTTTCGTCTATATCACTCAATGTTACCAGTTGCGTCTATATCACTCAATATTACCAGTGTTCATCTATATCACTCAATGTTACCAGTGTTTGTCTATATCACTCAATGTTACCAGTGTCCGTCTATATCATTCAATGTTACCAGTGTCTCATCTATATCACTCAATGTTACCAGTGTCTTCTATATCATTCAATGTTACCAGTGTCCTTCTATATCACCCAATGTTACCAGTGCCTTTCTATATCACTAATGTTACCAGTGTCTTTCTATATCACTCAATGTTACCAGTGTCTTTCTATATCACTCAATGTTACCAGTGTTCGTCTATATCACACAATGTTACCAGTGTTCGTCTATATCACTCAATGTTACCAGTGTTCGTCTATATCACTAATGTTACCAGTGTCTGTCTATATTACTCAATGTTACCAGTGTTTGTCAATATCACTCAATGTTACCAGTGTGTCTTTCACTCTATATTACTCAATGTTACCGGTGTTCGTCTATATCACTCAATCAATGTTACCAGTGTCTTTCTATATTACTCAATGTTACCAGTGTTCGTCTATATCACTCAATGTTACCAGTGTCCGTCTATATCACTCAATGTTACCAGTGTTCAGTCTATATCACTCAATGTTACCAGTGTCAGTCTATATCACTCAATGTTACCAGTGTCCGTCTATATCACTCAATGTTACCAGTGTCCGTTTATATCACTCAATGTTACCAGTGTGTCTATATCACTTAATGTTACCAGTGTAGTCTATATCACTCAATGTTACCAGTGTTCGTCTATATCACTCAATGTTACCAGTGTTCGTCTATATCACTCAATGATACCAGTGTTCGTCTATATCACTCAATGTTACCAGTGTTCGTCTATATCACTCAATGATACCAATGTTCGTCTATATCACTCAATGTTACCAGTGTCTGTCTATATCACTCAATGTTACCAGTGTTCGTCTATATCACTCAATGTTACCAGTGTTCGTCTATATCACTCAATGTTACCAGTGTTCGTCTATATCACTCAATGTTACCAGTGTCTTTCTATATCACTCAATGTTACCAGTGTTTGTCTATATCACTCAATGTTACCAGTGTTCGTCTATATCACTCAATGTTCGTCTATATCACTCAATGTTACCAGTGTTCATCTATATCAATCAATGTTACCAGTGTCCGTCTATATCACTCAATGTTACCAGTGTCTTTCTATATCACTCAATGTTACCAGTGTGTGTCTATATCACTCAATGTTACCAGTGTCTGTCTATATCACTCAATGTTACCAGTGTCAGTCTATATCACTCAATGTTACCAGTGTTCGTCTATATCACTCAATGTTACCAGTGTCAGTATATCACTCAATGTTTCAGTGTCAGTGTTACCAGTGTCTGTCTATATCACTCAATGTTCATTGTCAGTCTATATCACTCAATGTTACCAGTGTCAGTCTATATCACTCAATGTTACCAGTGTCAGTCTATATCACTCAATGTTACCAGTGTGTCTATATCACTCAATGTTACCAGTGTCTTTCTATATCACTCAATGTTACCAGTGTCAGTCTATATCACTCAATGTTACCAGTGTTCGTCTATATCACTTAATGATACCAGTGTTCGTCTATATCACTCAATGTTACCAGTGTCTTTCTATATCACTCAATGTTACCAGTGTCTTTCTATATCACTCAATGTTACCAGTGTCAGTCTATATCACTCAATGTTACCAGTGTCAGTTTATATCACTCAATGTTACCAGTGTCAGTCTATATCACTCAATGTTACCAGTGGCTGTCTATATCACTCAATATTACCAGTGTCAGTCTATATCACTCAATGTTACCAGTGTCAGTCTATATCACTTAATGATACCAGTATCTTTCTATATCACTCAATGTTAGCAGTGTCAGTCTATATCACTCAATGTTACCAGTGTTCGTCTATATCACTCAATGTTTCCAGTATTCGTCTATATCACTCAATGTTACCAGTGTCTGTCGATATCACTTAATGATACCAGTATCTTTCTATATCACTCAATGTTACCAGTGTCAGTCTATATCACTCAATGTTACCAGTATATTTCTATATCAATCAATGTTACCAGTGTCCTTCTATATTACTCAATGTTACCAGCGTCTTTCTATATCACTCAATGTTACCAGTGTTTTCTATATCACTCAATGTTACCAGTGTTCGTCTATATCACTCAATGTTACCAGTGTTCGTCTATATCACTCAATGTTACCAGTGTCAGTCTATATCATACAATGTTACCAGTGTCCGTCTATATCACTCAATGTTACCAGTGTTTGTCTATATCACTCAATCTTACCAGTGTTCGTCTATATCACTCAATGTTACCAGTGTCCGTCTATATCACTCAATGTTACAAGTGTTCATCTATATCACTCAATGTTACAAGTGTTCATCTATATCACTCAATGTTACAAGTGTTCATCTATATCACTCAATGTTACCAGTGTTCATCTATATCACTCAATGTTACAAGTGTCAGTCTATATCACTCAATGTTACCAGTGTCTGTCTATATCACTCAATGTTACCAATGTCTGTCTATATCACTCAATGTTACCAGTGTCTTGCTATATCACTTAATGTTACCAGTGTCTGTCTATATCACTCAATGTTACCAGTGTCTTTCTATATCACTCAATGTTACCAGTGTCGGTCTATATCACGCAATGTTACCAGTGTTTGTCTATATCATTCAATGGTACCAGTGTCCGTCTATATCATGCAATGTTACCAGTGTCCGTCTATATCACTCAATGTTACCAGTGTCAGTCTATATCACTTAATGTTACCAGTGTCTTTCTATATCACTTAATGTTACCAGTGTCAGTCTATATCACTTAATGTTACCAGTGTCTTTCTATATCACTTAATGTTACCAGTGTCTTTCTATATCACTTAATGTTACCAGTGTCTTTCTATATCACTTAATGTTACCAGTGTCTTTCTATATCACTTAATGTTACCAGTGTCTTTCTATATCAGTTAATGTTACCAGTGTCTTTCTATATCAGTTAATGTTACCAGTGTCTTTCTATATCAATGTTACCAGTGTTTGTCATATCACTTAATGTTACCAGTGTCCGTCTATATCACTCAATGTTACCAGTGTTTGTATCACCAATGTTACCAGTGTTCGTCTATATCCCTGAATGTTAATGTCTATATTACCAGTGTCCGTCTATATCACTCAATGTTACCAGTGTCCGTCTATATTGTCCTTTGTCTATATCATTCAATGTTTCCAGTTTCCGTGTATATCACTCCATGTTATCTGCGTCCATGTATATTGCTCAATAATACATCGTAACAACTACTTTAACCTGAACAGACAACTTAATAATATATCACTGACAGTTAACTTTTTAAGCACATTAATCATGAACATTACTTACAGTAAGAGCGTTCAGCAATACCATCAGCCAAAGAGCAACAAATTGTTTTTAATAATAACTACAATGACAACACAGCACTCAACAAAAACCACAGGATTCCGTAAGATACCAGCCTTGCTAGCCTTGCTCCTTGCTCAGATATCAGCTTTGCCAGCCTTGCTCCTTGCTCCTTGTTTACACAGGAAATGTCTGATATTGTGTTTCACTACTCTGTGGCATTCTTGTACAATGTATTATTTTGGTTTGTTATTATCGTGCCATGTACGAGTCTGGTCAAGATGGGCTTGCAAAACATGACCACACCGAAAAACAAGGAAACGCTGCCTCTTCTTTCTTCTTCTCTGGTCCCAGCAGCCGCCGTTGGTGGATTGGCTTGCTTCCATCTCTCGTGTCTTTGGGCTGATGTAGAAGTTTTCTCGTTTGGCTTTGATGCCTCTGTTGTGGGTAAAATCACCGGGTTCGGCCCGAACACGCTGCTACCTATCATTGTAAATTTCCTTTTCCTTCAAAGTCATTACGGCGCATAGATCGGGAGCTTATCTCGGTTTCTATAGCATGCAGCAGAACAGGTCATAATAATCACCCCTGGACAAGACACTAGGTTTTACTCCCAAGCTAGTGCCTGTATGCATTTGCACCTGAGAAGAATGCTTGTTAAATGTCTGACCCAAGGATCACAACATCTAACCGAACTTTGAAAGATATGATTCGAAGCCGAGATTTTTATAGACATAATTAATCACCCCAAAGAGACTCTGCCAATAGCAGCAGGTGAATTTTAGGAAGGGACATTAATAGAAACCATGCACTGGATACCTGAAGGAAAATGAAAACATGGCCGACCCAACGTCATCATGGTGTAGTGCAGTGCAAATACAGATGCAAGAGATGAGACACACCGTGGGTACATTACAGGAGGGACACGATGGTTCAGAGGTAAGGTGTCTGCCGCTTGTGATACGTCAGTGAGTGAGTGATTAGGTTGCCGGATTTGGGATCATGAGGTCCCGGGTTCGAATCCTGGTCAAGCCAGCCCCGTTGTTGTGTTCCTTGGGACAGCCACTTAACACGCGCATTTTCCTCACTCGGCCCAGGTGCCAAATGCGTACAAGCACTAGCTTGGAAGTAAAAACCTGCGTCACACTAGTGTCTTGTCCAGGAGGTGATTATTATCACCAGTCCCGCTTCACGCTATTCAAACCGGGATAAGCTCCGGCTCTATGGACCGCTTTTGCCTGAAAGGAACTTTACCCTCAATCAGAAAGGCAGAGATTCGTAACCCGATAGGTTGAAACATTGTCCCAATTTTTTCGTGTAAAATCACCAGCCCACCCCCACCCTACCCCCTTTTCTGTACCAGGTAAGTCAGTCGACACCTAAACCTATTGGAATTGGACGACAGAAAAGAAATTCCTAGTGGAGATCATGACACTCTGTGTACGTTCAAGATACTCTGGCTGCCTGTTTGCAAGACAGTCCGGGCAAAACTACGAATCCTACCGAAACTTAAAGTTGTGCTTTGTACAATTATCACGTTTTTTCTCTCTTTCTTTTTAGATATGTTTATATTATGTTGCTACGTCATCATGTTATGTCACCATGAACATATCAACGTTTTATGTTCAGAGACAAATAACAGATTCTGATTCTGCTTAGGTGGGTAAATCAAATCAACAAATCAAAACAAAACAGAAAACAAAGAAGACAGAGAGAACATTAGTGTAATTAGAAGTAGAAAGGATTTGGTGGATGTCTGACACACAAAACATTTGTGTAATTAGAAGTAGAAGGATTTGATGGATGTCCCATACACAGAATATTAGTGTAATTAGAAGTAGAAAGGATTTGATGGATGTCCCATACACAGAATATTAGTGTAATTAGAAGTAGAAAGGATTTGGTGGATGTCTGACACACAGAACATTAGTGTAATTAGAAGTAGAAATGATTTGGTGGATGATACACAGAACTTTGTGACACACAGAACAGTAATTTTTGACACACCAGTTTGCGATTTGGTTAGCATGTCAGTAGTATCATAGCTTTGTCAGTTAAAGTATCATATTATCATTCTTATGCCTCACTTTACTTTCCTCACTTGACTCAGGTGTGAATGAGTATCCAGCTATAGGTAGAGAAATATCTCGTCAGAGCGTTTGTACGAAGAGCTAAAAGGATTTGTGTACTGTATGCTCACCCGAGAGTTGAGAAGGACTTTGAAAGAAATGGCCTGCTGGGGATAAATTATGTACAGTCGGTGAGCCTGCACTTGTGCGGGGATATGGACTTTAAATCTATATTCGATTGGATACGAACAGAGGAAAAAACCTAACTTATCTGTTCCCAGTGCTTGATTTTCCACAGGGTTGAGAGTAATGGCCAAACGTTTTCTTAAGTTTGCATGTTCAGGTCTATCACCGTGTTTTTATGGTACAACAAATGTTATTGTGTTCAACTGGATTTTTATGGTACAACAAATGTTATTGTGTTGAACTGTGTTTTTATGGTACAACAAATGTTATTGTGTTCAACTGGGTTTTTATGGTATAACAAATGTTATTGTGTTCAACTGAGTTTTTATGGTATAACAAATGTTATTGTGTTCAACTGGGCTTTTATCCTACAACAAATGCTAGTGTCTTCAACTGGGTTTTTATGGTACAACAAATGCTATTGTCTTCAACTGGGTTTTAATGGTACAACAAATGTTATTGTGTTGAAAGTTATGGCCGTTCAGTTACTAAAACAAAATTCGCATAAATTCAAAGAATCGATACCAGGCCTCTTTTATGGTATCGTTAAGAATGGAATGTTGAACTGGCGCATCCAGTAATTCAATTAACTCGATTTGTCCCATTTTGGGCGAAATGCTTTCAGGACCCATCCCCAGAGCTACCATATTTCCATTACAGTAGGATTGCATTAATTGCTCTATGAAAGCAAGACACCCCCTATTCCCCTGTTCCCTATTGCCCTATAATTATACCTATCGTGATGAGTACCCGTGCAGGATATCATTTTGTTTGCTTGTATCACATTGTGTTGTTTTATTCAAGTCCACTCTGAGCTTGAATACAGTTTTTGTGCGTTAACTTGAAGTTAAAGATACATATGTGTGTGTATATATTATGTGTGTATGTATGTATCTATGCATGTGTGTATGTATGTATGTGCATGTATGTATGTATGTTTGTGTATTTATGCATGTATGTATGTGTGTTTGTATGTATGTATGTATGTATGCATGTATGTATGTGTGTATGTATGTATGTATGTATGTATGTATGTATGTATGTATGTATGTATGTATATATGTGCATGTATGTATGTATGTTTGTGTATGTCTGCATATATATATGTGTGTATGTATGTATGTATGTATGTACGTATGTATGCCTATATATATGTGTGTATGTATGTATATATGTATGTACGTATGATGATGCAAATTTTACTTGAACAAGAGAAAGAAATGTACCTTTGCTTCATTGATTATTTTAAGGCCTTCGACTCCATACAACACACAGCCCTCTTCAAAATATTAAAGTCAATAGGAATAGATGATAAAGACCTAAGACTAGCAAAAAACCTGTACTGGCACCAAACAGCTTGAGTCAAAGTTGATAACGAAATATAACATCAAGAAAGGAGTGAGACAAGGATGTGTTCTCTCACCATACCTCTTCAACTTATATAGCGATATCATCCTCCGCAAAATTGAAAACATGAGAGGTATCAGCATGGGTGGCGTTAACCTGACTAACATACGATATGGAGATGATGCGGTGTTAGTGGCATACATACCAGATGATGTCCAACAACTAGTAGACAGGTTAGTAGACTTAAGTGTGACTGGGTTGTTACTGAACGTGAAAAAAACAAAACGCGCGGTAGCTTGTAAACAAGACCAACACGTGTCCTTCAATTTGAGAAGTAGAGGAGGTGCAACCATAACAAACAACTGCAACGTCACTACCTAAATAAAGCAAATGAAAGCAATAGCAAAACAAACCTCCCACAATATTAGAGCTGTTGTCTTCAATTCAAAACTGAAAACAGATACGAAATTACAAACAACGCAGACATATGTTTTTTCGACACATTTATATGCGTGCGAAACGAAGACTTTAGATACGCAATCTCGCAAACATTTTTAAGCATTTGAAGTGTGGATGTATAGAAGAATATTGAAAATCCCCTGGACAGCGAAAGTAACGAGCATGGAAGTTCTAGTGAAAATTGGAAAAGACAGAGAAATTATGAAGAACATCAAGAACAAGACAAAGGAGGATTTTGGCCATGTGGAGACACAATGGACTAGAAAATTAGCAATATCTGGATTTATAGAAAGGACAAGAGCTCGTGGCAGACAACGCACCACATACGTCATAGCGATGAGTCAAAACACATCCGATATCACCACCAACTCGGATTTTACAAGAGCTGAAGACAGAACAATAAGGAGGGGGTAGTCGGCAACGTGACGAATAACACAAGCCACAAATGATGATGAAGATGATGACAAACAGTGAGGCAAGGGGCATGTTGAAAATGGAGGAAACGATATTGAATAATGTTAAAGCCCCATAGGAACAAAGACGAGACAAATACAGGGAATGAACACAACAAATCCTGCCGCCATGGGGATCAAACCCGTGATGTCTGCGTCGGCACCCATCGCCTAGTCCCGAAATGAAAGCGCGCTACCAACCGAGCTAACTACACTCCTTAAAAAAAGGAGTTTCATTAACAAGGCCTTTCGCACGAATCCAATCTTAACTAGCAGTCATACATCCCTAGTATCCTAGATTACATTTTTTCTGGATCTAAACACAGTACTATTTTTAGAAACGGCCATTGAACGTTGACGAATAAATAGATTACAATAAAAGAAGCCACTGAAATAGATCTAACATAGATCCGTAAGAACAAAGACAAACAGTGAGGCAAGGGGCATGTTGAAAGTGAAGGAAATGACATTGAATAATATTAAAACCTCATAGGAACAAAGACGAGACAAATACAAGGAATAATCAGAAAAACATCCTGACCATCAGTGTACTTACACAGAAGTCGCGGGTTCGATCTCCATGGTGGCCAGGATTTTTCTGTCTATTCCTTGTTCCTATGGGGCTTCAGTATTATTCAATGTCATTTTTTTAATTGATGATGATGATGATGATAATGACATCTGCAGAAATCAATTTACTGCTGTTGTCAGTTCAACAAACTTATTTTTTAAAGGCAATCTAAAAAGACGTTTAGATATAAACTTAAATTTTTTAAAATAAGATTGTTTTCAGTTTTGTTGTCAACGTTTCAATATTTTAGTAAAGTCTGGTGTGTATAGACAGATAGTTCCCAACTGTTGGCACAGTGTGCGTGCAGAATTTTTCCACAAGCTGAACTTGGTGAGCTAACCGAAGACATCAGGTAGGAATGTAGGTCGAAATTATACACATTAAATAGTCCCCGCGTCCGTGTTGTGGAGGCACTTACAAGCGAAACAAGCAATCTTGAATTATATTTAGTATGCTCTCCCTGACACAACTTCTTGTATCAGACAGGTAAACAATGGAGAGAATTCAATATATATTTAGTATGCTCTCCTGACATAATTTCTTGTATCAGACAGGTAAACAATGGAGAGATCTCAATATAGATTTAGTATGCTCTCCCTGACATGATTTCTTGTATCAGACGGGTAAACAATGGAGAGATCTCAATATATATTTAGTATGCTCTCCTGACATAATTTCTTGTATCAGACAGGTAAACAATGGAGAGATCTCAATATATATTTAGTATGCTCTCCCTGACATAATTTATTGTATCACAACAATGGAGAGATCTCAATATATATTTGGTATGCTCTCCTGACACAACTTCTTGTATCAGACAGGTAAACTCTCTATTTACGGTCTCCAAGTGTTTCAAGAATACAAAATTTGGAAATAAAAACTTCTTCAAATAAATTGCATGTACGAATTCCTCCAAGAACACAGACCATTCATACGAGTAAAGTAGATACAAAGGGAGATATGTAGACCATGACATGGGGATGTTACAGGCAGATAGAACATATTAAAGTATAGACGTTGACGAGACCTCTTACGAGATAAAGATGGTGGTGATGATCATGGATTAATATACATTGATGTTATTTTTGATGATGACGATGATGGTAGTGTTGATGATGATGATGACGATGATGATGACGATCATGATGGTAATGGTACTACTGATGCAAATGATAATGATTACTATACATTGATGTTATTTTTGATGATGAGGAATGGTAGTGTTGACGATGATGATGACGACGATGATGACGATCATGATGGTAATGGTACTACTGATGACATTGATGTTATTTTTGA
>JAXRKP010001759.1:0-47500 GCA_037039925.1 Doris montereyensis
ACAGAGAGACAGAGAGAGAGAGAGAGAAGGGAGACAGAGAGAAAGAGAGAGAGAGAGAGAGAGAGAGAGAGAGAGAGAGAGAGAGAGAGAGAGAGAGAGAAAGAGAGAGAGAGAGAGAGAGGGAGAGAGAGAGAGAGAGAGAGAGAGAGAGAGAGAGAGAGAGAGAGAGAGAGAGAGAGAGAGAGAGAGAGAGAGAGAGAGAGAGAGAGAGAGAGAGAGAGAGAGAGAGAGAGAGAGAGAGAGAGAGAGAGAGAGAGAGAGAGAGAGAGAGAGAGAGAGAGAGAGAGAGAGGGAGAGCGATAGAATCAGGCAGGCACAAAAAAGACAGACATAGGCAGAGAGAAATAGAAACAGACAGACAGACAGATAGACAGAGCACTTGAGAGAGATAATCAGACAGACAGGCAGACAGAGCAATAAAGACGCAAACAGACATAGAGATAGAGAGTGCGTAAGAAAAGGGCAGACAGATAGACAGACAGACCGAAGAGAGATAGAGAGATCTTTATAGTCACACACTGATCTTTATAGTCACACACTGACTGCCCTATAAACAACCAAAAGATCTTTATAGTCACACACGGACTGCCCTGTAAACAACCAAAAGATCTTTATAGTCACACACAGACTGCCCTGTAAACAACCAAAAGGATCCTTATAGTCACACAGGGACTGCCCTGTAAACAACCAAAGGATCCTTATAGTCACACAGGGACTGCCCTGTAAACAACCAAATGATTCTTATAGTCACACACGGGACTGCCCTGTAAACAACCAAAGGATCTTTATAGTCACACAGGGACTGCCCTGTAAACAACCAAAGGATCTTTATAGTCACACAGGGACTGCCCCTGTACACAACCAAAAGATCTTTATAGTCACACAGGGACTGCCTTGTAAACAACCAAAAGGATCTTTATAGTCACACAGGGACTGCCCTGTAAACAACCAAAGGATCTTTATAGTCACACAGGGACTGCCCTATAAAAAAACCAAAAGATCTTTATAGTCACACACGGACTGCCCTGTAAACAACCAAAAGATCTTTATAGTCACACACAGACTGCCCTGTAAACAACCAAAGGATATTTATAGTCACACACAGACTGCCCTGTAAACAACCAAAGGATCTTTATAGTCACACACAGACTGCCCTGTAAACAACCAAAGGATCTTTATAGTCACACACAGACTGCCCTGTAAACAACCAAAGGATATTTATAGTCACACACAGACTGCCCTGTAAACAACCAAAGGATCTTTATAGTCACACACAGACTGCCCTGTAAACAACCAAAGGATATTTATAGTCACACACAGGGCCTCCTTTTTTTCCCAGAGTTCTCAAACTCAACTCGTCTGACATAACAGGTAAGCCAACAAAACACCCAACTCATCACGTTTGGGTATCAACGCGCAGGTTTCAGTAGTACCAAATATTCTCTACTCATAAACTTTATTTGCATATTATAAAACTCAACACCAACATAATGTCCCCTCTACGTTCAATAAAAGTTCATAATATAGATTTAAAAACGTGTATGTTTTAAAAAATTCCAATTCCGTTTACAAACTTACTGGAAGAATCCACCTACCTGGACAATGATAAAAGGAAAGTGCGGGGGGGGGGGGGGGGGGGGGGTTATTCGGGAAAAAACATCCAGACATTTTATCCCAACATGTCCGGACTTCAGCCACCCACCATTTGGACTATGTGGTTGACAGGCCGTCGCCTCCTTGCCGTTTGACCCCCGAATCCCCCATAGCAAACTAAGCCCCTTATTTTCATGGGTTTAGTTTGGTTTCATTGCAAATTTTTGTAATTTACTACCCCATCCTGGCGATCTTCTTAGGGCGGGTGGATCAAGAAGAAACAACAGGATGAAAACGTGTGAAAGAGTGAAGAAAATGAAAGGAAAGAAAAGTCCTACCAGCAGCGTCTGCCAACCACCCCCTCATTTTCTTTTTTCTTTCTTTATCAGCTCCCATTCTACCTTCCGGTGTATGGGTTTTAGATGCCCGAAATGATCTTTCTCCAGGCTGCCCTATCATGACAGTTTCTGTTTCCTTCCGTGAAAGTTAAATTTCTTTGCGTTAATGCCTCTTTTATATCTTCTTCCCACTTTCTCCGAGGTCTGTCTTTTGGTCTTTTACTTGAGTTTTAGCACTATATACTGATTTAGGTATTCTATTGTCATTCATTCTGTTAACATGCCCAAACCATCTCAGGTGATTCATTTCTATCTTAGTTTTTATGCTATCTGCTTTGGTTTGATCTCTTATTGTTGCGTTTCTGATTTTGTCGCTTTTAGTTTTTTCTACTACTCTTCTTAGATATTTCATTTCGGCTGCCTGCACTCTACTGTATTCCCTACTGTCTAAGGTCCAGGTTTCACTGCCATAGAGGAGAGTAGGACAATAAACTGTGTTGTATACTGCCATTTTGGTTTTGTTGACAATTCTTGTTTACCTACACATGCCTTTCCTAAGTGGTTATATATTGCACTTGCCTTTTGGATTCTCTGGCTGATTTCTTTCTTAGTTTTACCTCTGAGTTAATCATTACTCCTAAGTAATTGTAGCTTTGAACTTGTTCATGTTCTGAATTCTCCTGCCTAATTTAAGATTTTGTGTTTTTGCTTCCCAAGTTTTGGTTTTTCTTTGCATTTACTCTCATTCCTCTTTTATTTAATTCATTATTCATTATATTGATATTTGACTGGAGGTCCTTTCTGATTTTTCAAACAGAACTAAATCATCAGCAAATGAAAGCATTGATAGTGATACATTTACTGGTTTGAGCTTCCATATACCTACATTCATTTTCTTCATGCTTGAGGATGCCTTTGCGACTGAATCCATCAATGTGATAAACAAAAGAGGACTTAGGATACAACACTGTCTTACTCCTATATTTACATCAAATTCTTCAGATACATTTCCAGCTACTCTCACTGCACATGTTGGTTTATTGTAAAAACGTGTAATGGCTTCTATCAAATTTTGCACTACGTTGAGTTCTTTTAAGGAATGCCATAGTTCGTCACTCCTCACAATTTCAAATGCCTTTTCTAAGTCAATAAAACACAGGTGCAAGTCAATGTTTCTCTCAAGGAATTTTTTCTATTATTTGTCTAATTGTAAATATGTGATCTTGTACACTTCTTCCTAGTCTAAATCCAAATCAAATCTGATCCTCTACTCTTTTCCTTAGTCTCATTTCCAGAACCTTGGCATACACTTTTCCTGGTACGCTAAGTAGTGATATCCCTCTATAGTTTGAGCATTCCATGGTTGACCGTTTCTTGTGTATTGGTACCCTTATTTTCATGGGGAGAAAATATCATGACAGACAGACGACTCATACGAGCTTAAACAAAACAACAGCAAAGTGTATAGCTGAAACATTGATACTTTATTCAAAGTCTCGCTAAAAACAAAAAGAAATAATTTAAAAGGAATAATATACAGTAGCAGAATCAATCATCAACTGAACATCAAAAGAAAAGAGGCGCGCGCGATGTGGAAGAAGGAAAGATCAGACATGATAATAAAATAAATATATATAAGAAAGAAGAGGAAAAAATTATAAACGGAAAAAAAATGCCCGCACATCTAGCATCAATATCAAGGAATTGACATGAGGGAGAGGGTAAACCTGTTTTTATTTATTTTGCTGATGTTGGTTATTTTAATGTTCAATGTTTGATTGTATGTGAATGAATGAGACAGAGATAGATAGATAGATAGATAGATAGATAGATAAATAAATAGAGAGAGAGAGAGAGGGGGGGAGACAGAGAGAGAGAGAGAGAGAGAGAGAGAGAGAGAGACAGACAGACAGACAGACAGACAGACAGACAGACACAGAGAGAGACACAGAGAGAGACAGAGACCAAGAGAGCGAAAGAGAGACAGACAGACAGACAGACATAGACATGCATACCGACAGAGACAACGAGAGGCAAAGAGAAAGCCAGACAGAAAAAGACAGAATGACACAGAGAGTGAGACTGAGAGAGGGAGACATGAGACAGACAGACAAAGACAGAAATAAAGAGAGAGAGAAGAAGGAACAAAAGGGGTCGGAAAGGGGTGTAGTGAGTTTGGGTGTCGTCTTATGTAGGTAAAGAGAAGTTTAAAGAGAGGATGTAAACTTAATGTAGGATGATGCCTGGAGTGGAGTAACAGCAACAATATCAGAATTTAATACAAAGGGGAGCGGGGGAGTGCGGCTACGCTAAAACAAGAAAATGATAAAGAGATGAAGGTAAGACTACAGTTTGTGTCTTCTCATAAACGATATGAATAATAGTATGACGATCACTGAGTGGCAAGCATTTACATTTACATAGAATCTTCAAGACATTTTATTACCATATTTTTCATTGTACATTTTTTTTTCTATAAAAGTGTAAACACACGAGAAACAAATAAAAAACGTTTTAAAAAGAAAGAGTATAATAGTGGTCTTTCCCCAAATAACATACATTTAAAAAAAATGCAAACACAAAAAAAAAGAAGAGAAAAAAACAAGCAACATGGAAACTGTATAAAAAAAAACCAAAGAAGAAGGACTGACAAACAAAACTTGAAATTGAAATAAATAAACACAGTCAACTGACAGAGAACAGAAAGTGACCAGACCTTGATGCATGATGTGTCTGCCACACAAATGAAAATAACTGAGGAGCCATAGAGTTTTAAAGATCTACAATTCGTCATGGAGAGAAAGTATGTTAGGGGGGGATTTAAGAGAGGCAGGATGATACAAGGCTAAAAGAGAACAATGAGAACAACATGAATATAAAGAAAATAAATAAATAATTGTTTTCAAGAGAGAAGGAAAATTGAATAGAATTTAAGTTTTCATCAAGTAGAACATTTGTCATTCATGGTTGTTGAGTGTTCATATTATTAAAAAGGTAGGAAACCAGCCTACCTACGTGACATATTTTAAAGAGAATATTTGCCAAGCATACAATAAATAAACAAACAAAAAATCAAAACAAAACATCAACACACACCAAAAAAAAAACAACAAAACCCACAAAAATGTTATGTAAAATCAAAAAATAACAAACTGCCTAGTAGTAGTTGCAAATGACCAAAACACATACACCCAACTACCGTAACAGATAACCACACACACACACACACACACACACATGCGCACGTACACACACACATATTATACTGTGTGTAAGTGATGTGGTCAAGAGGGCAAAGGTCAATGGGAGGTATATTTTTTGAAGTAAAAAGGAAAAGACATAGAAGTTAAATGCAATACACGAGGCTATAGATATAATATGTAAGATATCATATATAATATATATATTATAGACAATTAAGTACAATGATAGGTAAAGATACATGGTGAGAAGAAATGGGGAGTGATAATGATGATGGTCCAGTTATCGAGAGGCAAATGAGAGGAGAAATGAAAAGGGAGTGGGGTGGAGAAGGGAGAAGAGTAAATGAATCGAATCCAGACAAGCAATAGTAATTAATATCATCAGCTTTCCGATTTCCCTTGAGGGGAGAAACAGAGACCCTGTGACTCCCTTTCCCCGTTAGGCTATGCATGTCGAGGTTAAAAGTGAAAAGGATTACGATTACAGTCAAGAGTTCACATTATTAGGTGAATACAACAATGAAAATATATATGAGAAAAATCTAACCTTTTTAAACTAAAGGATGAGACGGGATTGACAAACACAGATGCAGAATGATGACAATTTGCGACATTGTTCATTCCAAGTTCTAGTGGGCAATTGACTGTAATCTGAGAAAGAGGAGGCACTGATTACTCTGTAATGGAACATTGATGATCAACGTAAGGACATTAATTAAGACCTTTCTGGCAGTAGTAAAACAATCCATTGCTCATTCAATACAAAGAGTAAGATTTTCAAGAATATCGTAAAAATACTGATTCTCGTCAGTGCAGGGAGCCAGCAAAGACATGACACATTATCTGATTATCTGTTTAAAAATCAACTTCGAAGCTCACTGAGAGGCTCAGAAATTGGTTCCTGCACCATGAGAGGAAAACGACACAATGAATCATGAGAAATCTAAAGGAATTCACAAGGAGAACAATCCAATGTTCCAAATTATTTTGGGAGCAGAGGAAGAGCAGGGCCCAAGGGGTCAACTGCAAAAAGAGGGTGGATAATACTTCACCAATGAGTGTCTCTTATAAATAGAATCAGTAAAGACATCTAGACAAGAATGACTGACTGACAGTATTTTAAGATGTGCTAGAAAAAGGTCTCCCTACCGCTTCATTTCTCTTTCCTCCAGTCATTCACCTCCTCCCCCCTCTGTCTCTTTTTCTCTCTCAATCTTTCTCTTTCTTTTCTCTCTCACCATTTTCTGTCACTTTCATTCATTGACATGGATGGACATCAAAACAAGATGTCAATGAATGATATTATGCCACTGATGGGAAGGCCTAAGACAACGAAACTCATACAACTGTATGAAATGAAAGTAATATCAGATAGTGTTAGTTAGCCACGGAAGGGGTGGGGGTGGGTCCAAAGGGGATGCCATCATTTCTTGAAGTGGCAGAAAAAAGGAAAGAAAACAAAACAAAAAACAAAAAAACAGAGGGAAAGAATGTGAGATAAAAAAAACAACAAAAAAACAATGACTTAAAAGTTGATGAGAAAAAAATGCCCTACACAAAGAGCTGTCATGAACAGAAATTCAACAGTATATCTACATAAAAGTTTACATACAATAACACAGACAGAAAAACATCCGATCAACGGCTGTCACTATGCAATCCTAACAAAAAATAGAGGCAAGGAGGAAACTCCCAAACAAAGCTCGTAAAATGAGTAAAGAAATAACAAGCAAACATCGCCTGCCCAAAAATAAATCACTGCGTTCGTCTCTACGAACAGTTTTATCTATTAAATAATGCGTCCTGAGTTATATCTAAAATTGTTTTCTTTTATCAAAAAACCGTGAGTAAAGGGGATAATAAAATAAATGGTAAGTAAGTCAAGGTCTGTAAGGTTTTTAAGAAAAAGGGTAGGCGGTTGTTCTACTGACATGATAACATGGTGTAAGTATAAGAAAGAAAAAAAGTACTATAATGCTAGATGTGACAAGACAAAGGGACATCACTTATGCCTGTCTTTTCACCCAACAGAATATAAAGCACTGAGAAGTAATTAAAATTGCATTGTTATCGAGAAAATATTCCTTTAAAAAGTAAATGTGGCAAGAATGGGGGGAGTAGCAACAGAAAGTCGGGGGGGGGGGGGGGGGGGCATCTCTTCTGAGTTTACAAAACAAAACGCTTCCTCAGCGTTCACCTTTATGTATCATTAATTCATGGGGGGGGGGGAGAAGTAGGGGGGTAAAAAGTTCTTCAAACAATAGGCAGTGATCCCCTTTGACATCAATTCTTGCCTTACATTGTCATGTCATGCACACACACTTCTTCTGCCTCTAATTCCTGCCACTCTTAAACTTGGTAAAAATGTACAATTTCATAGAATGAATAGGTACAGCTTTCGATAAAAACAATTTTTTTTTTTATATCAAATGTCATTAATCAATAATATTGATACATCAAATTGTTGATGGACAAGAATGGAACAAAATGCAAATACAAACAAAACCTCACAACAGAGATGTTATGAATGAAATGAACTTTTAGACATAGCATCATGATAAAAACTATCTTTAGTATAGCAATAGTATTTGTTTAAGATCATAGTACAGCCAAAGACACACAAGCAGTGCTCGAGTCAAGTTAGGATATGATATAATGACAATAGTAATAGTAATAATAGTAATAATAATAATAATAATAATAATAATAATAATAATAATGATCATAATATATAAATCATGCACAAGGAAGGATAGCCAGGATGGAGAGAGAGAGAGAGAGAGAGAGAGAGAGAGAGAGAGAGAGAGAGAGAGAGAGAGAGAGAGAGAGAGAGAGAGAGAGAGAGAGAGAGAGAGAGAGAGAGAGAGAGAGAGAGAGAGAGAGAGAGAGAGAGAGACAGACAGAGAGAGAGAGACAGACAGAGAGAGAGAGAGAGAGAGAGAGAGAGAGAGAGAGAGAGAGACAGAGAGAGAGAGAGAGAGAGAGAGTGACAGATAGAGAGACAGACACAAACACACACAGACAGGTAGAGGTAAATAGAAAAAAGGAGTCAAGAGCAAATGATATCTTTTATACAACAGCTAGAAGAAATATAATGATGATGATGATGATGATGATGACAAAAATAAGAGTAATAGGAATATGAGTAGAAATAACAACAATAATAACCCTTTTGGGGCATCACGATTAGATTTGGCACAAGACAACAATGAGGATGAAGCCACATGCAAAGGACTGAGCAAGAGAGTGAAAGGAAGGAAGGAAATGCGAGGACAGACAGCGAAAGCAAGATGGGTCACCAGATTTGTTTGTTTTATTGGGTTTAACCCAATCCACCGTACACAGTGATCTCAGGGTGAATTAAGATGGGAGGAGTCCTGAACATGATCTTTAGTCCTAAAAATAGACAATTGACCACTACTCCTGAACTCAGCACGTCTAAATTAGGTGCAAAGCAACAGAGTGAAAAAATGTGTTTATTCTATGGTTTGCCATGCAAACACCAACATCTAGGATTTTCATAACTTTCATTGATAACGGCGTTTATAGTTTTTAACAAATTCTAATTAACTTTGCACAAATTATTTAGTCCAATATCTAAAACTGCTCAGAGTGGACTTTTGAGAAATGTAACGATTTAGATTTCACCCATTTATTGAAACTGTGTATAGAGCTAGCAACTTTCTGGTTTTTTTGGTAAATTTAATCATACAAAAAAAGTTTATGCAAAACTTTCAAAACAATATTGTAATCGCATATGAGCGATTTTTTGTGTTTTGCTATTGATGCTTCATACCAAATTTGGGGCAATTGGACTATAAATAAAAATGAAGATAAATCATTGTCAAAAACTAACATTGTGAGAAAAGAGTATTTGAAATTATTTGTTTCTGTCAGTTGAATGGTTCTTCTTCTACCATAACCCTAGAAAAGGGTAGGATAATACTTTGACTTTGAAGCATTATAAAACCTTGAGATGCTCTCAACCATTTCTTGTTGACCCCATTTTAACTGCCACTGTACTCATGTCGGATGACACCCTTTTGATAACAGGTGCAAGAAATATGCCACATAATTTCCGGCCGATCTAAGGCAATATTCAGGACAATTTGTCAAAAGTAGATATTTTAGATAGAGTACATTGTGATGATTAAAATGAGTACAAACTAGCATTTTTTTAGACAAAATTATTTGCTTTTATAGTATAACAGATGTGTTAAAGGTATGGCCTCTGTAGTTCCTAAACATTTTTTTTGTAAATTCAAAGAACCGAAATTGAGCTTCTTTTATGATAGGATCGTGAATTACTCCATCCAATAACACAATAAACAAGATTTGTCCCCTTTTAGGCAAGAATGGCATGTTCAGGAACCCCCCCCCCCCCCCCCCATGGAGGAAACAGCAAGGTGAAAAATGAGTGAACGGAAAAAGGAGAACCTACCAGTAACACCCGTCAACTACCCAGGGATTCACCAGAAGAATGAAGAGAAAGTGAAAAGAAACATCAATATCTAAAAATACTAAGAGGATACTATGACTAGATGCCATGAACATCCTCTGGGTTTGATGACATGGCTTTCATACATAAATGTTGCATACTGCCCCCCCCCCCCTCCCCCAATCTATCTCTCTCTGTACTCCCCATTGCAGCTTAGACACAATAGAATTTGTTCATGTAAACAAATTCTCAATGAACACCAAATTTTCTCACACATCCACTCTGTGAACTTGATCAGAGGAAAGTTGCAGTCAGGATCCGAAAGTGTGTCACAACAGATTTTAAACATGTGGCAGCAGGTAGCTCAAAAAGCCTTTCAGTCTCAGAGATTCACTAAAACTAACTGTACCTGTCGCAAAGGTAAAGTGACTAAGGACAGATGACCCGAACGACCACCATCTGTTTGTGACGGCACGATATTTGCTGCCGGTGGCCTGGTGCTTAAGAACTCAGTATGTTGACCCATTGCGTATCAAAGAAAGGCAATCATCTCCTCTTTGGTAACCAAGGCAATCTGTCCTTTAGGCCCACTCCCAAGCCCAACAGTGACTTACTTTATGTGAATAAATTCTATAAATGCACTATCGTATTTCAGTACATTGCTTACATCCCTTATTTCATTGTTGGCAAATGGATAGAATGCATTGGCTTTAGGGACCAATGTAATGGCAGCCCTACAACGCCTCAGCTTTGAAACCATTGCCAATTTATAATGAAAACTTACGTTAAGAAAGTCCCTATGGCATTCTTAGCAAGATAGCATTCGTTTGACCTGTTATTTTGATAAGAAAGCCATACTAAACTGATCGTCAGAGTTGGCAGCTATAGTATAGGAAGAGACAGTATCCCTTCAGCCAGTAATTAAAACACATATTATGCTAGAGTCTGCAAAACATAATATCCTAAGTCTTATTATTTCTTCACATACAGACAGTGGCTTGAAGGGCTTAACTTCAAGACAAAATAACTTACAGTGATATTATAGAATATAAATTGAGCATCTAGGTAAGAAGATGAAAACAAAATCACAGACAAGCAACAAGGAGAGCTGCCAAAATAAACATAAGCTTACAAAATTCTGTACATGACTCAGTGTGAAACAAAATCAAAAACAGAACACATTGGCCATTATGGCAATAATAAGCAACATTCGTCTCCACTGCATTTACACATAGATCTATGGTCAACGGTGAGAAAGCTTTCAAGAGATAACAGGGCACACATTACACAAACTGCAATGATAAACGTTGACAAAAAACCCACACACAAATGTATGTATTTTTATATTTTTGTATATAAGTCTTGTGTTGTGACTATTATCAGTTTCTTTGGTAGTGTTAGTTAATGAGTGAATAAATCATTTTACATATCTATCAAGTGAATTAATAGAAAACAAATTTTAAAAATTAAAAAAAAGCACATAAACATCCCACCTTTTTGTCAGGGGATGGGACAGGTGTCCAATTTTAATCCTCCCCCCACCCCAACCCCAATTCCCTTGGCCCTTTCAATCCACAGCAACAGCAACCAAGTTACAGTGAACAAAAGAACAAAGTTCATGCTACCTTCTTCAACAAATACTTTCTTCCCATCTAAAGTAGATAACTTCTCTTAGTGTTTTTTACAATGCAATAGAGACCATGATAACAGTAAAAGACACATGGACAATGGTATACATTATACATTCAACACAACAATTTGCTCTCTTAGGGCAAATTATTATTTGCAAGGCTTCAATTCAATACTGTTGGTTGCATCATCTACAAATGATGCTTGAAAACAGGTTCAATAGTAAAAACTATGGATACATATCTTTTTTTGTCAGAATCAATTTACAATCAAGTTCATTATCCTCTCCGGGGGATACAAAAATATACTGTATTATAGATTTTAGGTCGTAAGATGACTTTGATTGAGAACACAGTGCCTTTAAGCCAATGGGAAAACTTGTAATTGGAAAACAAAATGGGAGGAGGGAGAGAGAGGGATAGAGAGAGGGAGGGGAGAAGATAACAAAGCTAAGGAGATGGGGAGGGGAGAAGATAACAAAACTAAGGAGATGGGAAGGAGGAGAGAATGTCTGAAAATCTTTGGTGAAAACTCCAGACAATTGAACACAATCAATGTAAGAAGCATTTTTTACTATGTTTTGAAGCTGAAGAGTGATTTATATCTGTGGAAGCATAAAGAATGAGAAGGCTTTGAGAAAAAGAGTATTGTGGTATTGTGGTAAGATGGATTATGAGGTCTAGAGAAAGAACACATTGTCAGCATGATTGCAGGAGCATTTCAATTGTAATGGGAAATCACATTTTCTAAAAAGCTCAGAGAACAAATACACAAGGAGATAGTGTTAAATTTACAAAGACAGGTGGGGAGGTGGGGGGGGGGGGAAGAAGAAGGGGGAGAGAAGGGGGGGGGGGGGTAGTTAAATCTCTTTTCTTGAATTTTTTTCCAATTCATTAATTTTTAAAAAATACATTTTTCTTTGTTTGCGTATGCTTTTATTAAAGAGGAAAGCTACCTTCTTGAGTTTAAAATGAAATATTTATATAATCATTGTGATCTGAGAGCCACTCTAAGAAAGTGGATCCAAAACAAACAAAGTTGACAACAATAATGCAACTATATCATCTAGACAATGCAAGATAAACATTCTTTGGCAATGCATAAAATGTGACGTTGAGCTAAGGGGCCACCCAATACCTCCCAGCATGAACCGTTTCACCACGTCAGAATATCAAAGAGAAAAATAGAACAAACAAAATAAAGACACAAAAGAAGAGAAAAATAAAAGATCACAACAGAAAGAGGCTGAAAGAAAGAAAGGAGACAAAATTCATTGCAGTCAATGATCCCTTGATGGAGTTATGAGTCTTTTACAGACAACAAATACATGCGTGAGATGGGCATGGAAACATAGATAATATCATTTGGGCATTCTACTCACATAAGCACCGAATGTTTTGTTGTTCTCTGCACTGAGTTGAGTCAAAAACTTGATGCAACATTTGACACGTTGTTGCCAACAAAGAGGTAATGTAATATATATAACTTACTTCCGATTGAGTTCATTTGCTTGTGTCTATTAACATTGTTCTATCCCCTCTTCACAATCCATATATGAAGATGGCCCATGGCAAATAATTCAATTCACAGATAAAAAAAAACAAAACAAAACCCCAGCACTAATTAATCCACTTTCTCCTAGAACTTGAAGGCATCAACCCTTGGTACCGACATCTCTCTTCGTTGAACAGACTCGTAAGAGAAACAATGAAAATAAATCAAAACCCTTCTTTTCTCGAATCATCCTTCTGTCATCATCAAGTAAATTCTTTGGAAAAATTAATAATAGTGCCTTATTGAACCCCTTGCAATAAAGTAATGTAACCAAAATCATGGTATTGAGATATATTATAAAAGTTATTATAGAGAAACCATTTTGGTCAGGGTATGTGGTATGCATCCATTTTCAAAAGAATATTTAAGAGCAAGAGATCTAGTGTTATAGGAAGGCAGCTACGAGAAGCAGACTGAGAAGAAAAATAGAAAAAATTCTCTAGCCAGAAATTAACCACTCTTACAAGTCTTTGTCTTTAACTTTGTAGAAATGAGTATTGTGATACAATACAGGTAGTTATAATAAGCACTCTTTGAGGGAGACTTTTTTGTCACTGACACGGTTCATCAATGTGCAAAATTTATTACATAATCAGAGTTCTTTTTCTTCTCTTTCTTTCCTTTTTCCATGTGTATAGAAGAATATCACATTTCAAATCAAGAGGATTCCTGTTATTCCCCTTTTAGATGAACAACTTTCTTATCGTTGAAACAGGAAGAAACAGCTATTGGGAAATCCTTTGAATTGTTCAGAACAATGAAGACAGCTCTAAATGGTAGTAATGAAATTAGAATCCAAAGTCAGGAGCCGAAACAACGGATTTGTTCCACTATGAAAGACTTAAATTTAACAAAAATTCGAAAGCTTACCACTCCCACCTGTTCTCTCAATTATTTAACGATGATAGAGAATCATTTATTGATTAGACATGGAGCAAGTCATGGAAAAAGTTTGAATTAATTCACTTTATCAATAGCAGCAATTTACCGTAAAGTAGCAGTCATGTGCAAATCAGAGCAGTTATGAATTTTCTGATCGCAGCGGAAGGTTGAAACATTGAGCACAACTATAACTGGCCAATTGGAGCCTATATAGTGACTTTAAAATCAAATTAAGCTATATATACAAATATGTTTTCTTTTGTTTGTTTTTATTTTTAACTTGTAACATTTACAATGAATCAGTCAGTATAGACATATCAAATTAACAACAATCAGTAGCAATCATGAAGCAGCCGAGAAAAGAAATGGTCGTGATCACATTCATGTAATTATGTTTTTTCAAAAGAAATCAGCGGAAGAAAATGCTAGTAGAACAACAAACTGCACTTTCACACAATCCTTTCAGCAAGTAAGTATTCTTGGTCCAAGTCTTAAAGACAACAATTTCTTCTTTTTTTTTAAAGACCAGTAAAAAAACCTATTTGCAGTTTTTGTTTTAAATGCTTTCAAAACTTTTGAGTTTTCTTTCCATACTTCATTTGCTTCTTTTTCCCTTCAATATTGTACAAAAACACATGTTTTTTAAAACAGTAAATTGAACGGATAAAAAGATTTTCAAGGTTCTTGCTGTATCATAAATATTAGTAAGGAGATATAAAAATGCTACATGTGATCTAAAACCTTAAGGCGCAGCAGCAGAGCTTAAGTTAAGAAAGTTAACCGATCCTCCTACCAGGGATAAAATGATATATAACGTAAAATAATGCTGAAAACGTAAAATTCAAATGCGAATCAGTAAAGGGGACATAATTCTGAAGTGGAAAAGAAAAGAAAAAATAAAACCAAAAAGAAAAGAAAAGAAAATACAAAACCAAAAGAAAAAAGGAAAAAAGAAAAAGAACAAAAGCAAAAAGAAAAGGCTGTGACCTGAGTGACCTGAGGTTGGCACAGCTAAATAGATAATGTGAAAACAAAACAGTCTTCTAATGCATTAATACCATGCGACTCAATTGAGCTTTAATTGTCAATAAAGGGGGGGGGGTTTGCTTGACCAAAATGACAAGTAAATAATCTTTCATCATATGCATGACAAAGAAAACAGAAAAAAAAACCCAACAGAACAGTTGATTTAAAACAAAAGATTCTCAAATGCAAGACCAAAAGTTGGGTGTAAAGTACAGAAACAAGAAGCCTATATTGCAATATTGTCTACGAGCTAGACATCAAATCAAAACAATTTTCAATGTGTTCTTTACTTAAATCTCGTACTTTCAAATGTAGTTGTTATTTTATCAAGGGTAATTAAGCTTGGGATATGGGCAGGGTACCGCATTCAGAACTAGTCCTGTTTCCACTGTTATTTTTCATTTATAATATGCTCAATTGTTTTGTCAAATCTTACATATATACAATATACACATTAAATACAAATTAAGTTGCAACTTTTAAATTTTTCATATGCTTGCAAGCAACAACATCCAAAAATAAACAGACAAAAAAATCTAAGAAACGAAGAAAAAAAAGGAGTTAATAAATTACATGGCAAGCAGATGACCATGATGAACCTGATCAAATAAATAGATGTACTGTACATCACGCTGAGGTATTACAGATATATATCATCATAGATGGTCTATGTGTAGGTATATATATATAATATATATAAGTTGATATAAATAAGTGTTTAACGTCATCTTTCCTGGCTTATAAAAAGATCACCTCACACAATCGTACATTTTTCAGATGACTTGAAAAACAAACATGACTACACCTTTGCATGATGACGAGAGGGTAAGTCTAGAAAGATGAATACAAACCCAGAAAATTGGTATATTGTGAATACTTCAAATTTGAAAAACGATTCAAGATTCTTAAGAATCGAAAGATAAAATTGTTTATAAAAATAACAAGTTGAAGAACGTACTGTGAACCTTTGCTAAAAACTTACTCTATATATACATTATTTTCATTATCGTAATAAATATAACAAATTTGGATGATTCCTTTCAAAGAGTTAACTATTCAGTGTAAAAATGGGAAAAAGACAAGTACACACAGCAGCCATTCAATTTAACAACCAGAGATGCCACCATATATACAACAAAGACCATTTCCCCTTATTGATGACTGGCGCCATCTCCACCTACACCATCCCTCCCCTTTTTCAATCATCTTCTTTTCAATCATCTTCGTTATTAATATATTTATCGTAGCTTGCAAATAAGGCAAGCTTGAAGAGGAAGAAAATAAGAAAAGAAAAAAGAAAATCAATTGAAGGAGGTCACATATTACTTATGAACTGTCTGAAGACTTAAGAGTAATATATAATTCATGTCTAGATCTGACATGTGCTCTGTTTTTATAATACTCAACAACATTTTTAAAATGTATTATTTCAGTTATCAAAAGAAACAAATAAGTCTCAATTTGCCTTTCTTCTTTCTTTTTTTCTTTCTTAAACAAAATGCTTTCAACTTAGTTAAGTGATGGAGATTTTATGTGCAGCTTCGCTTCTACCGTAACAAACATTTACAAGCAGACATGTGAAGAGCGATAGAAAAACATTTTTCTTCCATAACATGTCATTAACTTTTATATACACATAATTTTTTTCATCCCCACACTGGCAATAAAATCTAGGTAGTGTTCAATGACTAGGAAAGTTGTTTTTCACGTGGAATCAATATGTAAAATATCTGGGAATCTTCCAGGTAATGGCATCTCTGGAGTACCCTTTTACAAAAGTAACAAAATGTACATACAAATGTATCTGCTGGCTCCCAAGACATAACAATGCATTGAGCAACAATTTGGTCCCAGCCCAATGAGTCAACATTTACAATGAAAACCCACTGATTGTATTCAACATTATGGTGAATCACTCTTACTAATAACGCGGCATTTGGAAAAAAAACAAAAAACTCTCATGCTAAATTACTCGTTAAATAAATGAAACTAGCTAAGATGTGACAGCAAAGTTTCATTTCATTCAAAAATAAAAGCATGCATGCACTCGGAAAGAAATAGAAGGAAAAAAAAAGCTTTCATTAAAATTATTACTTTGTGTACAAAAATGGATATAACGAGAGAGAACCAATATCATAAAATATTACAAAAGAAAAATGAGGGACCTCTCTACACATTTTTTTTAAAACTCCAATAATATTCTCTATCTCCTTCGGTGTTGTTGGGGTTTCTTTTTCTTTTTTTTTTGTTCTTTTGCAAGTGCAGTATAATTTACAATGAAAACAAAAGAAAACTTTCCCAGCATTATCTAGGACAACATTTTCAGGTTGTGAATATCTACTCAGTTACTGCTAAGACTAAATTTTCACAAGCAAAAACTTTTCGTCTCTCGCACCTCATGCTCGTAGGTTTAGCTGAACAGTAGCTCGCAAAAATTGCACACCCTTCACACTATATTTTCAACAAATTAAAAACATGGAACAAAAATTGTCACTTTCAGCAGGCAGTCTAGGCCTGGCAAGAGAGCATGTATAGCTGCAATCCGATTCCAATTAAACTGACTTGATATTTATCACATAAAGCCTGCCAGAGGAAAGCTGGCTCTGTTCTGTGTGAGCATTGATGATTTGCGTACAATATGTATGGAGATCTGGAGGGGAAAAAGCCACAAAACCTGATGCACAACAAAAAAATCTAAACAGTGTAATGACTCCAATGTACAGGAAAGAGAAATCGATTTTGCTCAAAACAAGATGGGATGAAGAAAGACTTTAAAACCAGCTCTTTTCTTTTTCCATGAAAACGATTTAAATTTGTAAAAAATAAACATATCCAGTTAAAACATCCAAAAGATATCTTAAAAATTTCTCCACTGAACACCAAAATCAAAATGTTTACATCATGTACATGACAAATCAGAAAAATAAGGTTCTGTAGGTTTCTCCCAAACTGCCACACAAATGCATTTTTTGGACTGGTAAGGGGATGAAGAGTAAATGAGTTAGAGTTGACTTCCTCGTCATTGGACTCGATTTTCATCTTGCTGTAAAAGGAAACAAATATTTCTTGGTTAGCGAAATAGAAATACAAAAATTGGAAAGAGTAATTAAAAATTCATAAAGACAACACTATACTAAGAAATTAAATAAAATCTGTAATTCCAAATATAGCAACCAGTCCCATGTTCTCACTGAGATTTCCATACATACCAACAAGTGTAATTATCAATTTAGATTAAACTAAGTATTGCTATCAAACTGCAGCGTTCTAGTAAAGCAAAAAAAACCCAACTAAACCTGAAATTTCTGCATGGAGATCTCCTAGCTTCTAGGTCATTGAGTATAGAAATTGTCAGATGACTGAACCAGGCAGGCATGAGTAGGATTGCTAAACAGGCGTATCTTGATTTATGTCCAAGACTTTTCTTTGGAGAATCTTCTCTGCTGCCTACAAGCACATCAAGCTCAAACCATGAAAATCAAAGCTTTCATTTACATCACCATTTCCACTTGACAACAATCTCTTAGTCTAAATCGGTGGAACGGCTTTCAGTGTTCAGTAATTAATGAAGGGTTCCCTGTGATTACTGGAATAAAACAAAGTTGCTCAGGAGTCCTATTTCTTATAATCATAGATTGGATGTCAGGAAAGTCCTATTTTCTTATAATCAATAGAAGAGGACTGGATTGGATGGTGAGAAAGACACTCCAATAGAAGAGGACTGGTATTGGATGGGTCCAATTGGATGGTGAGAAAGACACTCCAATAGAAGAGGACTGGTATTGGATGGTGAGAAAGACACTCCAATAGAAGAGGACTGGTATTGGATGGTGAGAAAGACACTCCAATAGAAGAGGACTGGTATTGGATGGTGAGAAAGACACTCCAATAGAAGAGGACTGGTATTGGATGGTGAGAAAGACACTCCAATAGAAGAGGACTGGTATTGGATGGTGAGAAAGACACTCCAATAGAAGAGGACTGAAAGACACTCCAATAGAAGAGGACTGGTATTGGATGGTGAGAAAGACACTCCAATAGAAGAGGACTGGTATTGGATGGTGAGAAAGATTGGACTCCAATAGAAGAGGACTGGTATTGGATGGTGAGAAAGACACTCCAATAGAAGAGGACTGGTATTGGATGGTGAGAAAGACACTCCAATAGAAGAGGACTGGATTGGAGAGAAAGACACAATAGAAGAGGACTGGTATTGGATGGTGAGAAAGACACTCCAATAGAAGAGGACTAGTATTAGATGGTGAGAAAGACACTCCAATAGAAGAGGACTGGTATTAGATGGTGAGAAAGACACTCCAATAGAAGAGGACTGGTATTGGATGGTGAGAAAGACACTCCAATAGAAGAGGACTAGTATTAGATGGTGAGAAAGACACTCCAATAGAAGAGGACTGGTATTAGATGGTGAGAAAGACACTCCAATAGAAGAGGACTGGTATTAGATGGAACTTCACTTCAATTCTAGAAGGCGTTAATTTTGTTGGCGACATTGCCCTGCTGTCATCCAAACTAGACGACCTACAAGAGAAAACAGCACAGCCTGAAGAAAACGCTAGAAAAGTAGGACGGAAACTGAATGCGCAGAAATGTCAAGGGATGAAAGTAAACAACCAAAGGAATGAGCCAATGAAAGTAGGGCAAAGTGTAGCAGAAGACGTAGACCGCTTCACATATCTAGAAGCCAATGTTACCCAAGATGGCAGAGGTACTAATGACATGAGGAAGAGACAACCCTAGCCAACGCAGCATTCAGAAAACTTTCCACAGTACTGTTTGCCACACACATTGGCAGAGACGTAAGCAATTTTATTTAATACCTTAGTCCAGTCAGTACTGCTGCATGAATGTGAAACTTGGAAGCTAACAAAGGGGGAGGGAGAAGAAAAGACTTCTTCCAAACCGAATGTTTGAGGTGTATCTTCGGGATAAGATGGCAACAATGTGTAAGCAACAAGCAAATACTGGAGATGGCAAACACAGAAGAAATCATCAATGAGGTGAGGAGAAGAAGGTGGTCATGGATAGGCCGTGTCTTACGGAAGGACCTTGGAAATGACATGGATGGACACCCAAAAACAACATGGCGCAGAATGGCAGAGAAAATGTGGAATGGAGAGGGATGGCCTCCCTGTGAAAAAACCAGAAGAGCAGCCCAGGAAAGAGAAAATAGGGAGGGAACATGGTCAGCCCACAGAGGGAATTAAGGTTAATTAAGGTAAGGTAAATGTCAAATCTAGCCTTAAAGGTAAAACAGATAATACTAATCAAACGTTAGGGCCAGGCAGTATCGGCTGCAGGCTACCTTTGCTTTCATCTGTTAGTCAGGTGGCCTTCTGACTCTCTGGTTTCTGACATGGCCAAACAAGGCAAGTTAAATAACTGTTCCGATTTCTCCCCATGACATCCAAAATATTTTTTATTTTCCCTGGAAACTTGAGCAGTGATATCCCATGAATGTCCTGTGCAACTCTCGTATTTAGTCATCTTCAATTCATCCTACAACTGCTGAAGTAGATGGGAAAAGTCACACATGACTAATGTCTTTTCTTCATCACTGAGTACTGACAGCTGAATCTGATCTCAGTAGCAAGGTGTTAAAAAACTGGAACTAAAGCGCGATGGCGGCAAATTATAATGAAAGATATCTAACCATTTCAGCCATGCAGGCAAAGACTTACCCGTCGACGCCTAAAGAGTTTATCGAGGAAACTTCTTTGAGGGGGCTGTGGTGGTAAACCTTCAATCAGATCTGGAGTTGGCTCACCATTTGGGCCAAATAAATTGAGCTCCTTGTAACATTCGGTTTCTAGCATCTGCAGAATAATAACATTAAATTGTTCTATTACCCCATTAAATGGGCCCATAGCATTTTACAAAGTGTTTTATAATCACAGGATAAACATAAGAAACATTGACATAGATTAGGCCTACAGATTGGCAGACACAAACTGGTTCCGAGACCCCACAAAATGTAGTGCATATCGGTCTGCATTCATGAATGACTGGAGTAAAGCCTGACCATACAGCTACATGCCCTGCCTGCCCCCCCCCCCACCCCGTATGTTACCTAATCTCTCTCTCTCTGTCAGTCTGTCTCTCTCTCTCTCTTATTCTCTCTCATTTTCTCCGTCCTCTCTATTAGTCTTTCTTTATCTTCTTCATTCTCTTTATGTCATCTTTTTGTTTTCTTTCCTTTCTCTTTCATTCCCTCCCTCCTCTCTTTGCATCTCTCTTATGGCAATTTTTTTCGTTTTCTTCTTTCTTTTTATCTTTTCTTTTTATTTATTGTTGTTATGAGGCTTGCTCTGTTGATGAACATTGCACGATGGGTTGTTGCACATAATGGCTCTATTAGTATTAGTTTTAGTCCAACATTGTTTAGTGTTTAGTTGTTTCTATGTCTCCTTGTTGCTTATGAACGTTGGGCACACTGAAGATTTCTCGGTCCTGACCCAATTTCTATCTATTAGTAGTAAATGGGAAATGAAAAAAAAATCTGAAACTCATCGAAATGTGAAACTTCGTCATTAATAGTATTTATTGACATTGTTTGAGATACATACGATTGTAATGGATAATCTATAAGTACACCTGTTAAAGATCCATCAATTTTATCCCTGGGTGCTTGCATAGCTGCTGGAAGCCGTTGGTTTGTTTTGTCTACATTCCGATTACGGTTGTGGACATTTCTCTTGGCATGCTCTTTCTTACAGCGAACACCTCCTGCACCATATTTAATCTCACACTTACATTAACAGCACCACACAATGCCATCTTTCTCAACCTTCCTAATATAACTAGAAAGGAATTCACCATTACGATCTTTATTTGACAGCCATTCCCACCTGAATTTGTTCTTACAAGTTAGATCAATCACATCCACTGGCCAATCCCAAAGTTTTTGAGAGGCCATGCCCAATTGTTTAATTGTCTAGATCTAGATTCTGGACCTAGCTTACCTTTAACCTAGATCTATGAAGATTTGCTTGTTAATATAACAGTTATAGCAAAGTTCTCAATTAATTCTGATTCTATTAACTATGCTACCAAGTAGATCTAGATCTAAAAATCTAACTCTAGCTCTACTAAAGTTATTGAAAAAAATGGGTTCTAGATCTAGAAATCCTCTCGATAACAATTAGACTTAGACATATCTAGATCTTACTAGATTGAAGCCAGATCTATCATAAAATAGCCTGTCTGTCTAGAATCTAGATCTAGAAGAATCTAGATCAACCACGTGTGCACTTATTTTCAAGATCTAGATTCTAGTCGGATTGAGAGATCTAGTCGGTTTGAGACTATTAAATCACAATAACCCACAAATAGGATAAAATAAATCGCAAATAACACAATAGCAAATGTTAAATGACGTAGCTTCGATTTTTCTAGAATGAAAAATCATCACATTCACAACTGAACCGTACGACTGCAAAAATGCAAGAGGAAGTCAGTGCATCTCAACATTGATAGGTTATGCTAATTTTGCTAAAAATAAATATATCCCAAAAGCCACAGCGAAAGGCAATTTCCACAACAAATGCGTTTGTAGATTTCAAACTAAAAAATCTGAAAGGAAATAAGAAAGTTCTGATTTTAAATCTGAAATCTTCTCGTGTGTGTAGTAGGGCCTCACGGATCAGTGTGCAAATTGTAGTTCGCCGTGCAAGTCAAAGTGAAACTAGAAATATAGTAGAGTGCTTCCGCTTATGATTAGTATGAAATTCGGCGATGGGCTTGGAATCTGGAATTTTATCCTGTTGTGCTAAACCATCTCATCTCACCTGTTCATAACAGCGAACATAGAAGTAAAAGGGAAGGAAAGGAAACTTAAGAGAAAAAAATATGTTAAAAGTAGAAAACCTGAGGAAATCTAAAAGATTTACATCCCTGAACTCACCTCAGTTTGCCAGGGTATGGAAACGCTGCCTGTATTGAATTTACTATAAAAAGAATCATCACTGGCATCTAGATTCACGCCTTTACAGTTGAAAACTGTTCAATATCTAGAACATCCTTGCAGTAGACTGCCCTTGGCTAAAAAGAAATGGGGGAGGAAAAAAAGGCAAAGGTTAAAGGCATGATAAACGTTACACAAAAATGCATTGAAGGTTGAACAAATCAGTCATTGAATGAAAGACCGACCAGAAAATAAATAGAATCACAAAATGCCTGGAGAAAGGTAACACAAAACCTAGCAGGCACACTTCCAAATTTCCATCAAATGTTTACAAATTTCCATCAAATGTTTATAAATTTCCATCAAATGTTTACAAATTTCCATGAAATATCCATCCAGTCAGCATCAACACCAAGAAAAAGGAATAAAACCTTAAAAATTCTAATATTCCATGTATACAATAAGCACACGTGCAATATGTGAAGTTCATATCATTACATCTTTTGCATTCGTTGTATGACACCAGCATGGGTAAGAAGCCAAGTGTTAACAGGGCTGAAACATTACAATGTTAAGGACATTTATATGCCTCTGCTGGAAAACACAGCCAACATAAAAATGAAAATCTGTATCCATTGCATTTGAGAATAGTTAGAAAACACAGTTTGGAAAACTGCCTTTCTTTGTTTATATTTCATATTCACAGCAAATGCCGCTCAATGATAGAACTTAAGGAAGGTTGAAAGGTTGAATCAAGCCTAATGACTGAAAGTCTCAAACCTATACAGAATTTCATGACTTTTCAACGCTCTTAATATTTGACATACTCAGACCTGTCACTCTAAATTAGAAAAAGTCAGGACATAAATGTAAAAAGAAAAAATCAGGATCCAGGGGAGCCATATTGCTTGAAAGTTTTTAATCTCGACTTGATTTAGATCTATTAGAAAGAGTACAGATACAGATTGTCTAGACCCAGATCTAGACATCCCTAATACTAGGGATATCTAGATCTAAAACAAAATTCACACACGTAATATATACGGGAAAAAAGCCGTCAAGGCAGCGACTGCAGTTGTGTTACAAAAAATATCGGGACGGGCCAACAGAAAATCGGAATTTCACTAAAAAAAAATCGGGACCATCCCAAATAAATCATGATAAACGGCAGGTCTGTATAACAAGGCAAGTAACACAGCCAGGGAACTTACATCTGGTAAAAATGGTGGTTCCACCATTCCTGCTTCTAATCTCTTGAAATTGATATTCCTAAAAAATGGATGAGATTTCACCTCCTCACCGCCACCTTCGTCACATCCTAGCCGGTTGGATGGTGTTTTTTGTAAAAGCTGAATGAAACAAAATATGGGAAGAACAATGTATTTATTGTATGTTATAGAGTGGATACTAACACCATAAGCATTTCTGCAAGGCTGTGCCTTTTCAACTCAAACATCTTCATGATATATATACTCATCCTTTCTTTTCATTTTACTTTAAATATATTCCCAACCTCAGTCCCTGAAAGATTAAGCTAATGATTATCATTAACCCATTATTTATAAATCATATGTTCATGAAATCGTCAAGCTGCTAAATTGCTTTGAAACAAAAGAAAAAACTGAATACAATGGTCTCAAAAGTTTCCTGCGTTCTTAAAATCCTTAACAAAAATTAAAAAAAACGACTTTATTCAGAATTTGACCAATTTTCACCATGTAAAGCTTAAAAAGCTCAGAGCACATTATACTATCAGATTATACGTTTAAAATAGCCAATACATTTTCAAAATGTTCACCTTACGCACGTTTCCTCAGATCCACACACACATATAAATGAATGATCGTCAACTTAATTCTTTTTTTAAAATACTCACTTCACTGCATATCCTCCTGCATTCTTCACTAAACTTCGATGAATAGACTTCTTCATCTTCTTTGACCCTTCTGTCAACTTCGTCTCTTTTCACCTTCTCCTTTCTTCCTCTAAACGGTGCCTAAAACAAGATCGTTAAAAATCATTGAAATAATATTTATATTTTGAAATTTGCAGTTGAGCAAAGGAACATAATTTTCATCCTAAACATTTTGTTCTTAAATATTAATGTTACTGTTCATGACTGACAACAAACTTGCCTTGGTTATGAGAGGACAATCGCCTTTCATCTTAAACACCACCATTCATGAGACATGGTGATACAAGTGCATTGAGAGAGACACTGCTTCCTCTTGTCAATCTTACTTTGACAACATTTTACAATACCTCACATTCTTTACCAAAAATTTGTACGCAGCACCTCTAATGTTCTGCTAGATCTATCTTCTTTAAGACATCAAGGCAGATCCTATTGGGTCAGGTAGTCTAAAGTAGGTCATATATGTTTGCTGTGACTCTAAACTTAAACCATTTCCCCGGTGCCCAGAACATCAACTTCAGGAGTATGCTTGTCTTCATTTGTTTGTTCCATTGCAATTTAACATATCGTCTTTGAAATCATCTAAATCAGGGGTCATAGTGCTCAGGACTTTAAATTTTCTAGGAGATTCTAGGAAGCTTTCTAGGAGATTTTCTAAAAATTCTAGGAGTTTTTCTCGATGGTAATCGTAAAGTTTAGTTAGTATCAAGCACGTAGTGTTATCATAAAAGTTAATGACAAATTGTATGTTTTACTAGTAAATCAAAAGGGTGTTTGTGAAGGTATATTTATCTATTTCTTGAAATCTGCATCTGTATTCCGATGCCCTGTTTGCAGATAAAAAAACGATGAGATGTCGATTTTAAAATCCAAGCAGAAGCAAACAGAATCAAGAGTGTCACTCAAGTAGATCTATCACGGATAACGACGTCGCTTTGAATGGAAAACAAAGACTCGCGGAGTCGAACTCGTGAATCTACTCACTAATCGAACATCCCGAGCAAGTATTCGGAACCGGTCCCACGGCCCTCCACTCGAAATATTTAGTAGATTTTAGGAGAAACTGAAAATATTTAGGAGATTTTAGGATATTCTAGGAGGATTTTTTTCTAGGAGATTCTAGGGTGCTACGACTCCTGATCTAAACACGCAAGAACGCCTGATGTAATTTTTCAAGAGAAGCAAAAAATGTCATAAATCATTGAATAGGGTTGCACATGCTATGCTTTTTGGAAGAAAAACAGAAATCTTTATGAGATCATAGGCGTAAAATGAGCTTTTCCGTTGATTCGAGGCCTCCCAATATTTATCAACACAAGCATGCGTTCTATCAAAGGACAAATCTCATATCCCATTTACAATTGTCATTGCTAGCATTGCAGCCCGTGTGAAAACAAATAGTTTCCAAAAGAACAAAATCAGTCAAGCATGTAAACAGTTACTGGGCTCCATCAAGAAAAACTGTGCACAAAGGTGACTATCCGTGAAAAGTCTTAGATGCAAAATTCATGGCACAAATCACGACACAAAAACCCATTAGTAACAAGTAGGGACAAATCTTAATCCTTATCACTAAAGAGAAAGAAAAAAAGGGGAGGATAAATATAGCACCAACCTTTCCCTCAATCATTTTCAGTATATAATGCACCCAAGTCCCCACCAGTCAGGACTGTACGTGTATCTCTCATTCTTGACCACTTCAGGTGCTGGGAAAGGGAAATGATTTGATAAATTATGCAACGACTGAACAAACAAACAAAACAAAAGACAGAACTAAATAGGAAAAAGAAAAACTGCCCAAAATACACATCACTTCTCTCACAGAAGTGACCATGCAAAAATACATAAGAGAATCTAGAGATGGAACGAGATTCATTCCGATCAGCAAAACATGCTGGGATGCATAACGACAAGTCACAGCATATAAAACACAATATTACAATTGCATAGTAATTGACAAAGTCACAAAATCATGACTTTTAGTAAAGCACATATATAAACATCTGTAAATATTTAGGTTGAAAAGGTGCTAAACCTAGTAAAAAAAAAAGATTTTGTCAGAGAACAGGCATACCGTGATTAAAAGTAGCAGAACTTATTATACAAACGTTGAATTTATGTTTTTGAGAGAAGCATGCTAAATTTCATAAATGGTTTTAAAAAGAAAAGACCAAAGTCAGTCACATACTCAGTGTAAGCTTAGGGTAATCAGAAGTAAACTGATTCACCTGTGCACAATGTGCATGATATCATAGTTTGGCATTGCTTTCAGAACCAATGCCTTTACTTTTGCCACGTCTGAATACACCGAGCTACCCACTGCTAAGTTGTCAGGGTATCACATCCAGGTCAGGCGCCCTGCCAACCGAGTTATAGGTCCCTCTTTTGTATAACAAAATACAAATATTCATATGTTAAAGTAAACAACCTACCCATATACCCCACTGTGCCCACTCTGCCACGTATGGACTCTCCTTCAGGTATCTCAACTGCTAGGCCCAGGTCTGAGATTCTCACATGCCCTGGAGGATCAAAATTGAAGCCATAGAGATACATAACTTGAATCGTAATCACAGACAAAGGGGATAATATGAATTATATACAGCCTTCAGGAACAATTGTTAAGATACTCAATATTGGTTGACGTCCAGAGATAGATATGATTATGACAGCAGAACCCTGGAGGTTTTCACATACACTGATTTAAATTTACCACATCCATCATAATATCTTATATAATATAAGATGATCGCAAGATGATTGAGAGGAACATGAGCCATGACAGAGTGACCTCGGAACAATACAGTTACATCTCACAAGATGATTGAGAGGAACATGAGCCATGACAGAGTGACCTCGGAACAATACAGTTACATCTCACAAGATGATTGAGAGGAACAACATGAGCCAAGACAGAGTGACCTCGGAACAATACAGTTACATCTCACAAGATGATTGAGAGGAACATGAGCCATGACAGAGTGACCTCGAACAATACAGTTACATCTCAGCCGGGCATCATTTTGTGTTATTTTACTTTTTAACTTTAACGGCTTGTATAGATTTAATCTCAATTTGTAACCCGTGTTTATTATTTCCTGATTGTGGTGATAAAGGCAGCAAGACAGTTTACATATAATCTGCATAAGCAAGCGGTTCAACTTTCTAAATCAAGTAATGAAAAGTGACACTCAGTGGAGATAGAACTTTACAGTTGTCAGGTTATGACATGTAAAAGAAATGGAGAGAGAAAAAAAAGAACCCATCAGCAGCAGCCTAAAAACCACCTTCATGGATGTAAGATACGGCCGACAGATTTAAGAATTTTCATACATTGATATATCATACTGATGTAAACCTAGAATGATGGATCAAGCTAAATAAGATAAGTATGAATTATATTTTGCATATGAAACCTATTGTGAAAAGCTTCTATTTTTTCCCTTAATCTCATAACACCCAAGTCAATTTTTAATTATACTAGGACTTCGCCAATCCTCATTATTTATTTCTTTTCCTTTGATTTCACCCTATACATAAAATTTATATCGTAAATGTTTGAAGACAAGGACAAAAAGAAGAGGAACACTCATCAACAAATCGCATAACATTACAGATTTACAACAGCTGAGAGAAAAGATCATTTGCCCTTACCATTGTCGTCTAATAAAATGTTCTCAGGCTTCAAGTCTCTGCAAAATAAAGACAAAGAGGATAGAAGTTAAAATCTTTATCCTAAAAATAATAAAAAAATATATGGATACAGATACACATTTCATTTCTTTAACTTTTGATTAGATTCAAATCTACAATTAGATGGATTGTAAACAGAAAAAAAATATACCCTTTTGCTAGAAGAAAAAGAAACTAGCAGAAATGTAAAAACAAAATATTTATTAATGAATTTATAATTATTATAGAAATCTCATTACAAATGATGAATGTTTAATACAGACCTGTACACAATTCTTTCCCTGTGTAAATCGTTTAGACCACACATGATTTCTGCTGCATAGAAGACTGCCCTTTGCTCTTGGAAGCCAGGGTTGCCCATGTTGTGGACGTGAAATTTCAGGTCACCGCCATTCATGATGGTTAAAACTAAGCATAGAGCATCTTTTGTCTCAAATGCATAGGCTAAGCTTACCTGAAACATGTGAGATATTGACATTTGATTCCAATTTTAAAAAAGATTTCAAATGGTGAAGACGAAGAAAAAAAAGACTTAAATAAAACTCAAAGATTCCTTACTCTAAATAAAAATTATTCTAACTATTGGTTCATTTTGTTCCAAATGAAAATGATATTATCCACATGAAGGTCATCAAAGAATGAAATATCAATTGTATACAAAGAAGTATCATATGTCGTATATATGCATAGAAAGAAGACTTACAAAATTTCAACCCCTTGAAAAACGTAGTAAACAGTATAGCTAGTGCACAAAGAGAAATCTTCTGTCTATTCAAATACACAATCTCTCAGTCATAAAGTCTCAATTTATGTCCTTTAAACGAGGTAAATAACAAGCAATTAGTCCTAAAATAATAAGCCCTACACTACTAAAAATAATTCTTTAAAACAAATTAATCAGGTTTAAATATCTACAGTCAATTGAAGGGGTCATTTCAATAGTGTGCCTATGTCCATATTCGGGAATAACGAGACAGAGAGATAATCCTAGGGAATAAAAAGAAATCATGCTTCCTATCAGTTACAGCCATTTGAAACTTGGAATTCCCAAAGCCAACAGTGCCAAAGTCCATGGTTTTTGGCATTTTTCTCTAAATAACGTAATTGGGATTTAAATACACATGAAATGACCCCTTTAATTAAATGCGGCTATTATTTAAATTTTTTTAACAATACTTACAACAAATCTTGAATTGATTTTCTGTAAGATCTGCTTTTCGTTCAGGGCCATTACCTCTCCCTTCCTCTTCTTGATCCTCTTCTTTTCTAGTTTTTTACACGCATACATCTTGCCTGTGGCTCTGACCTGGCAAGCACACACTTCACCAAAGCCGCCTTTTCCCAACACTCGGTACATACGAAATGTGTTCTTAGTCACCGGTTGACTGGTAGAGGAATGTATAAACAAAGTTATTTTAAAACTGATATCCAAAAACAAACAAAGAACCCTTCAAAAAGGTGAAGAGAAAAAAAAACCAACGAAAAAATCCCATTCAAATTCACTCACAGAAGACAACAAATAAAGAGTTCATTTACGAATAATGTGACAATTAGACATAAAAATAAATGTGACCTATCTGTTTACATTGATAATAGCTTAATTCTTTAACAAGGATCGGACAGTGGCAGCGTCCCATGGATTTTCCGTAACGCGGTACGGACACTGCCATCGGCTGGCAGAATAAGGCATATAAATATCTAATCCAAGATAAACTTGTACTAATCCAAGTTTTGATTTCTAGTCAACCACTTTCGTTTGAGTGGGAGAAATAAACTGACGCTTGGATTTACTCCTAGAAGGTAGCTTTCATCGTGTTTTTCCCCAATTGTATCAAACTTGTGGTTATGCAGTATTCCTGGAAATTCAACATGGCGAACCGAATTCGTAGGTTTACTGCAGATAAAGCGATGGCTATTTTTTCATAATTGCCAGATGATTCAAGTCAGTCTCTAGAGAGTGACTCTGAGTTTGAAACAGACAGTAGTGATGGTGAAGACGACAATGATGACATTGATCAAGATTCTAGATCTAGCTCTACATCTAATGGGAATGAAAGTTTAGATCTAGATCTATATAGCTCTGGGCCTAGTAGTCACTGATCAGCTGGTGATGGGGAAGGGGGTGTGTCTACATCTAGTGATGCAAAGACTGTTTAGAGTCACAATTTTTTTGAAGCCCAAAACAAGAATATCCATCTTCTATGCTTCACTTTATTTAGGTAAGTGGATGATCAGAATTTTTCTTTCGTTTCTTTTTTTTTGGTATCCTGATCGATGACCTCCCCTTTTCTGCTTCTGTTTCACATTTATGTAAGAAAAAATATCTTGTGTGCCATGCATATGTCTGTCATAGATATAACCTAGATAATAGGCATACTGTAATACCACTAATTCTCTCTACTGCAAACCTAAAAAAAACCCGGAAAATTCCGGTTTCAAACGCATACATCAAATAATTTTCTATATCACTTCTTTCAAAAAGTCTCTTTTCAAAATAAATGAAAACCACAAAGCTGCTTCTTGTTTCATTGAAATTTACCCTATCCACCGTTGTGGTGATATCAGGGTGAATTAAGAGGAAAAAACAAGATGAAAGATAAGTGAAAGAAGGAAGGGAAAGAAGTAGGAGCTCCCAACAGTGCCCACCAACCACCCGCAACCACAAAGCAAACTTATGATCACAATATTTGAAAGTAACTTACGATTCCAACCACTTCCATTGCATAAAACGCTTAAAGTACATACTGTCTAAAAATTCAGCAAAAGGTTCTTTGCTGAGATATTCCCGGACAAGTCTGAAAAAGTGTAAAAGATATGACAATAATAACTAATAATTACACATTTATTTAGAAAAGCATTTATTTTTCTGGCTAGATAGTATCATTTTTTTTTTTTTTACTTTACAATTTTAAGCCTATGTTATATTTTCTGTGTGATTGTGTGTATGTGCAAGTGTGGTGAGTAAATGGAATTATTTTTTTTTCTTGTAATACGCCCAGAGCTCCATTCTTGTAATACGCCCAGAGCTCCATATATGAGGTGTTGGCGCAATGTAAATGTGCATTATTATTATTGTTATTAACTAATACTAGCAAATTTCAACCTCTCAAAATCCTACCCAAGGTACAAAAATCTTACCAATTTGACTTGGCTATGGTAAAACTGACAAAATATGTTAAGTTGAATATTCAAAACAACAAAGATGCCTTTTATCAAGATAAATATTATATAATAGATCTAGTGCATTACTCGTAAACTGTATGATATGAAAATGACCAGTCTAGTTGCAATAAATTGTTTGTGAAATCAAATAAGTCACTAACACAATTTTTCAAATATATTCTTAAACTATAAACACACGAATATATAAGAACGTCCATCATGTTCTAAATGTTAACAATCATTCATAAGCATCAAAGGCTACCCATCGCCAACATTGATCTTCATTCACCCTCTTTCCCAAATTTAACTGAGAATGAAAAATGCCAATAATCACTATTTTCTCTGAAGCCCTTCTAATCTTCTCTGAACCATTTAACTGCTTCTGTATTGAAGTTAAATATAAATTTATATGAATAATATACGTCTATAAATACACTAGAGGTAACCAGACAATCTAAAAGATCTGGCTAAAGGTCTAGATACTAGCACTGGAATAAAGAATAATTCAAATTTTAAAAACCTCTTACTTCATACAAAAACATTTTTGAAACAAATGCGTACCATTTTTAACACAAAATCAAATTATTCAAAATAGGCTTGAACTTCCCTTCAAACACTGTAAAGACATGCTGCCAGCTAGGCAAATCTCATTTAGAACTTCCCTTCAAACACTGTAAAGACATGCTGCCAGCTAGGCAAATCTCATTTAGAACTTCCCTTCAAACACTGTAAAGACATGCTGCCAGCTTGGCAAATCTCATTTAGAACTTCACAGGCTTTTACTTTTGAATTTGCGATGCCACATTGCCTCAAGATTAGCTAATGCCTCGTGCCAGACCACCGTCCATTGCTTCGCTCCCTGATTGCAGTCAATGATAATAGCTAATGAGATAGCAACTTAAATAAGAATAATTCACAAACACTTAACATTTATGACTCATATTAGGATACACTTTACTTTACTGCAGTTAAGAAGCTTTCTTCACTTTTCTCTAAAAGTAGATAACAAATGTATTAGGAATATCAAAACTTACTTGGCGCTGTCATCAAAGAGAGCTTTGCAAGATTTGTTCTGACCCATAATATCCTTGATCTCTGATACTTGATTACCATTAACATGTGTTACATAGCTTTCAGACTGGGCGTGGGAGACAAATCAAAATTCAAAATTATAATGAAGCACATCGTCAAATGAACAAAAAGGTTGCTGCAAATTAATTTGGCACAGAATAAAGACAAAAAGAAACTGAAAATAAACTAACAAAACAAAGAAAGAAATGTGATACATTTTCTAAACTGAAAGGATTCAATGCATTTTATCTATAAAACAAAATTAACTTTGACTTCTTAGAGTTTTCAAATCCTACTTACATCAGGCTGGAGGTATTTTTCAAATATCTCCTCTGCTTTGGTCTGACGTTTTTCTTCTGGAGTGACTTCATACTCTTGCTGTTTAAAAAAGAAAAAAATGAAACAAAGAACAAGTTTTAGCAAACTAAGCAACCAAATTTGAAATGTGATGAGAGGCATTTTCTTTTATACAAAAATCTTTTGAGAGAATATGATTTTTAAAAGTATGGAACGCTTTTCACCTTTTCCACCCCTACCCATTAACAAAGATTTCAAATTTGAAAGCAGTTATTATGTTTTTTTTACCTTTTTTCTTCTTTCTGGTTGTATTTTGAGTGCATGTGTGTGTGTGTGTTTGGTGTAAAATTTTCTTTTTGTTTTGGTAATTTGCTCCCTTCCCTCTCAAATCACCCTAAAAAACCAATGAACAAAATTGACCATAAGCAATCAAATGACAAACATAAGTTTACTCACCACAGCATTTAAGAACCCAATGGACAGGGACAATGGTTCTTTTGTGTTACAAAACTCAATAAAAAGTTGTCTCCCCAGAGGCTGGTGGTTGAATATGTAATTGAAATCTTGATCTGTTTACACAAAGATAACAATCAAAACAACATATGGCTGATTATTTAATATATAATAAATTTTAAAACTCACACCAGCCTACACAAACCTTTTCCGAGCCTACAGACCTCATTTAACAATATATGTTGCTGAAATTGAGCATATTTAAAAAAATAATAATTTGGACTTTAATCGCCGTTGTCATAAAAAATGTGAGTTCCTTTTTTCCTTTTGTAACGAGAAATGTGCCCTTAAAGTTATTGAAATTACTGTTTCAACACTGAATTCTGAATGTAAGTTTTAGATTTTGTTTATGTTCCAAACGTAGGTTTGATGTAGTCAGTGAGTGATATTTACATGTATAGTTTGTGCCAATACCTGTTCTCACCTATGGCCAGCTGTATGTGGCTTTATCAATAGCACAGAATTTCAATGGCATCGAAGCCTTACTTCAGGGCAGAGACAGTAAACAGCCATTCTTCCCCAACAATATTGTGTAGGCCTACAGGTTTGTTATATAAAGATTTTGATTTGGTTTGACTTACCCACATCCACAACTACGGTGATTGTGGGGGATTTGGTAGAATTTTAAAATTTTACCACGACTTCCCTGTAAACAGCCAAGGGATCTTTAACGTGCAGTGTTGCAATGTGCACATGGATCCTCTTTTTTATTGTTTGTCTCCGGTGGGACTAGGTGTCGATCCATTTACCAAGGAGTAGATTTTGCTCTAAAAAATTCGAGATTATTGTTCAACCCGACACCATGCCTCTGGACTAACAAGTCCCCAGTTTTATAAAGAACACGAACACACATCCTTTGCAAGATCCCCATCAATCTTTTTAATGGGCGAAAAGGCGGTCCCATGCCCAGTCTGAACGTCAGGAACCTAGGAGGGCAAAAGCTTAAAATCGTTTAATTATTAATATTAGTGGACCATTTCATCAATCCCCACAAATTCGTGGGTCACATTTTCACCCATTAGTACACTATTTTCAGATCTCCTCGAATACTATTCACATAGTATAAGATTTTTTCTCTTCTCGAAATGTAGGTCTGACGTTGCCAACAAGTGATTTTACAGGTTGAACAGGCACAACCATTCTCTTTTCTTCACTATTTCGTGCAAGTAATTTCTTTTTCAAATTCCAACCAGGACAGGGCAGAGAGACGCCATGTGCTATAAAGATTTGTATGTTTCATTGGAATTGACCTCTCCACCATATGCAGTGATCTCAAGAGTGAATTCAGAGGAAACAACGGCAAGATGAAACAGAGATATGTGATAATAATCACCTCCTGGACAGGACGCATGCCTGACGTAAATTTTACCCCCAAGCTAATGGCTGTACCCATTTTGCACCGGGGTCAAGTGGGGAAATCTGTGTTAAGTGCCTTTCCTCATGAAAACAGTGAGTTGCGCCCGGCGGTGCCAAGCTTCGAACCCGGGACCTCATGATTCCCCGTCCAGCAGCTTAATCACTCTGCCACGAGGTCTTTTAGCAATATCATAAAAATCTATGCTGCTCAACCATATCATAAAAAAAGCGATTGAGCTTAATAAGTAATTGTTTGTTTATTAAAATTTACCCCGTCCACCATTGTGGTGATCTCACAGTGAATTAAGAGGGGCAAGATTAAAGAGAAGTTAGAGAGTAAAAGGAAAGTAGGACCTACCAGAAGCCCCCACCAATTACCTGATAATATAGCAATATTAAATATACTATAGTATAATAAATGCATAAAATACACACTTTGCTTTCCTTTATTTCACATTTTAAACATAAAACAGATGTTCCTTTAAACTTCTATTTAAAACATGTTCTGCCTCAAGTACAATAACTAAAAAAATCTGAAAAATTTGAAAGAAAGTAAAGAAGGTTCCGATTTTTAAATCTGAAATCTTCTCATGTGAGTATTAGGGCCTCACGGATCAGTGTGGAAATTGGGCCGGGAGTCAGGAATTTTATCCTGTTGTGCCTAACCATCTCACCTATTCATAACAGCAAACATAGAAGTATTTTAGTAAAAGGGAAGAAAAGGAAACGTAAAGAAAAATATGTTAAAAGTAGAAAACCTCAAATAATCTGAAATCAGAGGAAATCTGAAAGATTTACATTCCTGTTGTTCACTGAAACACCATTACACATTTGACACAACAAGTAATCTCCATATTGAATTCCCTGGACCGTGGCTTGATTTCATGGAGCCTCATGGAGCCTCGAGGATTATTTACAACACACTTTATTTCTTATTTGATAAAAGTAATACTTCAATAAGTAATCGGAACACGATACATCAGTTGATATTATATGTAGACTTAAATTTATGAATGCTGGTCAACTGTATTTAAAAATTGTATAGAAGCAACAACAAAAACCCCACCATGACCATGATTAACGGGCTTAGCAGTTCTAGAGTTAATCAATGTGCACCGTGACCAATTTTTAAAAAAACATTCATTGTACAAAAACAAACCATTTAGATTTATGTGTTATGGTATGGTTACTTACTGATTTTGTTCCTCATGTCTTGACATTGTGAAATGTGTGGGAATGATAGAATCTGTTTCCATTTTTTGCTTTTCCCTTTGCGTTTGCCGCCTCCACCTGAAGCCAAAAAAAAAAACAAAAGTAAATTACACCATGATGTAAATCAAACATAGCATACACAAAAACAGAATGTATTACCCCAAGAAGAGCACAGCCTGATGCCCCAATCCCTTCTACCAAGGCAAGCCCTGCCGTTAAACGAGGATGTAAGACCAGGAACTGACCAGATAACTGAAATTGATTGACAGCTTGTCACCATAGAGCAGGGCATGTAATAATGGCGTTTGCGGAGAAGGTTACGTAGTAATCGTTATGTGACAAATGTAAATTTTCAAAAGATAGATGAACGAATAAGTTAGTCCGACATGGACTTTTTTTTTCTGCAAGTGATAAAATTTGTTGCATGCATGGTATTGGAATGCTGTCCTTTCTGTTCAAACACAGGGGATTCGATAGTCCAGAGATAAGGTGTCGGCCTCTCAATCAAAAGGTCATGGGTTTGAACCCGCCAACGTCTGAAAATCATTCTAGTTTTTTCAAGTAAAATCTACCCCCTGGTCCAGGTAGGTGGACCGACAAGTAGTCCCACTGGAGACGGTCCTGTGTGTAAGTCGCAGCACTCTGTGCATGTTAAAGATCCCTTGAGTGTTTACAGGCAAAAATAAAAGTCCTACTAAAACCCCTGAGATCAACTTAGTTGTGGATATTGGTAAATGAAATCAAATCAAACTGTTCAAATGCATTGCAATTTAGCACTAATCCCCCTGTGCCCGACCATGAAACTCCTGCCTTGTTAGAGCAGAGGACAAAAATAGCCAGGCATCGCGCCATGGATGTTAAATTAAAAACAGGCTGGGCTTCCCCATTGGCATTGACAGACATATATATAAAACTAACTAACTGTTTTCACATCATTTTTTACAAGTTAATAGTCACGAAAATGCAAAGGTGAGACTTTACATGAGCTCAAGTAGTCACTTTGCCATTGGTTGTAATATCCTGGTAATAATAATGGATGATAATTACAGACTTCACAATGCTATTTTACACACTTACAACCAACATCTTTCGATTCCACTGTGTAGTCCTTTGTTTAAACTAAAAATTAAAAATTATACATGGGTCCAGAGATTTTCAAGATTTAGATGAAGAAAAAGATTTAACAATCTAGATCCTAAAATCTCAACCCAAAGCTCAAGGGTGCAGATTTGTTTCTCACTGTATGGACAGGGGCTCAAGCGCTAACCAGTAAGTTGGCACCTAACATTGACCAGTCATTCAAATCAAAGAAGATAGTCTAAACCGTCTGATTTTTCAGTTCACCACAGCAAAAGTCACTAATTTCCAATCACCTTCACTTTGTCCCCCCTCCTAATATGGCTTCTACCACTGGAAAACTATTTAAACTTATTCCAACTATGTGTGTTGTGATAGGGAATGTGTCATACAATGTGCTCACATACTTTTAGAAAACTAGAGTGGTAAGAATGAAAAGCAGGTGGGGAGCCAGGAAAAAACCAGCTCGCCAACACCTCTTTCTTTGAACTGCACGCTTGCTCGACACTTGATTGATCAGATCAGATTGTGCTAAAATGATTGATACCCATTTTCCCCCATGTGTAAAAGTTAAGCGCTCATCCAAATATTTCAAAGTTCTTAGAAGCTCCAGAGAGTGACTGGGTGTAAATGTAATAAAAAGCAAGCAAAATCCATTCTACTTTGCATTGACATAGCTGCCAAGTTTCAAATACCAGAATAAGGAAGAACCTGTTGCAACCCCTCCATATTTCACACCATCATAAAATTTTATGCCTTTTTCTGTTACAATCCTTACTATATAAATAACTATTAAAACAACCTACAAACTGAAAAGTGAATTTACGAATTGTAATTAATGCTCACGATTAGGTGTGACCCATACCCTCTGTAAATTGTAAAAGTACAGTTCCTTCAAGGCCGTCGGAGCATCTCCCAGTACAGATAGCATCAAGCAGAACAGGTGACATTAATCAACTCTTGATCAGGACGCTAGTCTGACGCAGGTTTTTACTCCCAAGCTAGTGCTTGAACCCATTTGTACCTGGGTGGAGTGGGAAAATGTGTGTTACATATCTTTCCCAAGGAACACACTGTCGGTCCTAGCTTTGCTAGGATTCGAGCTCGAGACCTGTTGATCCCCAAGCCTAACCGCTCAGCCACCAACACCACATCCATACCCTATGGTCAGATTGTAATATTATAATCCTCCATGCAGGGTTAAGTAATTCACTAAGGAGAGTTTCAAGTCCTTGCTCATGAAATTATCTCAATTATGAAACGACATTTACATTACTGTTTTCCCCCGCTTAGATGGGCTTTGTTGCAAGAACTCTTCATTGAAAGTTTGCTCAAAACACATTCGCTCAACGAGTGACTTTGCTATTAAATCTTTAGTGTGTAGATTTCCCGACCGGAAGACCCTGACCTAGATTCATTTTTCCTGCAACCAGATCGCCATGGCAAATTTACATTTTCCAAGCTACCGTGTGCTTCTGATGGGTGGCGTTAGGAGAATTCTTCTCTCTCCATGTCACCATTGAAACAGTCCATTACAACAAAATTGATGATAAAAATAAAAATGAAAGCAGAAAAAACGATGAAATGTATGTTGTTTAAACAAAGGCAGTAACCGTTAAGCGTCAGAAAGAGGCGTGAACAGATCAAGCAGCTTTCTAGAAATAATGGCGCTTAAAATAAGTAACAAAAATAGGTTTGCCAATTCAATCTGATCGTTGAAAGAGAAGGTGTTATCCCGGGTTTGGTCGGCTTGAATAATGGGAAGCAGTTAGTGGGTGGCCAGGTACGGCCAAGCTAAACATCACAGCGAGCTGTCTAACGTGCAGCTGTTTTCGGCCGGGTTCAACTGCAATGAATTAAATTGTTTGAGAGGGAGCAGCCCCTCTAGAGGCTGTCCTGTTTTTGCATGCTTGGCTGAAAATTCTCTCACATATGTTGTTGCTGTGAGGAATAGTCTCAACATGAAAAATGATAACCTTTCATAATTTCAACTTGCCAAGTGCATCTTTCATTTCTCCATTTGTCAGAATTAGCTGTTGCCGCGAAAACAAGAGCCCTACCAAAATTGCCAAGATCCTCTTAGCTGTGGATGATGTGGGTGAAATCAAATCAAAACCTCATAGGACCCCAACCAAAACATTGCATGACATAGATCTAATAGGTCTATTATGTAGGCAACTGTGATAAAAGTGACCAAAAACCGACATGGATCACTGCAGCCTTGATAAATCTAGATTCAGGCAGAAATTTATAAAATTACGACCAGAGTGGTGTAATGTCAACACGGGCTATAACATCTGTACATTTGGTCAACTCTGTTTAATGTAAAGTAAAGTTCCTTCAAGGCCCTTCAGGCCTATAGAGCCGGAGCGTATATCCCAGTTTCTATAGCGTGAAGCAGAACAAGTGACAATAATCATCACCTGGCCAGGATGCTAGTCTGACGCAGGTTTTTACTGTTGCTTGTACCCATTTGCACCTGGGTAGTGGGGAAATGCGTGTTAAGTGTCTTTCCCAAGGAACACAACGTCTGACCTGGCTTTACTAGGATTCGAACTCGGGACTTCATGATCCCCAGTCTGGCAGCCTAACCACTCGGCCACCGACGCCACAATCTCTATGCTTAACCTTAATTGCCTGGTCCATAAATGTAATGTTTTATTCCTTTATTGTTCATGGGTGATTAGATCTTAACCCATTGTTAGATCTTAGCTGATTTTACTCAATGCTTTGTTTTCATTACGTAACCCTTTACAGCATATTTTTTTTTGTTTTTGTTATATATTTCATATCTCCGTTTATCTTTACAGAAGACAGCGAGACCATTAAACCTTTATATATTTCATAAAATCCTTGTTGAAACTCAACCCTTACACCTATCGTTGTATAGCTGTGAAAGGCTAATGTGTGTGACATTTATTCCTCTCTGTCGCTTCCCAGTGGGTCAGTAGCTTTTTGTTTTTGTCCCGCTACCACAGGGAATTATCACTTTTCCCTTTCACCTTCTTCACACACCCCCCCCCCTCAAATTCTGTTATCAAATTGTGCGTGCATGACATCTCTTCAACATGTCACTGTCACTTTGTCAAACATCCAATCTGTTTTTCCTTGCATTTGCCTTTCAGCTCCCCCCCCCTCCCCCCTTATCACACACACACTTCTTGTGCTCGATCCCACTTATCACTAAACACACATGACAATCCTCTCCCGCTTTAGCACACACATACACACAGAAATTGTGCGCTAATGTACTAAAGACACATGACAACCTTCTCTCTCTACTACTCTCCCCGTCTGATACACACATATTTTAACACGCACCACATTACTCTCTCTCCCCACCTCTGATACACACACCTGCACAATCACTTGTTTATACATTCCACATTCCTCTCTGCCCTGATACACACATGTGTGATCATATTTTAACACACACCAGAGATTGACAGAGGTTCACAATTTGTGATGGTTTCAAAAAGTCCAAACACTGCCGATACTAATTCCCTGGGCATACTTAACAATTGTAAAGCAGGTATCAGTATTGTCCGATTTCAATATCAAATAATCGCCAAACAACAACGCATGGGATGACCGGAAATAGATGATAAAATGATTTGTCGTCCAAAAGCATGTTTGCGGTTTCCTCAAAATTTCATCCCAACCGGGAAATATTTTTTCATTTCCCCCGATTTCTCAAATGTCTGGGAACACTGCTTGTTACACAACGTAGTGCTGATTAGCATCGTTTAACACCCTCAAATTTAAACAGATTGAACAAACCGCTAGAGCCATGTGTGTGTCATCCATTCGGTGTGTAGACACAAGCTATTTTTGTAGTTTCTTCAATTTTTATGTGTCAACTAAAATCTGTCTCGGTTTTTTGTGAGGCAGGAAAAAGATTGGGATTTGTTCTCTATGTTCATGAAGTAGCGTCCACGAGCAGCACCCGCCAACTACAGACTTACTCCTCTCCTTTTACTCTTGCTCTTATTCTACTCTTACCTTTCATTTTAGGGGTTAAGGGCAGGAGCTCACAGGCATAGATGTTAAGGTATCTGGGAAGTAGAGCAATGGTACTGTTCTCCCTTAGTTACCTCCGGACTTAGCCTTGGTGAAAGGGGTGTGCTATTGGAGACTATATGGTTGCTTTCGCCTACAAATGCTTCCGTGTCCAACCCTTTGGGGGTATTAAAGAAGTCCACAGACTCCCCAGCTCTACAATGCCATGACAACAGAAAAGAATAGTGTGTATGCGAGATCGGCATCGCCTCGTCAAACAAAGTCTGTGCTCGGCAGTGGGCACCTAGGCCGCAGCGAGGGAAAATATGCTACTAGTGGTGCAACATTTAATCAGGAGAACCTCCCAAAGAAGTAATAAAGATCTCAGAGGGAAAAGACAAGAAAATATACCCATAATGAATCTTTCCTGAACATACTTCAGATAAACATCTGTGGGAATCAAAAGTAAAAAGACAGAACTCGCTAAAACCCTAAATGACCATAATGTACATGTGGCACTTTGCAAGAAATCCTCCACAACAGTGTGTGCACCTCAATGCGTGTCAGTGTACAAACTGCAGAGGCATTGTTACATATATCCACAACGAAGTCCAATTGCCTCACATTCTCCTGTAAACAACTCCACAGATGTCCAGAAGGTCATAATATGGCATACTGGCAGAGAATAACCCAATATATCTTGGTGTACAGCTAGACCATCAGCTAACCATGAAAAAGCACATATGCAACCTCAAAGCTAAGGGTGTAAGAAAACTCTATCTTTTAAATACATTAGCAAGCACCTCATGGGGATCAGATAAACAGACCCTTAGATACATGTACTTGGGATATGTTCACCAATCCTTCCAGTATAGCAGCTCTATCCTAAGCTCATGCAGCAAATCCAACCTGATAACACTGGACAGGGTCCAAAACAATGCTCTACGATTTATTAGTGGAGGCATGAGATCAACCCCCACAAGTGCATGTGAAATACATACACCGATGTGGAATCTCTTGACATGCGCAGGAATACAGCAGTATTAGAGGGTGTGTATGAAAGAAGCATGAGTTCCACCAATCCAAACAGAAAAATTGTTGATAACTGGCAACCAAAATATAAAATAAAGCAGAAATCACAACTACACCATGTTATGGACCGAAAAGAAAGACACAATCTCCCAGAACAAAGAAAATAAACACCACGGTTGAACAGAGATCCATCAAATATTGTATTCAAAGAGCCTCAAAACAAGATCGAGCTGATTCAATTGACAATCAAAGAAAGAAATCAGAGCCGCTTACCCTGCCGATGTCATCACAAAAAACAATTGATGGCTACCCTGACAGCTGGATCCGTGTATGTATACACAGATGGGTCAGCTCTCGAAGCAACATCAAATGCAGGGTATGGTATCTACATCCAATACCAAGATGGCACCTCTGATGAATTCTCTGGAGCTTGCAAAGAAAAATGTACCAACTTAGAAGCAGAGGCAGCAACGATAGAAACAGTGCTCTACCACCGTAGCACTGTTTTCAATACATTGCCAGTTAAAATATCAGATATCGTCATTTTCACAGATGCAATGTCTGTCCCACCAGCTTTCCAAAAATGCCAGAGATCTGATCTCAGACAAACACGATTAGAAGCTGACCAACTAATTAAAACCTATGACGTCGAGCTAGTAATGCAGTAGATCCCTGGACATGTAAACACACCAGGAAATGACAAAGTAGACACTCTTGCCAAAAGGGGATCTAGACAAGAACAATCAAACACAAAAACTACAATGCAGACCGCAAAACAAACCATCAAAGTTAACAGCAAAGAGGACTGGATGAACAGATGATCTATGGAAAAGACTGGAAGAGATTTATACCGACATATGGCCACCCCACAAACAAATGACAACATCAACCAACTTAAACGAAAAGACCTAGTCACCATTTTCAGACTTCAAAGACACCACACACAGCTAAACATGCATCTAAACAGAATAAATCATGAATATGCCCCAGTGTGCCCTCTTTGTGACCACCCCCATGAAACTTTGACCCATCAGCTATCGGAATACCACAAATTGAAAGACCTACGCGACAAGCTACTTTCCGAGAAACTTGATACTTGAAACACTATTTATGGAACCCTACAACAGATGCAAAACACCTGCAGATACCATTACATGGCATTGGGCCGAAGGGCAAATTACGTCTGAGCGCTGCTGGAACAGTAACAACAACAACCTTTCATTTTAATGTTTCCCCTTAATTAGCCCTGAGACTACCACATATGGTGGATAGGGGTAATTTCAATGAAACAAACTGTATTCATGATTATAATCTAGTTTAAGAAGTAGGTCTAGTCTATGAGCTTTGTGATCAATATGTTTAGTGAGACAGAGGAGGTTCAGTTGATGTTTTGGTACATTAGAAGAATTAACCAATTTTTTCATAAGATCTAAAGGATAATATATAATTTTTATAATGGTAGAATCTAGATATAGTAGACTCATAGAACTAGAGTCAGCATATCGTATCCCGATTACCTAACGCCGCCCTTTCCTGCTTCCTTCCTTCACGATTCAATGAGCAAAACCATTGCAGTGAAAACGGCTTCTCAGAGTAAAATATATCTGCATTACAAATTAATTGCTGAAATGGTGTTAAACTAGTCTAGCAGTGAAACACAATGGTATCTTTGGAGAACCCAACTAGGCCTGTTTCCGACCACCTTGCCGATCCTCAACCACTCTATTTCCGACAACCATCTCACACGACACTTTAATATTGATACACACAATAATTCACATATTATGTAGAGTTGATTTACATCTAGATGAGAGAGAGAAAGAGACACGAGAGAGAGAGAGAGAAAGAGACACGAGAGAGAGAGAGAGAGAGAGAGAGAGAGAGAGAGAGAGAGAGAGAGAGAGAAAGAGAGAGAGAGAGAGAGAGAGAGAGAGAGAAAGATATAGAGAGAGAGAGAGAGACAGAGAGAGAGACAGAGAGAGAGAGAGAGAGAGAGAGAGAGAGAGAGAGAGAGAGAGAGAGAGAGAGAGAGAGAGAGAGAGAGAGAGAGAGAGGGGAGGATAACACGAGAGAGAGGGTGACAGGAAAGATAGACAGAGAGAGAGAGAGAGAGAGAGAGAGAGCGAGAGTCAGAGAGAGAGAGCGAGAGTCAGAGAGAGAGAGAGAGAGAGAGAGAGAGAGAGAGAGAGAGAGAGAGAGAGAGAGAGAGAGAGAGAGAGAGAGAGAGAGAGAGAGAGAGAGATCAGAAAGAGAGAGGGTAACACGAGAGGAGGGTGACAGGAAAGATAAATAGAGAGAGAGAGAAAGAGGAGAGAAAAGAGTCCAAAAAAGCCACAGAGAGAGAGAGAAAGAGAGTGGTCAGTTCTTTGCTACTAGGCCTAGGCTAGGTCTACCACGAACCAAGGGCCCTCATCATGGAGGACTCGATCTGCAAATCAACAAAGCTTTGTTCCTCCTTGGTAAGAACAATCTTGGACACCTCTATGGACTGTCATCCCTCATCTTGTCCCCAAATTTTGTCTTGGGAATATTAAAATGCCTGACAACCTTGCCAATGGTCAATTTTCTTGCTGTCGCCAGGTATAAGCCACTGTAGACGGATTGGCTGACTACCCCCTTACTAGCCTAAGGAAACATTTGTGACAAAGCCATGCAACGTGCCTCGTCTCTCATGTGCCATAGGTTTTGCAATGGTGTGTTATCTAAAACTAGAACCATAAAAGGAACTTCCCGGAGACTTAGCAAATCACAGGTTCTAAAAATGGAAGATTGATTTACCTGGTGTTTGTCAGGCTTGAATTAACCCAAGAAGAGTGACGGCCCTTTAATTTTATGGTATGTTACGGTTGGCCTTGCAAGCGCGCAGGCCCTACATTTAGGGCTGCCATCATTGAGACGGAAGCGCGCAGGCCCTACATTTAGGGCTGCCATCATTGAGACGGAAGCGCACAGGCCCTACATTTAGGGCTGCCATCATTGAGACGGGAAGCGCGCAGGCCCTACATTTAGGGCTGCCATCATTGAGACGGGAAGTGCGCAGGCCCTACATTTAGGGCTGCCATCATTGAGACGGGAAGCGCACAGGCCCTATATCTTGGGCCAGACGCCTAGGCTTCTTGAATGGAAATTTCCACTTTCCTTATATGGTATATATGACAGAGTTTGAGTTGATAGTTAAACAGCCTATGAGATTACAATTTATTTTAAGCTCGTGGATTTCCTGTCAAAGTGACGCTTTCCCATTCAACACACTTCTTGCAAGCCTAAGTTGATTACACGGCTATCGCTGCTATTGTTTAGAAAGTCCGTAGTTAAAGTTTCTCTAGTTGCAATAACATCTCAATATGAAGTCCTTATTCTTTCATCTTATAGGAAATACGTTTTAAAGGTCTTTTATCATCTGGAAACGTAAAACCATTGTTCAAACTAAGTCTAAATTTCTAGCTTCACCCTTTGCACACACTCGTTATTTCATGCAGATCGTGGGGCAATCCCTCTCTGTAAGAAGGTCACTTCCGGTAACATCGCAAGCTCTACTTGGGTTAAACTAGATTTAACTTCTCCAGCGAACAAAGGCTCATATTAAGTTCACAATACTCAAAGGAAGAGATTGATGGACATATTTACAGGTGAAGCAGTCAGCTCGGCAATGATGAGAACAATGAAATGACGTGCTTACTGCGAGAACGTCTCGAGTACTGACAAATACCAAAAAGCTAATCGATTCGTCATCTGTAATCAGCAATACATCCGATACTAATTACTATAGCAATTTCCCTCTTAACCCAAGAAAAACGACGGCCTTGAATAAAGGGTGTGTTGCCGTCCACCCGGGAAGCGCACAGGCCCTATATTTAGGGCCGCCATCATTGAGACGGGAAGTGCGCAGGCCCTATATTTAGGGCCAGGCACCTAGGCTCCTTTAATGGAAATTTCCACTTTCCTTACATGGTTTATGCATAGTTGACATTTATGAGTTCATAGTTAAATAACAGCCAATGAGATTACAATTTATTTTAAGCTCGTGGCTTTCCTGATAGCCTCGTTATCATTCGTCAAAGTGACTTTTTCCCATTCAACACACTTCGTGCAAGAATAAGTTGATTACACGGCTATCGCTGCTAATGTTTACTCCTTAGTGTAAGTTTCTCTTGTTGCAATAACATCTCAATATGAATTCCTTATTCTTTCAACTTATAGAAAATGCATGTTTTTTATGTCTTTTGTCATCTGTATACGTGAACTCATTGTTCAAACTAAATCTAAATCCTAGCTTCGCCCGTTGCACACACTCGTTTTTTCATGCAAATGGCTGGGGCAACCCCTCACTGTAAGAAGGTCACTACCGGTAACACTGCAAGCTATACTTGGGTTGAGTACTCGTCGGTAATGACGAATACATCTAGTCACTTCGTTATTATACAAATGGGTCATATTCATTACAAGGGACTATTTATGGCAGGTTTCACAAAAATGGGACCCAATGATAACTTGAACTCTTCAATTAATCTTTCTCAAAGTCTAATTGATGAATCTTCTTAACATTTGGTCTATGTATAGCTTTAACATCGCAGATATAAAAACATAATATTGTGAAATTTACTTTCAATATGTGTGTTTTGTGAATATTTTTGGGTGCGAACGTCAGCAATTGAGACTGATGTCATTTCCCTTTTTAAGTCCTTTTTCACCTTAAGGTAGGTGAGGTAAACGATCTTTCATTCTGTTTTCTTTAATTCCATGTGAAAGAGAATTGTTCAAAGAAAATTTGGCGAGGTCTAATTTTTTTATCCTTTGCAGTGATCACGTGAGGCAGGTTTCAGATTTTCGTTATTATGTAACAAATGTGGTCTACAAATGAACACACAGTAAGAGCTAAAAAAAAAGTTAAAAAATACGTAGAAGCGCCGTTTTATGATCTGGAGTGAAAGAAACGTATTCCTACGGCCATTTATCCTGTAAAAGACATGAAAAAAAAAAACATAAGTAATTCTAAATGAGAGTGAGAATACAATGAGACTGCTAGCGGTCTGCATAACCTTACGGTCGGACAAAAAATATTTATTTCGATCTGGGATCTAATAACAGTAATATCGCGTCAAGCTATTTTCTTGTAGTTCATCTTGTGTTAGACTATTGAGAAATCATGAAATTTTTGTTTTTAAATTGTCCGGTCGGGTTTGCAGAATATTTTGTCTTTGGATGTCCCTTACGGCCACCCGCTGACGTCCGCAAAAAATGTAGACGATGACCGGCCATCAGAAGGAGACCGTGATCAAGTTAGATTCGAGACCGTTCAGGTTAGATTCAGTTAGATTACAAAAGCCTACTTTGGCTTATCGTGAGGAAACTTATGTAAAGAAGTCCAGCAATCAATAGGCTTTCATGATTTATTACGTTCTAATAAATAAAGACGAGATAATTGGCAATTACGGGAGGTTTAGAAGTCCTTTACAACGATAGTGACTCTACGTCTCCACTATGCAGTCTTCTTCGCATAACAATACAATATTATAAAATGCATTTAAACGAGAGAGAGGGAGAGAAATAATACTAGAAACACAGGTTCAAGTAGAGTTCAAGATTTGT
>JAXRKP010001759.1:55000-90000 GCA_037039925.1 Doris montereyensis
TAAGGAATGCCATAGTTCGCACCTCCTCGGAGTGTCAAATGTCTTTTTTAAGTCAATAAAACACAGGGGCAATGTTTCTCTGAAGAAATTTTTCTATTAATTGTTTAATTGTAATTATGTGATCTTGTACAATTCTTCCTGGTCTAAATCCACTTTATGTTTTCAATCTGATCCTCATTCTTTTTCCTATTCTCAGTTCCAAAATCCTGGCATACATTTTTTCCTGGTAGATAAATGTAGTGATAGCCCTCTATAGTTTGAGCATTCCATTGGTGATTCTTTCTACCGTTCCCTTCTTCCAGTCGCCTAGCACCTATTTTGACTTCCATGCTTGTTGACATATTGCATGTAGTAGTTTGTCTTCCTTTCTCCTTGGTTTTTAATCATTTCTGGAAAAACTTGATCTGCTCCTGGGGCCTTTCATAATTTCACTTTTCTTAAAGGTGTTTGGAGTTTTTCCATTGATATATCTACATCCTCAGCTGTCTCGTCTGGATTACTTGTTACTCTTACTACTTGATCATTACTCTCTTGTTTCATATGTTCTGGATGGATTATGTAATTGTTGAATATATTTTCTCCGTGTTTCCATGATTTCACTGTCTTCTTTCATTATTTCTACCATGCACTAGAACTATATTACAGCCTATTAAAATTACAAACCTGCAGAAACAAGTTCAATTTTTGCGGAGACGGCAAACGGACGACAATTTGTTAATTCCATCTTCACGAAGAGGTAGAGACATTATGATTCATGAACGAAAGGGAGTTGGATTCATCTGGCAACGAATTTGAAATTGACAATGTTGATATTTCATGTCGTTCATATTCTGAATGATCCTATTGATTCTCATCTTAAAGCGTCGGATATCTCTTGCAAAGCAGATGTACATCTACAAACTTCAATATCAGACAGCAATAGCGATGATTGCTTCAAAGCTTTTCATTTCCAAATCAGAAGGATGGACAAACAACAATGACAATTCATTAAACTCTTCCGCAACCCCTACATGTCATACCATACAAACGAATCATGGCAAGATGAATGCTATAGATACCTTATATTAAATGATTCATGGGAACTGCATGAATATCCCATATTTGATACCAGACAAACACATCTAATAATATTGAAGAAATATCGGAAGTGGAAGGAAATGCAAATGGAATTAAACATCTTGGAAAAGGAACAACGCCAGTAACATTTAGTTTTACTTCTTCTGGGAAAGATTTTATTGCATAGTCTGTCTTAGTCTTTTTAATTTTAATACTAAAATCTTTTTGTTTTACAAAATGTTCAATCGATATATCTAATCCTTCTAGAATTGGTTCAGGTTTTTCTTTTTCATCAGAAATATGTCCACGGATATAAAATACAGAAGCTACTGGAGGATCTTTTAATATTTTTTTCATCTGTTGGTAGTTTAGTATTGAATATTAAAACAGTTCTATGTGGTTGATCTTTATGTTTTTTTTATTTGCACCAATATAATATTTACCACCTTGTTTTGCTTATACCGTTGTTTCTTCATAGCCTTTTAATGGAATATAATTACCAATCATACTACCAGAATTAAATAGTTTTTGAATAATATTATTTTCCCTTTTATATGAAATTGAATTATTCTCAACTTTGATATTTTAACAAAAAAGTATAAACATAAATGCTCACATGCAACTTGATTAAAACTTTGTATTTTATAAATATTATATTTTATGGAACTTGTTTCTGAGTTTATATAATTTTCTATTTCATCAAAATATTTCTCACCGTCATAGTAATGAATATTATTATTATTTTCATAATAACAAACCCAATGTGTTCCCCGAGAATCTTCGCTGTCAGCTAGATTAATTATTCCACATTCTTTTTTTATTTGGTTTAGATGGTAATTGGTCTCTTAGATATACCCCTCTGATTTTTTTAAAATTTTCAAATCTTTAACCGCTTTTATAATATCATAATTGGATAAAGGTTTATTTTCTAGAATAATATTTTCTACTGAGATATATTTTACATTATCCATTTATTTAATGATTTTTGTGTGTGGATAAAATGGTGTCGATGGATAAAGTCCAGGCTTCGCCAAAATATTGCTATAAATGTGAGGACTATAAATCATCATTCGAATTTTATAATGATAAATCTAGAAAAGATGGAAAGAGTTCTATATGTAAACATGTGGAAAAGAATATATGAAAAAAAGATACAGATAAAAGTCAAGAATATTATACAAATAATAAAGAAAAAAAGGAAAGAACATTACAATGAATAGTATAAAGTAAATAAAAAAAACTAGTAATACGAGGTTGGAAAAGAAATGGAATTAAATCAGAAGATTATCATGAAATATATAGCTTATTTAACAAAGCAACAAACTGTTATCTATGTGGTAAAGAATTTGGAAGCACTACAAACAGTATAAGATGTTTAGATAACGATCATTTATCAGATTCTCCTCGTTTTATTTGCTGTGATATTTGCAATCGTAAACTTGCAAAAATAGAGAATAATAGAATGAAAGTAATGTTGGAAAGAACAAGATACCATAATAGAAAATAATCATATTAAAATGGAAATGATGTACTGCATGAAATGTAGACAAAAAACAGATACAAAAGATAAACATGAAGCTACAACTAAAAATAATAGAAATATGAGCAAAGGTAAATGTATTGTTTGTGAGACAAATAAATCTAAATTTACTGGTAAAGGAGTTGGACCAAAGGTTATAAGCGCAACTCGTTTGCAGATACAATAATTAATAAAATGCCAGAGATACATAGTCCTGGTTATAATTTTCTAGGACTTTTTACTAAATTAAATTTAAGACTTGATTCTGATAATAATCCTTTACCTGGTTCAAAACCAATAAATAAAGCAGATGATATTGCAATGAATCATGATATCTGTTATGATAAACATAAAAAGTTTGAAGATAAGAATAAAATATGTGATAAAAAAAATGTTCGATAATATGAAAATGTTAAAACCTAAAAGTATTAATGAATGGTTGAATAAAAAGCTTTTCATGGAACTATTGGTTTAAAATATATGAGTGGACTTGGAGTCGATGGACAAAGTCCAGGCTTTGCCAAAACTAAATGACTAGGACAACCTCTAACTACAGAATTAGCCAACGAACTTCATAAACCTATAATTAAGACATTTCAAAAAAGAAAAGTCGTTGTGTATGGTGTTGATCAAATATGGGCTGCTGATCTTATGGATATGCAAAAATACTCAAAACAAAATAAACACTATAAATATCTGTTAACAATTATAGATATATTTTCAAAATATGCTTGGGCTATACGTTTAAAAACAAAAACAGGATTAGAAGTTGCTAATGCTTTTCAAATATTATTTACAGAAAGAAAACCTGCAAAGATTTGGGTTGATAAAGGAACTGAATTCTTCAATAAAATTATGAAAAACTTGTTTAAATTAAATAATGTAGAATTATATACAGTTTAAAACGAAAGTAAATCCTGTGTTATTGAAAGATTTAACCGAGCTCTTAAAGAAAAAATGTTTAAATTTTTACTGCTTATAATACTACTAAATGTTATGATATATAAGAACAATTTATTAACGAATATAATAACACATTTCATAATACAATTAAAATGACACCCACTGAAGGAAGTTAGAAAGGAAATGAAAAAGAAACATTTAATCAAGTATTTAAAGAAGAACCATGTGAAAGCGAGAAATCAAAATATAAGGTTGGTGATAATGGAACAATATAAAAACACATTTAAGAAAGGATATGAACAAAATTGGACTACAGAAATATTTAAGATAGATTGAATTATATATACAAATCCAATTACATATAAAATTAAAGACTTAAAAGAAAAGATATTACTGGTTCTTTTTATGAGAAAGAATTACAAAAAACTAAATTATAAATTATTTTAATTTTAAAAATGGATAACAATAAATTATATAATTTTATTAGTGATATCCTTAAATATTGTTTATCTAATAGTAAAATATAAAATTTTATGATCAACTTAATAACTATGGCATTAATCCTTATAACTTTAATTATATCATTCATGAAAAAGAAATAAAACCAAACAGACAAAAAATTCCTATTGAAGAATTGAGAAAACGATTATTTAATAAAATTGAAAAGTAGATACTCCTAGTCTAGAAATTAATAATACATCTAATATTGAAGAAGTAATTGATCTATGTGATAACATTGTGAATGAAATAAAATATGTAGATAAGAAAAATAAATTATATTATTATCATCTTGGAAAATATTTAGAATTATTAAAATTACTTTGTACTATTGATACAACTATTGATGGATATAATATATTTATTGAGGAAAGATATAAAATAAAATTATCAACATTGATTAAATATATTAAGTTTTATTATCTATGTATGAAATATTCAGAATTTTTAGAATGTGACTTAAGGTTTGCAGAGATTATGAATAATGTACCTGAAATTGATGAAATATATATAAATAAATCCTCCTTAGGTGAGTTAAAATGATTTTACATAATTATGTATTGGGACTGTGTGTTTAGCAAGAATTTGTTTAGATCTAGCATCTAATGGTTTGTTTGGTGGAATTATTTTATCAATAAATTTTTGTGATCCTCTATTACCTACTCAGTTAAGGCTTTTGTTGCTACTTTTTTAACAACATCGGTGGCAACTTCTTTTGCAACAGTGCTAGTAACTGCAGACATTAATGAATCTATCATTCCTTCATCTTTATAATGCGTAGCACCGACTCCTTTGGAATAATAATATCCAATTACATTAGACCGTTTACTTTTTTCATAATAATACATTTTTTAATAGATTTATTTAATAATTTGCTTTATCATTAAGATTTTTGAGTTGATTCTTATCAATAATTTTCTTCTTATACAATGCTTTAATTATTTCTTTTAATTCTTGTTCTAATCCTGTATTACCAGGTTCTTTTTCTGCAAATATTAAATCCATTCTATTGATTAATTCATCAGGATCACAAGGAATTATAATTAATTAATCTCCTCAGGTGTATATAAGTCATTTGCTACTCTACCTAAAATACTTTTCCATATCTTCCCAGCATTAGATGTTAATTTACCTGTTTCTGTATTTTTAAGTACATTGGTTTCTTTCATAATTTCTTTGTAATTATCATAATCACTTGAAGTAAAATCATCTGGTTCTTTTACCATTAGCAAATTCCACAATCCTTTTCTTCCTGTAAATGTTTTATCATTAATAATAATATCTTTATTAACAACTTTAAGTTCTTTATCACCTCTATAGAATTTTCCCTTATCTATCTTTACACCATATGTTAAATCACTATCTTTTTTCCTATATATTTTCTAGGTAAATCGCCTAGAACTAATGTTTCATCAGATTCAATTGGAAGTCTATTCTCTAATGCTTTTGTAAACATATCATTTTGAATAGCTAAAAGTTTATTTTGTTCATCTTGTTTTTCAATCAATGGTTGCAGTTGTTTTACAACTTCTTCCTTTTTATATTCCTCACCAATTCTTTCTGATATAAATCTATTTTTAAACCCCTTGTTGTTTTTAAATATTCAGGAACTAATTCATCACGATTCTTAGCAGTTACATTTTTTATGAAAAGCATTTTAATTACATTATTTTTTATTAAGCTTATTCATCATATCATTAATTGGTTTTAACAAAGATTCTTTTAATTAATTTTTTTCCTTTTTGTTTGATATTTTCTTTTTTTAATTTATTATTCTTATTTCTTCGAATATCTTCTTTACAAAATTGATAATGAGTTTGTTCTTTTAAAATTAAATCAAATTCTTCATTTAAGATATGATTGTTATTTAATGCTTTAGATAATAATGATTGAATAGTATTTAATTTATTTTGACTTAGATTATATATATCACGATGCTTTTGTTCTTTAATTTTAAACTTCTTAACCAATTTATTTGTAATAATACTCAATACACCTGCACCGGCAGACACACCACCTAAAAAAACTGATACTAGAATTAGAACTACTGTTGCTAAAGTTGAAATACTTGCAATTCCGGATACAGTAGAAACGGCATTTAATCCATAATTTTTATAATGTAAAGCATTATTTGCTTTCGAATATTTCTTATTTAAACTTCTTCTAATTTCACTATTTCTTTCTAACTCATTCTTAATATCTTTAATATGTTCTAATCTAATATTTGAAATATAGCTTGCAGCGTTATCATGTTTTATATCTACATAAATAGTATCATAGATGGGCGGGGCAGATTTTTTTAGATAAGCGAGGATATATCTTTTCGACTTCAATTTCATCCATTTTTATTATAGAAAAAATAAATACATTAAAATTAAAATAGAGTATTTAAAAAAGGAATATCTTTAACTAAATCACATATAACGCCACTCCCATCACACCAGTCATTACCAGCGTTTCTTAAAAAGATGCCATCACCTTTTGTTTCTAATTCTGGAATTTGTTTTGGACTAAGATATATAGCCCTGCACCATGGTTTTTGATTTTTACAATATTTCCATTAGGTTTTAAATATAATCCATTTTCTAATATCTTATTAACGTTGAGTAACCCAGTCAAAGCACCAATACCTAATGCTTTTCCCGCTGCAGGCAATATTGTTTTTGCTGCTGGAATTAAGAATTTCATCAAAGCACCAATAAATCCTCCTTCTACTCTATTTTTATTACATTCTTAATTGTGCTTTTGAAAGTTTAATATTAACAGACTTTTGATTATTAAATGCTTTAATAATTTTATTTATTTGACCTTGTGTTAAAGCTATTTTATCATTACCGTCAGAATCAACTCTAATAGTAACAGATTCTTTAATTTTTGATAGCAAATTGAATTTTGTCTTTCTGATTATTAGTTATGTTTAGATGTGCTTCTGTATATTTTGTTTGACTCATTTTCTAATATGAAATTTAAGATAATATTTTTAAAGATTTATATCATTTCCATCTTTGTCTTTTATCTCCACTTTAAAGTTTTAAATTTATCTTTAATTGGATAATAAATCAAAACGTTAGGTTTTTCATTTACTTGACAACCTTGATGAAAAAAGAATATAATAATTTTGATTTCTCATTGTTAAAATGATTATTTTCAATACAGTTAATATGAATATTTATTGGATTATTAAATGATACGTCTACTTCTTTTTCACTTGTATAGATAAGTTTTTCAATACCATATACTTTTGCTAGAACTAAAACCTAAGATTTTTCCAATACTGTTTGGATGTGAAAATCTAACTTTCGTATCTCTTTCTAATTTTAATATAGTTTTATTATTTTTAATTGAAAAATTAGCTATTCAAACCTTTCCATAACTGATTCCTTACCAATGGAAACTTTACCTGATCTATTAGCCCAATGACGTGTTAAAGTATTCTTTCTTAATTTCGTTGTTTCATGTTCATCAATCACTTTATTAAGAGATAATAAATCATAACAACCTTCATCAATTGTAATTATTTTCCATTCATTACTAATATTATAAGAATATTCAGTAACATTAGTAGTATTATTAATATTAAACAATTCATTTGCATTAAATTCAATTAATGAAATTTCACAATTATCACATTCAATTGGTGATTCAAATGTTTTAATTAAAGAATCATTAAGTATAACTGTATAACTTTCTTTTTTTAAACCATTCAATATATTCTTTTCCATAATGTTATTATCCCTTAAAACATTCATTATTTTTCTTTTGATTTCCTTTTGATTTTGTTCTAGTTTATCAATTATTCTATTTTCAAGTTCATTATTTTTTTCTAGTTTTTCTAATAGCTTTTCCCCAATATCTTTTTTTCATTACTGAAATACTTTTTTCTTCATAACTTTTGTCATTATATAAACCAGTAAACTCAAATTTATTTGTTGCCATTTTTTAGGTTTATTTTTGTCGTAGATGAAATCTAACAGTAATTTCTTCTCCTCTAAAATCAAGTGGATTATTTTTTTGATCAGTTATTTTAACCTCTTATATTTTTTAATGCTACAGGAAGATAAATTGGATTTGTTGGTTTTTGAATAATTTTATAACCAAGTGATATTGTAGGGAAAAATGAATAAATAACAGCTTCTCTAGTTCCATTAACTATTGACCCATTAATAATATTAATATGAATAAAGATAGTATTAATTGCTAGAATATTTACTACATTTTCAGATTCGTGAATTCCTGGACCATAAACATCTTTAATAAAACCTAAAACCCTTTTAATACTTCTATTATAAGAAAATCTAACAGTATATCCAGTTTTAATATCTAGCTCTGATTTTAATGTATTCAGATTTGGTTTTAAAGTGAATGCATAATCATCACCATTTTCTTTCAATTGTCTTTCTAGTGTTTTATTTAGACCGATAAATTCATATGACCCTTTGGAAAAGTAATAATTTTATTTTCTGAATTGCTTTCATATTCAATTATATTATTATGGGATGCTATATTGTGAAATGAATAATACGTTTCTAGAACTACTAATGCAATTCCATATTGTTTGTTTTCATCCAATTGCAAAGGTGGGTTAAAATAGTGTTAAATTCTGATTCATTCTTACTAACATTTATCTGATAATCTATCTTTGGAGATGTATTATTAATTACCTGTTTTAATAATTCATTATTTTGTTTTAATAGTTCAGTATGTACGTTGAACAATTCTTTATCCATTTTAGGGATGTAAAAATGATTTAAATTATATCGATATTTACCATTATTTATTGTAGATGAATTATCTATTATCAAATAATTATACGGTTCTGTCCAACATATTTTACAGAGTAATTTAAATTCTTCAAATTCCATATCTTCAGAAGCAGGATCTTGATAAATGTGTTGAATATTTTTATTATATTGTTTAAATAAACATATATAGTTGCTGTTTTCTCGAATTGTTTGACGTGGCAAACGAAAATAATTTTGTTATAAATAAAAACAATCTACATTACCATGTCTACCTCTAGTATAATAGCCATTGCATTGGTTTTGTTTCTCTAGTAATACATCATCAAATATCATCAGGTTTTTATCTGTTGATTTCAATTCTTTAGGATCAATTATGTTATCAGAGTTTTCAAAGAATTCACATTTAATTGGATTTTCATTATTCATTCTTTCTCCTATTTGTTTTATAAATTGATAATGACATATTTGTTTTTCTTTATTTCATTTTCAATATTAAATACGTTAAGAATTGATTCTTTATTTAGATTATTATCAAAACCACATTTCATTATTTTATATTTTGGTTGAAATAAACTTTTCCATATACAATTAGGTTAACATAGTCTAATAAGTCTTTGTCTAACATCAGATTAAACAAAAGATTTGTTTTTCCACATCCACTTTTTCCAACTATTAATCCTCTTATACGTTTTGGTAACATTTTAGAGTTATCTCTATTTGTTTCTTCCCCCTAGTCAATATTCATTGCCATTTATTTAGGCATAATTTAAGAAGAAAAAATATGGATAATAGAAGTAAAGACAATACAAACAATAGAACAGAAGTAGAAGGGGTGTTGGGAACCAATCATTTGTTTTATAAGCGACATCACTTCTTTGAGGGGATGAAGTTCAAAGCAACCACCACTAACTCTTAGTGGGTTTTTGATTGCGATCCTCGATTAGCGTTGAATAGACACTGGTGACAAATGATTTCTTTTGTGCGATCCTCAAAGGGAGCGTTGAATAGACACTGGTGACGTAGGATTTCTTTTGTCCGATCCTCGAAGGGAGCGTTGAATAGACACTGTGACGTAGGATTTCTTTTGTGCGATCCTCGAAGGAGCGTTGAATAGACACTGGTGACGTATGATTTCTTTTGTGCGATTCTCGAAGGAGCGTTCAATAGACACTGGTGACGTATGATTTCTTTTTGTGCGATCCTCGAAGGGAGCGTTGAATAGACACTGGTGACGTAGGATTTCTTTTGTGCGATCCTCGAAGGATCACGTTGAATAGACTGGTGACGTCGGATTTCTTTTGTCCGATCCTCGAAGGAGCGTTGAATAGACTGGTGACGTCGGATTTATTTTGTCCGATCCTCGAAGGGAGCTTTGAATAGACTGGTGACGTCGGATTTATTTTGTGCGATCCTCGAAAGGAGCGTTGAATAGACACTGGTGACGTATGATTTCTTTTTGTGCGATCCTCGAAGAGAGCGTTGAATAGACTGGTAACGTATGATTTCTTTTGTGCGATCCTCGAAGGGAGCGTTGAATAGACTGGTGACGTATGATTTCTTTTGTGCGATCCTCGAAGGAGCGTTGAATAGACTGGTGACGTCGGATTTCTTTTGTGCGATCCCCGAAGGAGCGTTGAATAGACTGGTGACGTATGATTTCTTTTGTGCGATCCTCGAAAGGAGCGTTGAATAGACTGGTGACGTCGGATTTATTTTGTGCGATCCACACAAAGGGAGCGTTGAATAGACTGGTGACGTCGGATTTCTTTTGTCTGATTCTCGAAAGGACGTTGAATAGGCTGTGACGTCGGAATTTCTTTTGAAAGTTAATTTATTTCTACACCAAAATCTCATGAGGGGTTTTTTTGAAATGCAATTTCAGGTCCAGAAATTAAATTAAAGGCAGTTGATAGAGGTATTCTTAGCTTTTGGAATTTATTTAAACTGTTTTGAAATAATATGCTCAGCGAGCGTTTTTTCGCGCATATTATGATTCTGATAAATCTAATCTATATCTTAAAAATGCTTTATAACAACCAAAGTCTAAAATAGTGAGGACGCGTAATTTATCTAAATATTGACCATAGACTACAACATGTTTAATTGCCTGTGAATTATGCCTATTTCTACTTTTAATAGACAAGTATTTCAATTACATTATCAGAATCGTAAAGAATATTTCATTTATTGCGCACACATCAGAATCTAAATAATTATTTAATTCTGTTAATAACTCCTGCCCGTCTAAACTAGTCAATGTATTCTTCTTAACTCCTACCTGTCCTTGTCTAAGCATCTTAATGATATCTTCTTTTGGTTTAGAAGGCAACCGTTCCTCTTCTACGAATTTACGCGCCTTTGACCGACCATCATTTTGTAGGATATTTTATAACTTTGTGAAATAGCTAATCATAGATTCATAATAGATTTTCTGCTTTTGTGTTATCTCTATTTCCTTATCATTATCATTATCATTATCATTATCATTATCATTATCAATATCCATTATCATTATCATTATCATAAACACGTGTAAACATAAATCCATTTCAGCTATGTCTTGTGTCAAACCTGAATTTTCCATCGTGAGTACAAGTACACGTCTTATCTCTGTCAATATCCAATAGAAATGATATGCCTTAATTTCTCCCCGTCAAACTTACCACCGGTTCTCAATAACTACAATAATTAACAAGGGTTCTCATTGGCTCTCAATCATAGCGTGATCAGATATACGGTGTGGTAAACAAAATCGAAACATGTTGAATCCTGACTACAAACATGATTTCATTGAATTCCTGTCAGTGTGAATAGACGGGATAAAAAAATTAATTTCAATAGCCTCTATCGGTCTGCAGCATATTATGCAATCGGGTGGGTGAATTGTACCCTTCCTTATCCAATGACGCATTACTCTGTTAATTAGTCTCTGCACGATAAAACAAAAACGCGCTATTTAATATCTTTATTAATATTACCACCATATTCTACTACTTAAACCAAAGACTTTAATACTAAAATGCTCAATTCAGTGTTAAAAATAAAAGATAGTCAGGTGAGGCGATGGGTGGATGAATGAACGAATGAATGAATGAATAAAAATGAGAGAGAGATGAATGGAGGAATAAGACATTAGTTAATACTATTTAGTCGTGTAAGGTATCATTGTCTTTCTTTTAATTAGCAGAACTCCTTCGTATTTGTTACTAAACACCAATGGGATAACTAATTAATCAGGTAATAATATTTAGATGTCTGTGTTAGGATGTTATTTCTAGGGGTGCGTTCCTACATAGCTGTTTATCTAGAAAACCGCTTCGCGTGAATGAGTAGTAAAGAGGTTTTGCGTAGACGTAGCGACCGCTAAAGGTATGACTAGTTCTATTGGTAAACGGGGAATCGTGTACAAACGACTTGTCTCAGCCCGTTTCGTTAACACCTGCATTATCTGCATGGATTGCTAAAACTCATCTCTCTCCTTCTCTATCATACACACACAATACACACTAACACACTCGCTTTTCACTCTCAAATACCAATATTTCACTTTCTTGCATATCATTTACCGGCAGTGGACAGGTAAACACCTGTATCGAGAGTAAACGATCCCGTCCTCCACGTGTCTCCTGCTGCCTTGCAGGCAGGTCTTGGCTGATCAAAGGGTAAGGGAGTTAAGCCTGAAAGAAAACAACCTGCTGCATTGCAGGCCAGTCTTGACTGACCAAAGGCTAAGGAGTTAACCCTGATAGAAAATAACAACCTGCTGCCGTGCAGGCTGGTCTTGAATGACTAAAGGCTAAGGGAGTTAATCCTGACAGAAAATAACAAGGCCTGGTAGGGGGCCTCAAGGTGGTAGCCCAACCATCTACCTAGGGTACAGTGGGTTAATCCCCACTTATTCAAAACAACCTGATTCAAAGTAATATATACAATGATATACCCGGCCTGAACTTTCGAAGACGACTCTGGAAAAGAACATGGACTGTGATTTTTGAAACATGGAATGTTAGGGAAATTAATGGAAAGGAGTTAGAATTAGCTGAAGACATGGAAACATTCAAAGTAGACATTTTGGCTATAACAGAATCAAAGAAAAATGGTCAAGGAATAGAAGCAGTAGGACCAAATCATACTTTAATCTTCTCAGGAGTAGAGCTAGAGCAGGAGTAGGCCTCCTAATGCATAAAAGGCAAGAACTGCTCCTAGAAAGTTGGAAATTTGTAAGCCCACGGCTATTAGATGTAAATATTAAACCAAAAGGTAGAGAAATTAAATTATTAATAGCGTATGGACCAAACGAAGATGCCACCAAAGAAGAAAAAGATATCTTCGAAAATGATTTACAAATAGCTGCAGAGAGTCTCAAAACCCAAACAGAAATTAATGGTTTTAGGAGATTTAAACGCTAGAGTAGGCAACAATGTAGAAACTTCAGGCGGAGTAATAGGTAAAGAAGGAGAGACAACTTCTCCAAATGGAGAGAGACTAATAGATTTTTGACTAAAGAATAACATGAAAATGGCTAACACATTTTTTCCTCATAAAACTATCCACAAATATACAAGAGTAAATGAAGACAGACGTGAAAAGTCAATAATAGACTACATAATAGTTAATAGCTCCATTTTTTACAGTACAATGGATGCTAGAGTAAGCAGAGGAGCTGAAATATTTAGTGATCATTACCTAGATAGCCAAAATGAGATTATTAACTGAAAAAAACAAACAGAAAAGGAAAGAGAAGAAAGCTAATAAACTCAAAATAGAAGAACTAAATAAACCAATAGTAAAACAGATTTACCAATCCAGAATAAAAAGATCTATCAGTGAAAGGCAGATGGATCTGAATGAAAGCACACTAGACGAAAAGTGGCAAATATATAAAGAAACACTCCTCAATTGTACTGAAGAGGTCTGTGGTAGGAAACAAATTAAAGGAGATGGGAAAAGGACAGCATGGTGGAATGAGAATGTCAAGACTAAGATCAAAGCAAAGAAAGATGCCTGGAAGAAATACTTGCAAACAAAGAGACCACAGGATAGGATAGATTACCTGAATAAAAGAACTATCGCCAAAGAGGAAGTTAGGAAAGCAAAACAGGAACAGTGGGAAGAGTTTGGACAAAGACTTCAAGAAAGCTATCAAGGAAATCAAAAGCTGTTCTGGGAGCAATAAAGAGCATGAGAAAGACCAAAACACGCCCAATATGACAAATTAAGAACGCCAAAGGAGAAATAATAAAAGGAGACAGCGAAATCATGGAAACATGGAGAAAGTATTTTCAACAATTATATAATCCCTCCAGAACATATGAAACAAGGAGTAAAGATCAATTATTAAGAGTAACAAGTAATGGAAATGAGACAGCTGAAGACGTAGATATCTCAATGGAAGAACTTCAAACAGCTATAAGAAAAATGAAATTAGGAAAAGCCCTAGGAGCAGATCAAGTTTATCTATAAATGATTAAAGACCAAGGGAGAGAGGCAGACAAACTACTACATGCAATATGTCAACAAGCATGGAAGTCCAAAAAGGTGCCAGACGACTGGAAAATGGGAACTGTAGTACCCAAGAAAGGATCAACCATGGAATACTCAAACTATAGAGAGATATCACTTTTTAACGTACTAGGAAAAGAGCATGCCAGGATTCTGGAAATGAGACTAAGGAAAGAGTAGAGGATCAGATTGAAGAGCATCAGAGTGGATTTAGACCAGGAAGAAGTGTACAAGATCACATATTTACAATTAGACAAATAATAGAAAAATTCCTTGAGAGAAACATTGACTTGCACCTGTGTTTTATTGACTTAGAAAAGGCATTTGAAATTGTGAGGAGTGACGAACTATGGCATTCCTTAAAAGAACTCAACGTAGTGCAAAATTTGATAGAAGCCATTACACGTTTTTACAATAAACCATCATGTGTAATGAGAGTAGCTGGAAATGTATCTGAAGAATTTCATGTAGATATAGGAGTAAGACGGGGTTGTAACCTAAGTCCTCTTTTGTTTATCACAGTTATGGATTCAGTCGCAAAGGCCTCCTCAAACATGAAGAAAATGAATGTAGGTATGTGGAAGCTCAAACCATTAAATGTATTAATGCTTTCGTCTGCTGATGATTTAGTTCTGTTTTGAAAATCAGAAAGGGACCTCCAGTCAAATATCAGTATAATGAATAATGAATTAAATAAAAGAGGAAGGAGAGTAAATGCAAAGAATACCAAAACAATGCGAGTAACTAGGAAGCTAAAACACAAAATCTTAAATTAGGCAGGAGAATTTAGAACAAGTTCAAAGCTACAATTACTTAGGATTAATGATTAACTCAGAGGGAAAACTCAGAGAAGAACTCAGCCAGAGAATCCAAAAGACAAGTGCAATATATAACCACCCAGGAAAGGCATTTGTAGGTAAACAAGAATTGTCAACAAAAACCAAAATGGCAGTATACAACACAGTTTATTGTCCTACTCTCCTCTATGGCAGTGAAATCTGGACCTTAGACAGTAGGGAATACAGTAGAGTGCAGGCAGCCGAAATATAATATCTAAGAAGAGTAGTAAGGAGAACTAAAAGAAACACAACAATAAGACTAAGAGATCAAACCAAAGCAGATGGCATAAAAACTAAGATAGAAATGAATCAACTGAGATGGTTTGGGCATGTTAACAGAATGAATGACAATAGAATACCTAAATCAGTATATAGTGCTAAAACTCAAGTAAAAGACCAAAAGACAGACCTCGGAGAAAGTGGGAAGAAGATATAAAAGAGGCATTAACGCAAAGAAATTTAACTTTCACGGAAGGAAACAGAAGCTGTCAGGACAGGGCAGACTGGAGAAAGATCATTTCGAGCATCTAAAACCCATACACCAGAAGGTAGAATGGGAGCTGATAAAGAAAGAAAGAAATGAGATTTAAACACTAGAGTAGGCAACAATGTAGAAACATGAGGAGGAGTAATAGGTAAAGAAGGAGAGACAATAACTTCTCCAAATGAGAGAGACTAATAGATTTTTCCCTAAGAAATAACATGAAAAAAGCTAACACATGTTTTCCTCATAAAGATACCCACAAATATACAAGTGTAAATGAAGACAGATATGAAAAGTCAATAATATATTACATAATAGTTAGCAGCTCCATTTTTTACAGTACAATGGATGTTAGAGTAAGCAGAGGAGCTGAAATATTTAGTGATCATCACCTAGTAATAGCCAAAATGAGATTATTAACTGAAGAAAACAAACAGGAAAGGAAAGAGAAGAAAGGTAATAAACTCAAAATAGAAGAACTAAATAAACCAATAGTAAAACAGATTTACCAATCCAGGATAAAAAGATCTATTAGTGAAAGGCAGATGGATCTGAATGAAAGCACAATAGAAGAAAAGTGGCAATATATACAGAAACACTCCTCACTTGTACTGAAGAGGTCTGTGGTAGGAAACAAATTAAAAGAGACGGGAAAAGAACAGTTTATTGTCCTACTCTCCTCTATGGCAGTGAAATCAGAACAGGTTTATGGCTACACTACAATGCTTTGGCATTTCATAAACACCACACCTTCTTTAAGACAGTAGAGCACGCTTTTTCTCCATACACTGCACAATAAAATTTTATGTGAAATGCTCATCGTTTATTGATTAGCTGATCATGTATTACTTTCTGTTTTACGATCAATATACTTGCACCAATCTTCATACTAGTCATTACTATGTTCAACTACTAAAATAATGAAAATGTGCCAAATTGAGCGTATCATTGAGTTCATTGAAGTGAATAAATTTCATTTTCATGAGTTGAATATTAAATTGTATGTCTTATATTGATGATTTATGTGAGATTCAATATTTTAATAATGCTGTTGAAGTTCATTATCCCGTAACTACGCCAATAAATTCGGTGCACATTCCTGTAACTCATAATTTTGGAGCCAATTTCTCTTGCACAAACCTGTAACAAACACTTACATGGTTGTTGTTCTAACGCCAGACTGACATACAAGTCTGTATCAAACACTTACATGGTTGTTGTTCTAACGCCAGACTGACATACAAGTCTGTATCAAACACTTACATGGTTGTTGTTCTAACGCCAGACTGACACACAAGTCTGTATCAAACACTTACATAGTTGTTGTTCTAACGCCAGACTGACACACAAGTCTGTATCAAACACTTACATAGTTGTTGTTCTAACGCCAGACTGACACACAAGTCTGTATCAAACACTTACATAGTTGTTGTTATAACACCAGACTGACACACAAGTCTGTATCAAACACTTACATAGTTGTTGTTATAACACCAGACTGACACACAAGTCTGTATCAAACACTTACATAGTTGTTGTTCTAACGCCATACTGACATACAAACCTGTATCAAACACTTACATGGTTGTTGTTCTAACACCAGACTGACATACAAGCCTGTATCAAACACTTACATGGTTGTTGTTCTAACAAGACTGACATACAAACCTGTATCAAACACTTACATGGTTGTTGTTATATCACCAGACTGACATACAAAGTCTGTATCAAACACTTACATGGTTGTTGTTCTAACGCCAGACTGACATACAAACCTGTATCAAACACTTACATGGTTGTTGTTCTAACGTCACCAGACTGACACACAAGTCTGTATCAAACACTTACATGGTTGTTGTTCTAACGCCAGACTGACACACAAGTCTGTATCAAACACTTACATGGTTGTTATTCTAACGCCAGACTGACATACAAGTCTGTATCAAACACTTACATGGTTGTTGTTCTAACACCAGACTGACACACAAGTCTGTATCAAACACTTACATAGTTGTTGTTGTTCTGTATAACGTTATAACACCAGACTGACACACAAGTCTGTATCAAACACTTACATAGTTGTTGTTATAACGCCAGACTGACACACAAGTCTGTATCAAACACTTACATGGTTGTTGGTATAACACCAGACTGACACACAAGTCTGTATCAAACACTTACATAGTTGTTGTTATAACGCCAGACTGACACACAAGTCTGTATCAAACTTACATAGTTGTTGTTATACCAGATAGTCTGTTGTTGTTATAACGCCAGACTGACACACAAGTCTGTATCAAACACTTACATGGTTGTTGTTCTAACGCCAGACTGACACACAAGTCTGTATCAAACACTTACATAGTTGTTGTTATAACAAGCCTGTATCAAACATTACTGACAGACTGACAAGTCTGTATCAAACACTTACATAGTTGTTGTTATAACGCCAGACTGACATACACGTCTGTATCAAACACTTACATAGTTGTTGTTATAACGCCAGACTGACACACAAATCTGTATCAAACACTTACATAGTTGTTGTTATAACACCAGACTGACACACAAGTCTGTATCAAACATTTACATAGTTGTTGTTCTAACGTCAGACTGACACACAAGTCTGTATCAAACACTTACATAGTTGTTGTTCTAACGCCAGACTGACACACAAGTCTGTATCAAACACTTACATGGTTGTTGTTATAACACCAGACTGACACACAAGACCTATCTGTGTGTCAAACTATGCACAGCATGAGATTGTGTTTGTGAGATTTTAATTTAGTTTTGATGTAAGCTTTCTTGATTTTGTGACCTGATGTTGCAGAATTGTGTTTTGTTGATGCCCTGTCCACGAATGGTGTGTTGTGTTTTGTTGATGCCCTGTCCACGAATGGTGTGTTGTGTTTTGTTGATGCCCTGTCCACGAATGGTGTGTTGTGTTTTGTTGATGCCCTGTCCACGAATGGTGTGTTGTGTTTTGTTGATGCCCTGTGAATGTGTGTTGTGTTTTGTTCAGTGTCGATCTACGGACCCCATTACCGGTACCAATCTATTACTATTGTACTAAGATTAACATAACGCTGTCCAGTCTCATGCAAACAATGAACTGCACTGAAGAGCCGGTTTGCCCAGTCTTTGTGGCAGCTTATCTCGTTTGAATTTGAAATCGAATTCCTTCAATCTATACTCTCTCATAGTGTGGACGATGGCATTGGCACTACATGGCCTTAAGTGGTGCGGTTGTATTAAATTCCCAAACCACCGACGGCATGTTTTTGTCATGCACAGAGGTCAGACTTTGAGCAAGCGTGCTTGCCTGTAGTGACCACCGGTACTATCAGATCGCTATTTGTTATTTTCTTGTCACTCACTCCGTGAAGCTGGGTAGACATACAGATTTTGTCTAAATGTCATGATCTTAGTAAGGATGCCCATTATTATTATTAAGCATTGTAACCTTATGTTTTAGAGCTGTTTTTAGGTCTACTGGCAATGCACAATATTGTGTTTATTTTAAAAATAATACTTATCGTGGTGACATAGATCTGGAGAGCAGTAGACTGGGCCATTCCCAACCTTGTTGCACTTGTTTGTTGTGTCTTGTTGAAGCTCAGTCTTGAGTGACGTGTGCTGTATTGCTTACTAGATGATAAGATGAGATAGGATCTGTCCACTGATTTCATTTAAATAATGTATCCACTGACGTAATATTTATGTGACCAAATGTCTGGATGTTGCTCAGTGTGTAGTTTCCTGTGAATTTATTGATACCTCTTGCTGGTAATATTTTAGTAACTACATGGACTAATTATTATCTTCTATATTAGGACTTTGCCAATACAATCCTAACGTAGCGTGTTAATACCACATGATCTCGCTACTGATGGTGTGTTTGTAATGTGAGGTGAATTGGAGCATGCGTGCTGCTACTACTGTGAACTTGGTACCGGGGTACTTAGGTTGCCACCCCAGAGACTGAGGGCGTGTTTATTTGTCTTGTATCATTATGGTGTTCGTCACTCCATGTGCAGTTTGTGTCATTGTCATAGGCATGATTTTGTATTTTTGTCAACTTGGTAGTTTGATAGCCTGGTTAGCTTTTCATGGTTTTTAATTGTGTGGATGATGGATGCCTAGATTACTGGATCCCATTCTGGAGTTGTTGTTTTTTTACTAGAACTATTAGTAGAACAACCTGAATTTATTTCGTATTCCAATTTCCATTTCTATTTGTTTTCAACTTTTGTTTGTTTTCTTATAATCGTGGTGAGCAATGCTATTGATTTTCATTTCTTATGACGTTTACATTGCAATTGCAGGGATGGCAACATTGCATGGCGTACTAGTGAGTCATGACCATGACTTAAAGGTACACAGGTACCACACTATGATGATATTGAAGAATATGTATAAGAGATGCGTGTCTGGGCCAAGTCATGCGTGAGTGTATGGAACCGGTTGATTTATCATTATGTCGTATGCAATTACTGTTCATTCATGTTCGATGTTGTGACTTATGTAATTCCTTTATTATTACGTGTATAATGCCATTGGGGTGGTTTGGTTTTGATTGGGAATGCATATTACTTTAATGTTTTACCTTATGCCGTTCACGGGGGGTTTGAAGTGAGTTGCATTGTGTTGCCAGGCATCGGGTGCAACATATATATGTATTTTTGGTGACCGGATGGTTACGCTACTCTACTGCATGTATTATGCTCTGTATAAGTTGTGAAGTACAATTTGATCCCCCTGTCGACGTCGCCAAGTTTAATGAAAGATTCTTGTAATTAATTAGTTTTGCCCTGCGAGGCCGCAGAACGGTTTGAGCTGGGGAGATGTAACAGTGCGCCCCTGACAAATGGGTAGACCTGTGTGTGTGTGTGTGTGTGTGTGTGTGTGTGTGTGTGTGTGTGTGACCCATCCCCCAGGCCTACAGCCACAGACTCAAATAATATTGTATGGACAGCGACTCGCTGTATGGCTAAGCCAAGGCCACGCCCGAGGCCAGAGATAGTGGCTAAGCTAAGCCTGTTGCCCTGGAACTACCTATACTGAGATTTCCTAGCTGTTGCCTCGATCTGGAATTGTAACACAAGTGTCCAGCGCATAATTAGGTCACGCCAAAGAGACGCGGACGCGGGAGTTCTGATTCAGTAGAAAGCATTGTTTTACTATGTGCTTAGCAAAGTGTGCTAGTGTGTTGATGGTTTTAGTTTATTTGTGGCTTAATTAGTAGATTGATGGATGAACGATTGATATTTATGGATTGGGGAGATAAAGACCTCTCATTGAGATTATTTTCTTAAGGAGCTTTCTTTTGTGTCCTTTTATTTTAACTATTTTACCAAACTGTTTATGGTATTAACACCCCTTAGTTCATCTTTAAATCTATTTTGTGTAGAAATTAAAGCAAGTTATATATTGAAACATTGTGAGAATATAGCCCATGTTGTCCTCATGCAATGGTGTACATTTCATAATATTGGATTATGCTGTATTTATTGTATTGATATTATGTCACGGCTGGGCTGGTATCTCTCTCTCTCTCTCTCTCTCTCTCTCTCTCTCTCTCTCTCTCTCTCTCTCTCTCTCTCTCTCTCTCTCTCTCTCTCTCTCTCTCTCTCTCTCTCTCTCTCTCTCTCTCTCTCTCTCTCTCTCTCTCTCTCTCTCTCTCTCTCTCTCTCTCTCTCTCTCTCTCTCTCTCTCTCTCTCTCTCTCTCTCTCTGTTGGAATATGGATAGTGTTGGCTGGCGCGTGACGTAGAAGCTTTCTGAGACTTCCGCGCAATGCTATTATATATATATAATATATATATATATATATATATATCTATATATATATATATATATATCTATCTATATATATATCTCTCTCTCTCTATATATATAATAAGAGGTGATATAGATATATATCCTGAGACGTCCGCGCAATATAAGAGGTCGCCAGGGCGATCTGAAGGATTAGTCAGGGGAGGAGATAGAAAATAGTAAGAGACCTGAGGGAGACACCTACCAAGAATTCGCGGGAACCCCTGAGGCGGGCTGGGCCAGAGATAGAGTGAGAGACCGTTGTATTTGTATTATTATTATTATTATTATTATTATTATTATTATTATTATTATTATTATTATTATTATTATTATTATTATCATTATGTAGACCTAGTCCTGTCTACTAGATGTACCTCCGTTTGAGGGAGTACTTTTGACGAATGAATGAATTATTAAAGATGTCACCAACCACCAACGATTTGTCTTGGACTTGGATATATATTCGAATTTGTCGTGGGCTCGGTGAGCCATCACAGTATGGAGTGTGCTACTACATCTTCTACACATATGATTAGTTTCTACTCTAGGAAATCTCAGTATAGGTAGTTCCAGGTGCTACTACATATCTTCTACACATATGATTAGTTTGTACTTCAAGTCTACGATCGTTTCTCATCCTCACCCGCCACTCACCACTATCACATATCATGTGTGTATGTATGTATGTATGTATGTGTGTATGTATGTATGTATGTATGTATGTATGTATGTATGTATGTATGTGTGTATGTATGTATGTATGTATGTATGTATGTGTGTATGTATGTATGTGTGTATGTATGTGTGTATGTATGTATGTATATGTGTATGTGTATGTATGTATGTTTGCGTGTATGTGTGTATGTATGTGTGTATGTATGTATGGATGTATGTATGTGTATGTATGTAATGTATATGTATGTATGTATGCGTGTATGTATGTATGTATGCATAAAGAAATGAAGAATAGCGTCATCTTTAATACAACATCTGTGCCAACTCGAAGGAAATGCACTACCAGTGATGCTCTGTTATACATAATAAACACTTCATTGTTTATGCATCTGCAGCAGCTGCCTCAGATGGGTTAGATAAGATAAAATAACATACTTTCATTGATCTTAGATGCAAAAATTTACTTGGTGACATGATACAATTTTTCAAAGCTACAAAAATGCATTTCTATCTAAACATTAAAACACAACTAGAATAGGTACACAGAACAGGGATTAAGTGAGGGGAATTGGAAAATGAAAAAATGACTTGATCGTAGACAGTTGTACTGTCACATTATGTAATTGCTGAAAAGATTTTTTCCACGTTTCCATGATTTCGTTGTCTTCCTTCATTATTTCTCCTTTGACATTTTTAATTTGTCCCATTGGGCATGCTTTGACATTTTTTAATTTGTCACATTGGGCATGCTTTCACCTTTTTAATTTGTCACATTGGGCATGCTTTGACATTTTTTAATTTGTCACATTGGCCATGCTTTGACATTTTTTAATTTGTCACATTGGGCATGCTTTGACATTTTTTTTTACATTTGTCACATTAGGCATGCTTTGACATTTTTAATTTGTCACATTTGGACATTTTAATTTGCATTGCTTTTGACATTTTTAATTTGTCACATTGGGCATGCTTTGACATTTTTAATTTGTCACACATTTTTAATTTGTCACATTGGGCATGCTTTGACATTTTTAATTTGTCACATTGGGCATGCTTTGACATTTTTAATTTGTCACATTAGGCATGCTTTGACATTTTTAATTTGTCACATTGGGCATGCTTTGGCATTTTTAATTTGTCACATTAGGCATGCTTTGACATTTTTAATTTGTCACATTGGGCATGCTTTGACATTTTTAATTTGTCACATTGGGCATGCTTTGACATTTTTAATTTGTCACATTGGGCATGCTTTGACATTTTTAATTTGTCACATTGGGCATGCTTTGACCTTTCTCATGCACTGCATCGCTGCCCAGAACAGCTGTTGATTTCTTTAGTAGCTTTTATGACGTCTTTGTCCAAGTTTTTTCTATCGTTCCTGTTTTGCTTTCATCTTTTAACCTAGATTGATATATCTGTTTTCTTTCTTTCTTTCTTTATCATTTCCCATTCTACCTTTCGGTGTATGGTTTCAGATGCCCGAAATGATCTTTCTCCAGGATGCCCTGTGCTGGAATTTTCTGTTTCCTTCCAAAAAAGTTAATTTCTATGCTTCAATGCCTCTTTTATATCTTATTCCCATTTTCTCCAAGGTCTGCCTTTTGGTCATTTACCTTGGGATTAGCAATGTATACTGATTTAGCTATTCTATTGTCATTCATTCTGTTTACATGCCCAAACCATCTCAATTGATTTGTTTTATCTTAGTTTTTTATGCCATCTGCTTTGGTTTGATCTCTTAGTCTTATTGTTGTGTTTCTGATTTTCTCTCTTTTAGTTTTCCCTTCTGCTCTTCCTAGATATTTCATTTCAGCTGCCTGTACTCTATTGTATTCTCTACTGTCTAAGGTCAATGTTTCGCTGCCATAGAGGAGAGTAGGACAATAAACTGTATTGTATACTGCCATTTCAGTTTTTGTTGACAATTCTTGCTTACCTACAAATGTCTTTTCTAGATGGTTATATATTGCATTTGCCTTTTTGATTCTTTGGCTGATTTCTTCTCTTAGTTTTCCCTCTGAGTTAATCATTACTCCTAGGTAATTGTAGCTTTGAACTTGTTCTAAATTCTCCCTTCCCAATTTAAGATTTTGTGTTTTAGCTGCCGTAGTTACTAGCGTTGTTTTGGTTTTTCTTTGCATTTACTTTACTCTCATTCCTCTTTTATTTAGTTCATTGTTCATAATGTTGATATTCGACTGAAGGTCACTTTCTGATTTTCCAAACAGAACTAAATCATCGGCAAATGGAAGCATTGATACATTTACTGGTTTGTACTTTCACATACCTACATTCATTTTCTTCATTTTTGAGGATGCCTTTGCGACTGAATCCATAAATGTGATCAAAACAAAAGAGGACTAAGGTTACAACCCTGTCTTACTCCTATATCTACATCAAATTCTGCAGATTGTTTCCAGCTACTCTCACTGCACATGTTGGTTTATTGTAAAATGGCTTCTATTGAATTTTGCTCTACGTTGTGTTCTTTTAAGGAACGTCATAGTTCTTCCCTCCTCACAGTGTCAAATGCCTTTTCTAAGTCAATACAACACAAGTACAAGTCAATGTTTCTCTCAAGGAATTTTTCTATTATTTGTCTAATTGTAAAATATGTGGTTTTGCACACTTCTTCCTGATCTAAATCCACTCCGATGCCCTTCAATCTGATCCTCTACTCTTTTCCTTAGTTTGCTTTCCAGTATCCTGGCATATACTTTTCATGGAACACAAAGTAGTGATATCCCTCCATAGTTTGAGCATTCCATAGTTGATCCTTTCTTGTGTATTGGTACTGTACTACTACTACCGTTCCCTTTTTCCAGTCATCTGGCACCTGTTTGGACTTCCATGCTTGTTGGCATATTTCATATATAGTAGTTTGTTTGTCTATCTCCCTTGGTTTTTAATCATTTTTGGATAAACTTTCTCTGCTCCTGGGGCTTTTCCTAATTTCACTTTTCTTATAGCTGTTTGGATTTCTTCCATTTATATATCTACATCTTCAGCTGTCTCCTCTGGATTACTTGTTCCTCTTACTAATTGATTTTTACTCCTTGTTTCATACTTCCTGGAGGGATTGTGTAATTGGTAAAAATGCTTTCTCCATGTTTCCATGATTTCGCTGTCTTCTTACATTATTTCTCCTTTGGCATTCTTAATGGTTTGTTTCTATCTTACTTGTTATGCCATCTGCTTTGGTTTGATCTCGTATTTGTCGTATTGGACATGCTTTGGTCGTTCTCATGCTCTTCATTTCTCCCGAGAACAGCTTTTGATTTTCTTGATAGCTTTCTTGACGTCTTTGTCCAAACTTTTCCCATTGTTCCTGTTTTTTGCTTTCCTAACTTCCTCTTTGGCGATAGTTCTTTTATCCACGTATTCTATTTCTACCCTATCCTCCGGTCTCTTTGTTTGCAAGTATTTCTTCCAGGCATCCTTCTTTTCTTTTGATTGTAGTCTTGACATTCTCATTCCACCATGCTGTACTTTTCCTATCTCCTTTTATTTGTTTCCTACCACAGAGCTCTTCAGTACAACTGAGAGTCTTTCTGTATACATTTGTCACTTTTCTTCTATTGTGCTATCATTCAGACCTATCTGTCTTGCACTAATACATCTTTTTATCCTAGATTGGTATACCTGTTTTACTACTGGTTTATTTAGTTTCTCTATTTTTGAGTTTAGTAGCTTTCTTGTCTTTCCTTTTTGTTTGTTTTCTTCAGTCAGTAATCTAATTTTGCAATCACTAGTGATGATCACTAAATATTTCTGCTCCTCTGTTTACTCTTGCATCCAATGTACTGCAAAAAGGGATTTGCTAGCTATTATGTAGTCTATCATTTTTAATTTCTCTTCCTTTTGGTTGAATATTTACCTCTAATAGCCGTGGGCTTATAAATTTATCGTACCGTTTTATGCCTTTTATGCACTAGGAGGCCTACTCCTGCTCTAACTCTATCTTTGACATCTACTCTGAGAAGATTAAAATATGATTCGGTCCTACATTTTCTATTCCTTGTCCTTTTTTCTTTCTTTCTGTAATGGTCAAAATATTTACTTTGAATTTTTGCATTTCTTCAACTAATTCTCTCTTTTCCATTTATTTCCTAATATTTCATGTTCCAAATATCACAGTCCATGTTCGTTTACATTTTCGTCGTTGAAAGATCAAGCTGAGTATATTATATTATATTTATTTCTCTACATCAGTTAGGGTTTGGATAAGCAGGGGATTAGCCGACTGTACCTAGGGGAGATGGTAACGTTGCCACCTTGAGGCCCCTACTAGGCCTTGTTATTTTCTGTTATGGTTAACTCCCTTAGCCTTTAGTCATTCAAGACCAGCCTACAAGGCAGCAGCTTGTTTTCTGTAGATCCGCCTGCAAGGCAGCAGGAGACTCGTGGAAGGCGGGATCATCTACTCCCCGTACATGTGTTTACCTGTCCACAGCCCGATATATCTGTTTTACTTCTGGTTTATTTAGCTCTACTATTTTGATTTTAGCAGCGTTCTTTTCTATCGTGTTATGTTTGTTGTTTTCCTCAGTCAGTAGTCTCATGTTTGCACCCACTAGGCGATGGTCAGCTCCTTTGTTAACTGTTGCATCAATGTATTGTAAAGAAAAGAACTGCTAACTATTATGTGGTCTATGATTGACTTTATACTTTTATATTCATTTACTCTTTTATATTGGCGGATACCATTATGTCGAGAAAAGGCATTGTCTATTTTCATGTTATTCTTTAGGCAAACGCCTATACGTCTCTCTCCAATTGTAGAAGTTGCTGTCTCTCCTTATGTCTGGGATTCTCTGCAGCTATTTGTAAATTGTTTCCAAAACTATCTTTTTCTTCTTGGCGGCGACTTCGTTTGGTCCATAAGCTATTAATGATTTAATTTTTCTTTTTTTAGTTTAATGCTTACCTCTAATTGGCACAACCTTATAAAACTCTCAATTTGCAATATCTTTTCATTTTTTTCTGTGCATTAGGTGGCCTACTTGCTCTAGCTCTATCCTTTACATCACATCATGAGAAGATTAAAGTATGATTTGGTCCCGACTGCATTTTCTATTCCTTGTCCTTTTTTTCTTTGTTTAAGTGATAACCAAAATATCAACTTTGAACATTTCCAATGCTTCAGATAATTTTAACTCTATTCCATTTATTGACCTAACATTCCATGTTCCACAATTCAAAACCCGTGTTCGTTTCAAGGTCATATTCAAAAGTTCAGTCCAGGTGTCTCACATTTAATTCTCTGAATCTCAGATTCTTTTGGGTTAGCAGGGACTAAGCCTACTGTACCCTATGTACATGGTAGGGCTGCCACCGTGAAGCTTATGGACCAAACGAAGTCGCCGCCAAGGAAGAAAAAAAGATAGGTTTTGGAAACAATTTACAAATAGCTGCAGAGAATCCCAGACATAAGGAGAGACAGCAACTTCTACAATTGGAGAGAGACGTATAGGCGTTTGCCTAAAGAATAACATGAAAATAGACAATGCCTTTTCTCGACATAATGGTATCCGCCAATATAAAAGAGTAAATGAATATAAAAGTATAAAGTCAATCATAGACCACATAATAGTTAGCAGTTCTTTTCTTTACAATACATTGGATGCAACAGTTAACAAAGAGCTGACCATCGCCTAGTGGGTGCAAACATGAGACTACTGACTGAGGGGAAAACAACAAACATAACACGATAGAAAAGAACGCTGCTAAAATCAAAATAGTAGAGCTAAATAAACCAGAAGTAAAACAGATATATCGGGCTGTGGACAGGTAAACACATGTACGGGGAGTAGATGATCCCGCCTTCCACGAGTCTCCTGCTGCCTTGCAGGCGGTCTACAGAAAACAAGCTGCTGCCTTGTAGGCTGGTCTTGAATGACTAAAGGCTAAGGGAGTTAACCATAACAGAAAATAACAAGGCCTAGTAGGGGCCTCAAGGTGGCAACGTTACCATCTCCTAGGGTACAGTCGGCTAATCCCCTGCTTATCCAAACCCTAACTGATGTAGAGAAATAAATATAATATAATATACTCAGCTTGATCTTTCAACGACGAAAATGTAAACGAACATGGACTGTGATATTTGGAACATGAAATATTAGGGAAATAAATGGAAAAAGAGAATTAGTTGAAGAAATGCAAAAATTCAAAGTAAATATTTTGACCATTACAGAAAGAAAGAAAAAAGGACAAGGAATAGAAAATGTAGGACCGAATCATATTTTAATCTTCTCAGGAGTAGATGTCAAAGATAGAGTTAGAGCAGGAGTGCTCCTAGTGCATAAAAGGCATAAAACGGTACGATAAATTTATAAGCCCACGGCTATTAGAGGTAAATATTCAACCAAAAGGAAGAGAAATTAAAAATGATAGACTACATAATATAGCAAATCCCTTTTTGCAGTACATTGATGCAAGAGTAAACAGAGGAGCAGAAATATTTATGATCATCACTTAGTGATTGCAAAAATTAGATTACTGACTGAAGAAAACAAACAAAAAAGGAAAGACAAGAAAGCTACTAAACTCAAAAATAGAGGAACCAAATAAACCAGTAGTAAAACAGGTATACCAATCTAGGATAAAAAGATGTATTAGTGCAAGACAGATAGGTCTGAATGATAGCACAATAGAAGAAAAGTGACAAATGTATACAGAAAGACTCCTCAGTTGTACTGAAGAGCTCTGTGGTAGGAAACAAATAAAGGAGATAAGGAAAAGTACAGCATGGTGGAATGAGAATGTCAAGACTACAATCAAAAGAAAAGAAGGATGCCTGGAAGAAATACTTGCAAACAAAGAGACCGGAGGATAGGGTAGAATAGAATCGTGGATAAAAGAACTATCGCCAAAGAGGAAGTTAGAAAGCAAAAACAGGAACAATGGAAAAGTTTGGACAAAGACTTCAAGAAAGCTATCAAGAAAATCAAAGCTGTTCTCGGGAGAAATGAAGAGCATGAGAACGACCAAAAGCATGTCCAATACGACAAATACGGAGAGGATCCTGTGTTAACGACTATCCATATGTTTCTATAATAGATAGTTTTCAACATGAGGAGCAGTGATGAGCGGACCGGAGGCTGTGGACAACTGGCCTCAGGCTGCTCACCATAATCTTTGTTCTTTTGCAAATGCTATCAAGAACCAAGCAGTGGGCAGGGGCTTGCAACGGGGGTTTAGGCGGTTTCGCCCTCCAATAATCTTGGTTGACCAAAGTCTAAGGGAGTTAAACCTGCCAAAATAAATCGCAAACAAGGTCATCATTAGATATGTCGTGATTGTAACCAACAAGAGTATAGTTTTTGTTTAATAACAATCTTGTCCTCACCCCTTTCGTTCGTTTCCCAAGCCGCATGTTCCCACAGTATTTGAACTACATCTCTATGGTTGTAGGTTGTATCTCTTGTCAGCGTTTTCACATAAAGTGTTGGTAAACTTTTGATTGCTTCAATTAACTTGTTTTCATCCATATTGAGAGGGGCCTACACAGTAGATCAGTTGGGTTGCTTCAATTAACTTGTTTTCATCCATATTGAGAGTGGCCTACACAGTAGATCAGTTGGGTTGCTTCAATTAACTTGTTTTCATCTATATTGAGAGGGCCTACACAGTAGATCAGTTGGGTTGCTTTCAATTAACTTGTTTTCATCCATATTGAGAGGGGCCTACACAGTAGATCAGTTGGGTTGCTTTCAATTAACTTGTTTTCATCCATATTGAGAGGGGCCTACACAGTAGATCAGTTGGGTTGCTTTCACTTTCAATTATTTTAACAGTCGTATTTGCCTATGCCCGTACTCGCCAATATATCAAAAATTATAATCGCTGAGTCTACAACACACATTCATACACACACGCACACACACACACACAGACACACACACACATACACAAAAACACACACACACACACAGCCGACTAGTCCTTGCAACCCTTGAGGCGTTTTAACATGTTTGGCGCACAAAATCGAGGAGCGGGCGATGAGGCGAAAGCGGAGCGGAGCAGACGTCTCGTGGACAACAACAGCAGTGAGACCAAAGGAAAAACTCTTTCATCAGCACATTGGAATGAACAAACAGGCGGAGCGGAGCGGTGGCTGTGGACACGAGGCTAACGTTCGTCATTGTCCACAGCCTCCGCTCCACTTCTCACCGTTAAGAATAAGAATCTGTACTGAAACGTGTGGACCTAAGAAATCTCAGTATAGGTAGTACCCTGGTGCGGACGCTCCTTGTCGGCAGGATCCTCTCGCTCCGCGTGACACAATAGTGATTATAAGAAATCGCAAAATACTTCTTCTTTGGTGGTACAAAAGTAGTTAATATCTTACCCAGAAATTTCATAATTGGATGTATCCCATAATATATCGAACCAATTGTATAGTTTGTGCTAAACAACAATGTTGTCCTTAACACTTTCGTTCATTTTCACAAGTCGCATTTTCCCACATTATTTGAGCCACGATTCTATGGTTGTATCTCTTCTCCTCTTCGTCGTATACTGTTGGTTGGTCTCATTCTGATCACTTCAATTAGCTCTGTCGTATACTGTTGGTTGGTCTCATTCTGATCACTTCAATTAGCTCTGTCGTATACTGTTGGTTGGTCTCATTCTGATCACTTCAATTAGCTCTGTCGTATACTGTTGGTTGGTCTCATTCTGATCACTTCAATTAGCTCTGTCGTATACTGTTGGTTTGGTCTCATTCTGATCACTTCAATTAGCTCTGTCGTATACTGTTGGTTGGTCTCATTCTGACCGCTTCAATTAGCTCTGTCGTACACTGTTGGTTGGTCTCATTCTGACCGCTTCAATTAGCTTTGTCGTATACTGTTGGTCTCATTCTGACCGCTTCAATTAGCTCTGTCGTATACTGTTGGTCTCATTCTGACCGCTTCAATTAGCTCTGTCGTATACTGTTGGTCTCATTCTGACCGCTTCAATTAACTTTGTCGTATACTGTTGGTCTCATTCTGACCGCTTCAATTAGCTTTGTCGCATACTGTTGGTCTCATTCTGACCGCTTCAGTTAGCTTTGTCGTATACTGTTGGTCTCATTCTGACCGCTTCAATTAGCTTTGTCGTATACTGTTGGTCTCATTCTGACCGCTTCAATTAGCTTTGTCGTATACTGTTGGTCTCATTCTGACCGCTTCAATTAGCTTTGTCGTATACTGTTGGTCTCATTCTGACCGCTTTAATTAACTTTTCTCATCCACTTTGAAAGGGCAATATAATCAGTAGGTATTGGGTTGCTTTCAATTTTAACAGTAAAACATTTTATATACGTACTCACCAGTCCCAACAATAATGACAACAGAGTCTAGAAACACACACACAGAAACACACACACACACACACACACTTACTCAAACACACGCATACACCTGTACCAACACACACTTCCACACACAACCGACTTGTCTTCACAACTCGTAAAGCGTTTCACATGTTTGACTCACACAATTGAGGAGTGAAGCGTTTCACATGTTTGACTCACACAATTGAGGAGTGAAGCGTTTCACATGTTTGACTCACACAATTGAGGAGTGAAGCGTTTCACATGTTTGACTCACACAATTGAGGAGTGAAGTGTTTGACATGTTTGACTCACATAATTGAGGAGTGAAGCGTTTCACATGTTTGACTCACACAATTGAGGAGTGGTGTTTGACATGTTTGACACACAACACAATTGAGAGTGAAGTGTTTGACAAGTTTGACTCACACAATTGAGGAGTGAAGTGTTTGACATGTTTGACACACAACACAATTGAGGAGTGAAGTGTTTGACATGTTTGACATACAACACAATTGAGGAGGGGTGTTTGACATGTTTGACGTACAACACAATTGAGGAGTGAAGTGTTTGACATGTTTGACGTACAACACAATTGAGGGAGTGAAGTGTTTGACATGTTTGACACACAACACAATTGAGTGAAGTGAAGTGTTTAACATGTTTGACACACAACACCTTGAGGAGTGAAGACATGTTTGACATGTTTGACATGTTTACAACACAATTGAGAGTGAAGTGTTTGACATGTTTGACACACACAATTGAGGAGTGAAGTGTTTGACATGTTTGACTCACACAATTGAGAGTGAAGTGTTTGACATGTTTGACACACAACACAATTGAGGAGTGAAGTGTTTGACATGTTTGACACACACACAATTGAGGAGTGAAGTGTTTGACATGTTTGACTCACACAATTGAGGAGTGGAGTGTTTGACATGTTTGACACACAACACAATTGAGGAGTGAAGTGTTTGACATGTTTGACTCACACAATTGAGGAGTGAAGTGTTTGACATGTTTGACATACAACACAATTGAGGTGAAGTGTTTGACATGTTTGACATACACAATTGAGGAGTGAAGTGTTTGACATGTTTGACACACACAATTGAGGAGTGAAGTGTTTGACATGTTTGACTCACACAATTGAGGAGTGGAAGTGTTTGACATGTTTGACACAACACAATTGAGGAGTGAAGTGTTTGACATGTTTGACTCACACAATTGAGGAGTGAAGTGTTTGACATGTTTGACATACAACACAATTGAGGCTAACACAATTGAAGTGTTTGACATGTTTGACACACAACACAATTGAGAGTGAAGTGTTTGACATGTTTGACACACAACACAATTGAGGAGTGAAGTGTTTGACATGTTTGACACACAACACAATTGAGTGAAGTGTTTGACATGTTTGACACACAACACAATTGAGGAGTGAAGTGTTTGACATGTTTGACACACAACACAATTGAGGAGTGAAGTGTTTGACATGTTTGACACACAACACAATTGAGGAGTGAAGTGTTTGACATGTTTGACTCACACAATTGAGGAGTGAAGTGTTTGACATGTTTGACACAACAATTGAGGAGTGAAGTGTTTGACATGTTTGACACACAACACAATTGAGGGTGAAGTGTTTGACATGTTTGACACACAACACAATTGAGGAGTGTGAAGTGTTTGACATGTTTGACATACAACACAATTGAGGAGTGAAGTGTTTGACATGTTTGACACAACACAATTGAGGAGTGAAGTGTTTGACATGTTTGACACACACAATTGAGAGTGAAGTGTTTGACATGTTTGACTCACACAATTGAGAAGTGTTTGACATGTTTGACTCACACAATTGAGGAGTGAAGTGTTTGACATGTTTGACTCACAATTGAAGTGAAGTGTTTGACATGTTTGACACACAACACAATTGAGGAAGTGTTTGACATGTTTGACTCACACAATTGAGGTGAAGTGTTTGACATGTTTGACACACAACACAATTGAGAAGTGTGAAGTTTGTTTGACATGTTTGACACACAACACGATTGAGGAGTGAAGTGTTTGACATGTTTGACACACAACACGATTGAGGAGTGAAGTGTTTGACATGTTTGACACACAACACAATTGAGAGTGAAGTGTTTGACATGTTTGACTCACACAATTGAGGAGTGAAGTGTTTGGACATGTTTGACACACAACACGATTGAGGAGTGAAGTGTTTGACATGTTTGACGTACAACACAATTGATGAAGTGTTTGACATGTTTGACGTACAACACAATTGAGGAGTGAAGTGTTTGACATGTTTGACACACAACACGATTGAGAGTGAAGTGTTTGACATGTTTGACACACAACACGATTGAGGAGTGAAGTGTTTGACATGTTTGACGCACAATATTGAGGAGTAGAGCGGACATCGTGGACAACAAAAATAGTAACAAGTGAGAGAAAGTTAAACACTTTCGTCCGTATTCTGTGATGGACAGAGCGGTGGATTTAGACAAAAGGCCTAAATTTGACTTTCATGCCATTCTTAAAAGCAAATTCATACGTTATTTTGGAGCAACAGAATCACCTTCTTCGTCTCCATGATCGTCTTCTTCAGATCCAGACTGCTGAGGAGGGTTCCATCACAAACGCGATATATCCGAATGTTTCGAAAACGAAAAAACCTGAAAAAAAAATTATTTCTCATGTTCATTATTTGTCAAATGAAGAATTGTTATCTTAATGTATACAGGACTATGGTTTACAGTGAAAACGGCTTAAATCGAACACGTGTACTTTTCTTAGAATCAAAGCCTTAATTTACCTTTATGGAACATATCCCGAAAATATGAAAGCAAAACTCGCAAAAAACAAACAAACCAGAAGACAGTAAACAAAACATCCAAACAATTATTGAAATTGTTCACCGTATTCTGTGATGGACAGATGGTGGATTTAGACAAAAGGCCCCAAATTTGACTTTCATGCCATTCTTAAAAAGCAAATTCATACGTTATTTTGAAAGCAACAGAATCACCTTCGTCTCCAGCGATCGTCTTCAGATCCAGATTGCTGAGAAGGGTTCCATCACAAAACGCGATATATCCGAATACTGAAACGAAAAAAAGAAAAAAATTTATTTTCATGTTCATTATTTGGTCAAATGAAGAACGAGGCGGACTCTCTTCTTCAGTTCTCTCTGACTTATCTTCCTTCTTCTTCTTCTTCTTTCTACTTCGAGAGATAGGCTAGAGGTGCGTTCACTCTTCCTTCTTCTCTCTTCTCTCTCTCTCTCTACACTTCTCTCTTCTTCTTACTTCTCTCTTCTGTCATGTGCTGTGCACTCTTCCTACTTTCTTCTCTCACTCGAACAAACCAACACAACAACCCAACCAACTAGCTTCTTCTTCTTCTACTACTTCAGTCTCTGCTTCTATACTTCTCTCTCTTCTTCTGCTCTTCTTCTTCTTCTTCTTCTCTTCCTCTTCTTCTTCTTCTCCTCTCTCTTCTTCTTCTTCTTCTTCTTCTTAGTCTTCCTTCTTCTTCTTCTTCTTCTCTTCTTCTTCTTCTTCTTCTTCTTCCTTCTTCTTCTTCTCTCTTCTTCTTCTTCCTCCTTCTTCTTCGTCTTC
>JAXRKP010000176.1:0-5000 GCA_037039925.1 Doris montereyensis
CAATGGTCTTCTATGTTACTATCCTAGTCCTGTCAGAGCCTCAAATCGGTTGGAAATTGTGAGAGAAAATTCTTCTTTTCTTCTTTCTTCCCGTTGAAGGCTGACAGCGCATTTCCTCTTGGTTATAGTTGTTGGTGTGTCTCTGTATCGTTTCAGTCTAAATTTTACTTTCCTATAACAAGGCTGGTGATCCGAACTGACATCTGCTCCTCGATGAACTTTAACGTCGCTGAGAGAATCTAAATCGTTTGTGGATACACAAATGGTCAATTTGGTTCTGTGTCTTTAATCTGGTGAAATCCAAGTGGCAAGGTGTATTATTTTGTGTTTGAAAAGAATGCCTCCTATCATAAGGTTGTAGCTTGCACACATGTCCACAAAACGTTCTCCGTTTTCATTCACTGTCCCTAATCCGGGCTTTCCCATAACTTCTTCAAATCTTTTGTTGCCATCCCCTATTTTGGCGTTGAAATCTCCCACTACTCTAAAAATGTCCCTCGACTTGATGGAGGTCGCGTGTGCAGATCACAACACTCTATGCACGTTAAAGATACCTTGGCTGTTTACAGGGCAGTCTGGGCAAAATTTAAAATCTTTTTTTTTTTTAACCGATATTACCATAGTTGTGGATGTGGGTAAAAATCAAATCAAAATTTTAAAATTCATCCAAATGACATTATATAAGCGATTGGAACAGAGAGTTAAAACGCCGAATTTATGTGGTGGCGATGGTGGTGGTTGTGGTGGTAGTAGCGGCGGTGGTGTTGGTGATGGTGGTGATGGTGATGGTGAGCGTGCCGCAAATTTATTTTGAGTTGAAACCTTTTTCTTCCATGCTGATCATGTGACCGGTTCAATGGGTGATGTTACTGTTGTGGATGAATAATAAACGCCGTGTCGGAGTGAACACAGCCCCATGCCCCGATCACAGCGTGAAATGAAGTTAATTGCTTGCTTTGTACAAACCTGGATTCAACTTACTGAGCAGCACTTTTTAAAGGAATACTATAACAATTTCACCTGTTGCCGACGTCGTTAACCTACTCCTCCGGTCACTCAATCACTCGCTCAGCCACTCACTCAATCATTCACTCAACCACTCACTCAAACACTCACTCAACCACTCACTCAATTACGCACTCAACCACTCACTCAATCACTCACTCAATCACTCACTCAATCACTCATTCAATCACTTAATCAATCACTCACTCAATCACTCACTCCAATCACTCACTCAATCACGCACTCAACCATTCACTCAATCACTCACTCAATCCTCACTCAATCACTCAATTAATCCATCACTCAATTACCCACCTCAATCACTCACTCAGTTACTCACTAAATCACTCACTTAATCACTCACTCAATCACTCAATCACTCACTTCATTTGTTATACCTATATTCTATGTTATATTTTAATATTTAAAAAAAAGAAATGTGTTTGTAACTCCTGACAGTAAAATATTGTATAGTCAATTTTATCATAATATTCCAGCTACTCTCACTGCACATTGTTGGGTAAAAACATTTAATAGCTTTCTATTAAATATTGCTCTACGTTGTGTTCTTTTAAGAATGCCATAGTTTGTCCCTCATCACAATGTCAAATGCCTTTTTAAGTCAATAACACAGGTGCAGGTCAATGTTTCTCTCAAGGATTTTTTCTATTATTAATTGATCTAATTGTAAATATATGGTCTTGTACACTTCTTCCTGGTCTAAATCCACTCTGATGCTCTTCAATCTGATCCTCTACTCTTTTCCTTAGTCTCATTTCTAGTATCCTGGCATACACTTTTCCTGGAACGCTAAGAAGTGATGATATCCCTCTATACTTTGAGCATTCCATAGTTGATGTATTTCTTATGTATTGGTACTACTGTTTCCTTTTCCCAGTCGTCTGGCACCTGTTTGGACTTCCATGCTTGTTGACATATTGCATGTAGTAGTTTGTTTGCCTCTCTGTCTTGGTTTTTAATTATTTCTGGATAAACTTGATCTGCTCTGGGGCTTTTTCCTAATTTCCTTTTTTTTTTATAGCTGTTTGTATTTCTTCCATTGAGATATCTACATCTTCAGCTGTCTCCTCTGGATTACTTGTTACTCTTACCAATTGATCTTTACTCCTTGTTTCATACGTTCTGGAGGGATTATGTAATTGGTGAAAATGCTTTCTTTATGTTTCCATGATTTGGCTCACTTCTTTCGTTATTTCTCCTTTGGCATTCTTAATTTGTCGTTTTGGGTATGCTTTGGTCTTTCTCGTGCTCTTCATTGCACCCCTCCCACCCCAGAACAGCTTTTGATTTCCTTGATAGCTTTCTTGAAGTCTTTGTCCAAAGTCTTCCCATTGTTCCTGTTTTGCTTTCCTAACTTCCTCTTTGGCGATAGTTCTTTTATTCATGTAATCTATCCTATCCTCTGTCTCTTTGTTTGCAAATAATTCTTCCAGGCATCCTTCTTTTCTTTGATCTTAATATTGACATTCTCATTCCACCATGCCGTTCTTTTCCTATCTCCTTTAATTTGTTTCCGACCACAGACCTCTTCAGTACAACTATTGTGCTATCCGTCAGATCCACCTGTCTTTGACTGATAAATCTTTGTATCCTAGATTGGTCTTAGATTCTGGTTTATTTAGTTCCTCTATTTTGATTTTAGTAGCTTTCTTCTCTTTCCTTTTCTGTTTGTTTTTTTCAGTCAGTAATAATTATTTTGGCAATCACTAGGTGATGATCACTAAATATTTCTGCTCCTCTGTTTACTCTTGCATCCAATATGCTGTAAAAGGGAGCCTTAACTTTATGTAGTCTATCATTGACTTTTCACACTATCTTCATTTGCTCTTATATATTTGTGGATAACTGTATAAGGAAAAAAAAGATGTTGGCTATGTTCATGTTAATCTTTAGGCAAAAAGCTATTAGTCTCTCTCCATTTGGAGAAATTGTTGTCTTGCTTTCTTTACCTATTACTCCTCCTGACGTTTCTACATTGTTACCTACTCTAGCATTTAAATCTCCTAAAACCATTAGTTCCTGTTTGGGTTTAAGATTCTCTGCAGCTATTTGTAAATCGTTGTCGAAGATATCTTTTTCTTTTTGTTTGGTCTTTTATGCAAGGAGGCCTACTCCTGCTCTAGCTCTATCTTTGACATCTACTCCTGAGAATATTAAAATATGATTCGGTCCTATATTTTCTATTCCTTGTCCTTTTTCTTTGTTTCTGTAATGGCCAGAATATCTACTTTGAATTATTCTATTTCTTCAACTAATTCTAACTCTTTACCATTTATTGCCCTAATGTTCCAAAAATCACAGTCCGTATTCGTTTCCAAGTTCGTCTTCGAAAGATTAAGCCGGTTAGATTACTTTTATTTCTCTGAATCAGTTTGTTTTGGGTAAGCAGGGATTAGCCCACTGTATCCTAGGTAGGTGGTGGGGCTGCCACCATGAGGCCCCCTACCAGGCCTTGCTATTTTCTGTCAGGGTTAACTCCCTTAGCTTTTGGTCATCCAAGATCGGCCTCCAAGGCAGCAGGTTGTTTTCTGTCAGGGTTAACTCCCTTAGCCCTAGGTCAGCTAAGACCCGCCTGCAAGGTAGCAAGAAACTCGTGGAGGGCGGAATCGTCTACTCCCCGTACAGGTGCTTACCTGTCCACTGCCCGGGTTGAAATATCGAAAGATCTAAAATGGAAAAATCATACCTCATACATCTCGACCAAGACAAATAAAATAAGCTCATTCATCTGGCGTAATATAAAGCAATGTCCGACCCCTATACAACTAATTTGCTACAATGTTCTAGTCTGACCTATATTGGAATATGCCAGCGTAGTGTGGGATCCGAATCAGACGAACCTTGTCAACCAAGTTGAAGTGGTGCACAAGAGAACAGCAATGCGTATATTTAACGATTTCTCGCCTCATACAAGTGTTTCGTCCTTTGTTCAGAAACTTGGCCTCGAACTACTGAATAAAAGAAGAAAAAGAAACAAGAGGACAACAATGTTTTAGAAAATGAGCAACACGATAGACGTCTCCTTCCCAAACTCCATTACACGTGCTACAAGAGACACCATAGGGCACAGCAGAAAAGTCGTCATTGTCCTAAATCTAGAATCGAGACGCATGTCAACTCCTTCTTTCATTCAACTGCCCGTCTGTGGAATAGTCTGTCTCCCGAAGCCGTAGATATCAGCACTCTGTCAGAGTTTGTCAGACTAACTTCGCAATTAACAATTGAAGTGATGCGTTCCCTGTGATATGATTCAACTCTGTTTTGGAACATTTCATCTGTATGTGTTATATTTGCTATACCGTGTACATGGATGTGATCAACCTGTTTAAGATTGTACAATGTAGACCTGTCTTCCACTATAGGAGGCTACATCACAAAAGAAGAAGAAGAAGAAGAAGAAGAAGAAGAAGAAGAAGAAGAAGAAGAAGAAAAGAAGAAGAAGAAGAAGAAGAAGAGGAGGAGGAGGAGGGAGAGGAGGGAAGGGAAGAAGGAGAAGGGAGGGGGAGGGGGGAGGGGGAGGAGGAGGAGGAGGAGAAGTAGAAGAAGAAGAAGTAGTAGAAGAAGAAGAAGAGAAGGAGAAGAAGGAGAAGGAGAAGAGGAGGAGGAGGAAGAAGAAGAGAGAAGGAAGAAGAAGAAGAAGAAGAAGAAGTAGAAGTAGAAGAAGAAGAAGAAGAAGAAGAAGAAGAAGAAGAAGAAGAAAAAGAAGAAGAAGAAGAAGAAGAAGAAGAAGAAGAAGAAGAAGAAGAAGAAGAAGAAGAAGAAGAAGAAGAAGAAGAAGAAGAAGAAGAAGAAGAAGAAGAAGAAGAAGAAGAAGAAGAAGAAGAAGAAGAAGAAGAAGAAGAAGAAGAAGAAGAAGAAGAAGAAGAAGAAGAAGAAGAAGAAGAAGAAGAAGAAGAAGAAGAAGAAGAAGAAGAAGAAGAAGAAGAAGAAGAAGAAGAAGAAGAAGAAGAAGAAGAAGAAGAAGAAGAAAGAAG
>JAXRKP010000176.1:10000-12500 GCA_037039925.1 Doris montereyensis
CGATATGGGAACCACAATTTTAGCGTTGGAAATGTAATATCGATTTGTTGCATACTCATAATATTGTAGAAAGAAACACACACAAAATGGTCTGCTGCTAAATCGATGCAAACGCGTTTCACCGCAGACGCGCAAGGGTTTTAAATCGATCAGAATGACCGTCTCTTTTCATCGATTGAGGTACACAATGACTTTCTTTTTCATCTTCTCGTTCTCTGTTTCCATTCGTTGTTCTTGAAAATATTTTATGTTTCAGATCCATTTATGGGCGAGGTTTCTATACGTTTACTTGTGAAATTAAACTAGTGTGGCTTCCCTGTACGATATGCCTGTTCTCGTTATATGATGTGACGTTTACTTCAGTGTATGTGTATGTGTGTATGTGTGTATGTGTGTGTGTGTGTGTGTGTGTTGATTGCGTGTGTGTTGTGTGTTCTGTGAATAGGTAATTCAATATACTATCACATTATCATTTTAGGTCTATATATACATACAAACATGTGTGTATTATAAAATGTATATCATCTCACTCCCTCTCTCTCTCTCTCTCTTTCTGTCTGTCTGTCTCTCTCTCTCTCTCTCTCTCTCTCTCTCTCTCTCTCTCTCTTTTCTCTCTCTCTCTCTCTCTCTCTCAATCTCTCTCTCTCTGTCTCTCTCTCTCTCATACTCTCTCTCTGTCTGTCTGTCTCTCTCTCTCTCTCTCTCTCTCTCTCTCTCTCTCTCTCTCTCTCTCTCTCTCTCTCTCTCTCTCTCTCTCTCTCTCTCTCTCTCTCTATATCTCTCTATATCTATCTCTCTCTCTATCTCTCTCTCTCTCTCTCTATCTCTCTCTCTATCTATATCTCTATCTCTCTATATCTCTCTCTCTCTATCTGTCTCTCTCTCTATCTGTCTCTATAAAACATATACATATATATACATGCATAAATAAATCTACATTTTATAATAATATAATATATGATATCTTAAAATTTACATAATCAATTTGTATAAGGAAAATGATTTAAACAAGTATTCTACAAAAATCGAAGTTCGATGTTTTACCATTTATTGTTAGTCTGTATGTAGTAACAATGAACACAACTTGTATTTTTAATCATATGGGAGAGAGAGAGCTGCAAAGAGATTTAAATCTCACACGAATACACTTTGCTTGGATGAGATTGTTTAAGCAGATTTGTCCATCCACACCTCATATTGCTTGAGTTTCATATTGAAGGTAGTTGTAAGCAACGGAATAGAAGGTGCCTTCTTCAAACGTGGAGCTATCAGGTATGCTTTCTTCAATGTGTTGGCCTTTGATGCAACCAGCGATTTCAATGGCATAGTCACCATTGGAAACTCTCTGAAAGTAGATGAAGGCATTCAGAAAAAAAAATATAGAAACAGCTGTCTAGTTGTTTTTACACGTTATCATTTATTATTTAAATTCAAGATAAGATGGATTTATAGTTCGTATCACCGCACATGTGCAGGCTTACTGACTGTACATCATTAATCCCACAGCAGGCTATTTCATTCAAAATCCTACTTAACTCCCGGAGAGCATAATACACGAGCCTGTTAGGCTTTTCGTACTAACGCTCTTACAAGATATTTCTCTTCCTTTTGCTGGGTACTGATTTAAACAAGTCATGTGAGGAAAATCGAAGTTCGACCCTTTTACCATTTGAAAAAAACCCCACCTGTAGCCAACAATGGGGAATAGCCATATCGTCGTGATTACCAGCTCACAACATACGGGTCAGTTATAAGCTTTTCATAAATTTCCATAATTAACTTACGGTATGTAAAATTTCCTGTACCGATAACAGGATAAATCTGACAATTTATGAAAGACAAAATAACAAATACATTTAGGAAGAAATACTGAGTATCAACATGTGAAAGCCCAAACACTCCTTTGTACCATCAAGAAATAGAAGGTGAGATATTTTGGACACCTGAAACAAAGCTCAACACATAATTTACAAACACTAAATAAAAGGCAAAAGTGGGGAAGAACTCAAACTATCTGACGTACACAGGACGCAGAAGATTCAAACAATATCAACGGGGCAGGTCAGTGCCGACGATTGGAAACTTTCCGAAGGGAAGGTTCCAAGAAGAGTGACGTCGGACCAAGATAAAAACCATGAATGATGGTGATGTAAAATTTGTAAAAGACGTTATGAGCCAAGGTTATTATGTTAAATGGAGGAGGAGAAAGGATATTACATGGACGCTATAACCCTATTTGGACAAAGTCGAGACAGATCGTGCAAAGGATAAACAGAAAATTAATATGGGCAGCTGGACAAAATTGAACCAAGGATCACCGCAGTGGAACCTCCCTGACGTAAATAGAGAATGCACTGCGAACCCTACTGCTCGATCCACACTTGAGCATGTTTCGCTAACAGGGCACACGAACAAAATACGACGCACAAATTTTATCTGATGTGGACATGTTGTTTTTTTTTGTGGTTGTTTTTGGGGTTGTCGCACAGGTGGCACATGT
>JAXRKP010000176.1:20000-105000 GCA_037039925.1 Doris montereyensis
GGGTGGGGTGGTGGTGATGGACTGGGTTTGATGGATGGGGAAAGAGGTCTTTTCATGTCCCCGCTATCGTTATAGTTCGTTGAGTTGGATACGTTGGTCTTCTTGTTTACGATCCTGTCAGTAATCAGTAATACTTGCCTAATTAGGGCTTTATATTACCGTCTATACAGTGTGAATGAACAGCCAATTACCCTCTGTCTCTTCTAATATTTTCCTCCATTGTCTCTGACCGATGTCCTGAAATGAGTGCTTGTGCACAGTTCGAATAGTGAAGGGAGGGGGAGAAGTCAGAGAGAGAGAGAGAGAGAGAGAGAGAGAGAGAGAGAGAGAGAGAGAGAGAGAGAGAGAGAGAGAGAGAGAGAGAGAGAGAGAGAGAGATGGCGGGGGAAAAGAGATAGAGGAGGATATATATATATATATATATATATATATATATATATATATATATATATATATATATATATATATATATATAGAGAGATATAGATAGAGAGAGAGAGATATATATATAGATATATAGAGAGAGAGATAGATAGAGAGAGAGAGAGAGAGAGAGAGAGAGAGAGAGAGAGAGAGAGAGAGAGAGAGAGAGAGAGAGAGATAGAGAGAGATGAGAGAGATAGATAGATAGAGAGATAGATAGATAGATAGAGAGAGAGAGAGAGAGAGAGAGAGAGAGAGAGAGAGAGAAGAGAGAGAGAGAGAGAGAGAGAGAGAGAGAGAGAGAGAGAGAGAGAGAGAGAGAGAGAGAGAGAGAGAGAGAGAGAGAGAGAGAGAGAGAGAGAGAGAGAGAGAGAGAGAGAGAAGATCAGAGAGAGAGAGAGAGAGAGAGAGAGAGAGAGAGAGAGAGAGAGAGAGAGAGAGAGAGGGAGAGAGAGAGAAGCATGAATGGCTGTATAATATATTAGTGGCTAAGAAAATGATCTTTGAAGGCCAATTACATCATATTCAACGAAATGGCTAAATGGTAATTCATAATGATATCATGTATTCATTATGCATTTCTCAAACTAAATTTAAGTAAGCTGTTAATCTAGGATGAAAATCAATGATCAAACAATTATAGTTATTTTTTTGTAAAACATGTCAACAATAGAATATCATAATTGTGCGATTTTATTCACGATCACAAGGCATGTTTGACCATCCCTGTTTATGTTTGCTACTCAACATCATGATATTGAAATTGGCTTTTAAAGATAAATCTGGTTATCTAGGTATAGATGGTTTCTATAGATATTATCATGTAAAAATATTTTAAGATGAGGAATGTAAGATATAAGAACAATATTACAAAATCAGCAAGCTCAGGGCAAAAGCTGTGAAATTCAAGTTGGGAATAAGGACTCTTTATGTTATTAGATGCTTATGTCATGAGGCATTGTAAAACAAAATGATGATGTTGCAAAATAAGCAAAATACAGAAAAATACAAATACTTCGATACTGCTTGCACAACAAAAAACAAAAAAACTAAAACAAACTAAACCAAATCAAACCTTACCAAACAAACCAAACTAAACTAAACCAAACCATCAAACAAACCAAAACAAACGAAACAAAACAAAAACCAACCAAACCAAAACAAACAAAACAAAAAATAAACCAACCAAACAAAACCAAACCATTAACAAAAAACCAAACCTTACCAAACAAAACAAACAAAAAAACAAACCAAACCATTGTCGATATTAACAAGTTTCTACCGCTATAATATTGTCTATTTGAATTTCATTTCAAAACGATTATTATCATAACAAACCAAAAAACTTTGGATCAAGTTACCAAACAAAAACCAAAGTTTATGGAGACATTAATATATACATATAGTTAGTAAATTACCAAACAAACCAAACAAAGCGTGTCAAACAAACCCTGGGTGATTATTAGATTGAGTCAAACCATTATGCCAAACAAAACAAACCAATCCAAACCAAACCATTGAACGGTACTGTTCCAAACCATTTTTTACCAAACAAAACAGACCAAACCAAACCAAATTCAAACCAAACCTCCAAAAAACCAAAATGGCGGTTTAGATAATTGAAAGTTCAAAACTCAAACATTTTTCCTTAATCGCCACTTTCCAAAACAAACCAAACCAAACCATTACCAAAATTCATCAAACAAAAATGGTCTTACCAAACAAACCAAACCAAACCAAACCATTTAGAACCCAACACCAAACCATTACCAAACAAAAGAAAAAACCAAACCATTACAAACAAACCAAACCAAACCAAACCATTAGTGACAAACCAAACCAAATGAGCTTAACAAAACAAAGAACGACCAACTCAGACAGAAATGTACAGATACTATAAAAAGAATTTCACGCATAACTTCAAAAACAAGTTTTTAAAGAGTTTGTAAACGAAAATCTGCTTTGATGCTGTAAACGAAAATCTGCTTTGAACATGTATAATATATTTACATCTTGGTGCGGTTTTAAAAAAATAATAATCCAACCGATATGCGAAATACTATAAGATTTAAAATGCGATTAAAGATAAAGAAGCGAATGCTCGACTTGTTAACGAGGAAGTTTGTATCTCCAGACTGTTCCTTTCTTTAGTAATCAATTAGTCACACAAGAATGACGTCAGACTTTCTTTAGTAATCTATGTGCTTTTTTTGTTGTTGTAATTAGTATCATCCAATATATTGTACTGTGAACACAGTTTATGATGATGATGATAATGAGCCTTTAATTCCCATTGTCAGGGTATGGGCCACGGACGAACACACATCACACTTCTCTGTTCTCTGCTAACTTATCGGCTAGCTTCTTCATCTTGATCCACGTTGCCCCCCGCCCCTCTCGGCATCTTGGTCTACACTTCTTCACCATGTTGCTCGTGGTCTGCCAACCCTTCGGGTACCCTGGGATTCCATTATAGGCTTTCTTTGGCCACTTTTGTCTCAATATCCTACACAGTTTAACGCAGTTCACAGCCTCGTGTAAAACACTCATATTCGTAGGCATCAACATAGATTAAGTAGCTCCCTTAATTGTAGTCAAAGAATAGACGATAAGGGCACACTACCACTTTTGCTAATTCTAAGACGATGAAATAATATTATGTAACGTTAATTTCTACTGCCATGGCAACAACATCTTGTTTTACATATATTTTATGTGATACTTTTTTTTTCTTTTTCTCCTCTGGGGCGGAATTGTTTTGTTGTTTGTTGGGGGAGGGGGTCTAGGTGGGAGGTTTAGGGAGAGAGAGAGAGAGAGAGAGAGAGAGAGAGAGAGAGAGAGAGAGAGAGAGAGAGAGAGAGAGAGAGAGAGAGAGAGAGAGAGAGAGAGAGAGAGAGACATGGAGAGGAGAGGGAGAGAGGGAGGAGGGAGGGAAGGAGGGAGAGAGAGAGAGGGAGAGAGAGAGAGAGAGAGAGAGAGAGAGGGGAGAGAGAGGGAGAGAGGGAGAGGGAGAGGGAGAGGGAGAGGGAGAGAGAGAGCGAGAGAGAGAGAGAGAGAGAGAGAGAGAGAGAGAGAGAGAGAGAGAGAGGAGAGAGGGAGAGGGAGAGGGAGAGAGAGAGGGAGAGGTAGAGGGAGAGGGAGAGAGGAGAGGGAGAGGAGAGAGAGAGAGGGAGAGAGGGAGAGTGAGAGGGAGAGAGAGGAGAGGGAGAGGGAGAGGAGAGAGAGGGAGAGGGAGAGAGGGAGAGGGAGGGAGAGGGAGAGGGAGAGAGAGAGAGAGAGGAGAGAGGAGAGAGAGAGAGAGAGAGAGAGCGAGAGAGAGAGCGAGAGAGAGAGAGAGGAGAGAGAGAGAGAGAGAGAGAGCGAGAGAGAGAGAGAGAGAGAGAGAGAGAGAGAGAGAGAGAGAGAGAGAGAGAGAGAGAGCGAGAGAGAGAGAGAGAGAGAGAGAGAGAGAGAGAGAGAGAGAGAGAGAGAGAGAGAGAGAGAGAGAGAGAGAGAGAGAGAGAGAGAGAGAGAGCGTTGTAATAATGTCTGAGTCGGGGGCGGGGGGCGGGGTTGGGGGTTGGGGGGGTGGTGGACGTGAAAAGAGAGGGAAGGAACCATCGTCACCACATCATCTCATCATAAAGGAATGACTCACCACAAACCGAGCCAAAATGATTTCAATAGATTTAATGAGATGCGAACCTTTTCTTCTTCCGAAGCATGTTAGGCAGTGTGCCTATGGTTACATCATCTAATCATCCTCAAGTCCAGCATGCTCTACGCGTTGAACTCGTTTTCCCCTAAACATGACCTTGACATTTCAACGACCCATTTCCTCATTTCCCCGTGACATCGAGGTAAACAAAAGTACAATCATGTAATGACATTTCACCTTAACCTTGGTTTGGACGTTGATGAATTGTTTCTACTACGACACGAACCTGGGTTTCCAAAGCCATAACATGGTGTTTTCTTGCTTTAGTCATTTTAAAAGTTAAATTCAGCTTGTTTATGTCACTGTTTGGTCATAAAATAAGGGGAAATCGTATCATGAGACTAAGGTAACAAATTATTTAACATAGCCGCTTTACTATCGTCTCCGCGGTCAAGGGCAACACATGATTACAAGAAGATCCAGTTGGAGAGAGAAAGTGAACACGTTTAAAGTGTGTGTATGTGTGTGTGTGTACTCATCAGAAAGTGTGTGATTATGTATGTATGAGTATGCATGGTAGGGGATATCTACGGTGACGACAGATTGTCAACTTGGTGTCCGAGGTCACCTTGATCTTTCTTTCTTTCTTTATCAGTTCCCATACTACCTTCCAGTGTATGGGTTTAGAAGCTCCAAATGATCTTTCTCCAGGCTGCCCTGTCCTGCCATTTTCTGTTTCCATCTGTGAAGGTTGCATTTCTTTGCATTAGTGCCTCTTTATATCTTCTTCCCCCTTTCTCCGAAGTCTGCCTTTTGGTCTTTTACCTTGGGTCTTAGCACTGTATACTGATTTAGCTATTCTCTTATCATTCATTCTATTTACATCCCAAACCATCTGAGTTGATTTCTTTCCTTCTTAATTTTTATGCCATCTAGTTTGGTTCGATCTCTTATTTTTGTGTTTCTGATATTGTCTCTTATCACTTTTCTGATTGTAAATATGTAGTCCTGTATATTTCTTCCTGGTCTGAATCCGCTCCGATATTCTTCAATCTGATTCTCAACTGTTTTCCTCAGTCTCATTTCTGCAATAAATTTCCTGATACACTTATTCTTAATTCCTCTATAGATTGAGCATTCCATAGTTTATTCTTTCTTGTGTGTTGGTACTATCATTCCCTGTTTTCAGTTACCTGGCACATGTTAAACTTCCGTGCTTGTTGGCGTATTATTGCATTATGTCTGTCTCTCTCAACTGAATTTTATTCATTTCTGGATAAACTTGATCTGCTCCTGAGATCTTTCCTAGTTTAACTTTTCGAAAAGCTGTTTGGATTGCTTCTATTGAGAAGGAACATGAGAAAAATAAAAATATTCTTAAAATTTAGCTCATGATTTGGAATTATAAAAACCCGTAGAATTCAAATAGGAAGTGAAAAATAAAATTTGAGCAAAACTTTGCACCAAACGTTTTGGGATCGCAACTGTGCTATTTTTAGACCTTTTGACACCAAGCGGATGTAGTGGGTGAAAAACGGGAATGGTTTTACTGCTGCACTAATATCAAAATCGGCAGTTGTTGCCCATGAAAGTGAGGGTAGGGTAGATTGGTGCCACTCCGGTAGCAACTAGAGATTATAATAATATTAGAGCTCCTGCCACTTCTGCAAATTGAGAGTGGTTCCTAGATTGGGGGGGGGGGGGCACAAACAAACGGGATCTCTGTGAAGCCAACGCATATGTAGCGTGACGGACTGATTTCTTATTTATTACTTTGCTCATTCGACTCATTGAGCTCAATAGCAAAGGGTCGATAAGAGGACATATATTAAACACACGTAGCCACTTATACACTCAAACAGCTAAGGAAATAAAGCTCAAGACATTTTCTAACTTTGAGTGCTATAAACTTGGGAACCACTATACCCATGACCATCACACTTCTCATGTAGTTTTTCAAATAGCCCGCTTCAGGTCGACTGAAGACCAGATAAGGATGTTGAGAATCAACTGAGCAGGGATTCATCGGGCAGCCCAGAAAAGAGTACGATGGCGGCTGTCGTCGATGGCCTATGTTCATCCAAGAGCTATGGGTCTAAACAAATAAGTATTTAAATGAGTCGTCCTTGTCAACAGGTTTTATAATAAAACATTTGGATTACCTATATTATCGTTAATGTTTAATGCTCCTATGAATGGTATTGTTGTCACTGAGGAAGACATTATAAATCCGTCGTCTAACAATTTGACAATGAGAGCGATGTAGTCATTGTCTCAGGGCATGCTTGTATGATATACATACATTATATATATATATATATATATATATATATATATATATATATATATATATATATATATATATATATATATATATATATATATATATATATATATATATATAAGTATGTATCAACAAACATATTCATACACTTTATGAATAAATAATACATCTCCAAGGTGGATGAAGGTAGAGAAAGATACTTTGACATAGAAATATAATCATGTCGCCTGAAAATATTGTTGGCTGACGTACAATATGTGAACAATGTGAGAGAGGGGGGAGGAGAGAGAGAGAGAGAGAGAGAGAGAGAGAGAGAGAGAGAGAGAGAGAGAGAGAGAGAGAGAGAGAGAGAGAGAGAGAGAGAGAGAGAGAGAGAGAGAGAGAGAGAGAGAAATAGAGAGAGATAGAGGGAGATGAGAGATAGAGAGAGAGGGAGGAGAGGGAGGGAGAGGGAGAGAGAGAGAGGAAGAGGGAGAGGGAGGGGGAGGGGAGACATAGAAATATAATCATGTCGCCTGAAAATATTGTTGGCTGACGTACAATATGTGAACAATGTGAGAGAGAGGGAGAGAGAGAGAGAGAGAGAGAGAGAGAGAGAGAGAGAGAGAGAGAGAGAGAGAGAGAGAGAGAGAGAGAGAGAGAGAGAGAGAGAGAGAGAGAGAGAGAGAAAGAGAGAGAAATAGAGGGAGATAGAGAGAGAGAGAGAGGGGAGTGAGAGAGAGAGAGGGAGAGGGAGGGAGAGGGAGAGGATGAGGGAGAGGGAGAGGGAGAGGGAGAGAGAGAGAGAGAGAGAGAGAGAGAGATAGATAGATAGATAGATAGATAGATAGAGAGAGAGAGAGAGAGAGAGAGAGAGAGAGAGAGAAATAGAGAGAGAGAGAGAGAGAGAAATAGAGGGAGAGAGAGAGAGAGAGGGGGGGAGTGAGAGGAGAGAGAGAGAGGGAGGGGAGAGGGAGAGTGATGGGAGAGGGAGAGGGAGAGGGAGAGAGGAGAGGAGAGAGAGAGAGGGAGATAGAGAGAGAGAGAGAGAGAGAGGGGGGGGAGTAAGAGAGAGAGAGAGAGAGAGAGAAGAGAGAGAGAGAGAGAGAGAGAGAGAGAGAGAGAGAGAGAGAGAGAGAGAGAGAGAGAGAGAGAGAGAGAGAGAGAGAGAGAGAGAGAGGGGGGGCTGAAAGATAATGTTTTTAGACAGGCAGACAGAGACAAACAAAGAAAAAAGAGATCGACAGAAACAGACAGAAACAGACAGATAAATAAGAGATCGACATATACAGACACAGGCAGACAGGCAGACGGACGTATGAACGGACATGTCACCGAGATGGCCAAAAGAGATATTCATAACGGCATTCATAAACTGTTCAAGTCATTGCCGAGATGAACCATGATAAAGGTGCAAGTTTGGTGACTGGTAGCCGGTAGCGATTTGCATCGAATGTCGTAATGGACTTGCCGTTCATAATTATTCATAAGGAAAGGTCGACAGATTCATTCAATGATTTGATTTGTATGTAAAGAAATAGACGTATGTCGAAAGTAATCAACTATAGGCATGATAATAAGAGTCCTATAGAGACGAAAACAAGACAGCTACAATTGAAATAAACAGACAAAACTCATGGACACAGAAGAAGAATGGAACTGGTGACCTTGGCATTGGCAGCCATTGTCTCACCATGGAGGGACAGTTTATGGTACCCTTACGTCTATATTATTAAGTGGCGTAGTTGGCCGTGCGGTTAGGCTGCCGGATTGGGGATTATGAGGTCCCGAGTTTGAATCATAACAAAGCTAGATCCAACATTGTGTTCATTGGGAAAGACACTTAACACGCGTTGTCCCCACTCTACCCAGGTGCAAATAGGTACAAGGACTAACTTGGAAGTAAAAACCTGCGTCATACCAACATCCTGGCCAGGAGGTGATTATTGTCACCTGCTCCGCTTCAAGCTATTGAAACCGGGATCAACTCCGGCGTTATGGGCCGTAGCGGCCTTGAAGGAACTTTATTTACATCTATAGTATGCATATTAATGATAGTATTATTGTTAACACCACAAATTCTCAATAGTGTTCAGTTTGCTAGGTTGACATGCCACCAAGGTGCCGTGACATTTTTGGAGCCAATAAAAGAAAGTATGTACAAAACACTTGGGACAACAACAAAAATACAACGCAAACGTAAGACACTTAAAATTGGTAATCTGCTTCATGGTAACTTTCTTTCTTTCTTCCTTTATCAGCTCCCATTCTACCTTCCGGTGTATGTGTTTTAGATGCTCGAAATGATCTTTCTCTAGGGGATACCTACAATGACGACAGATTGTCATTTTGGTGTCCGAGGTCACCTTCATCACATCATCGAAAGCGTGTGAAAGCTGCGAGTTCCCCAGGGACCCCTTGGCAGCCGAAAGTTTCTGTCACAGATATTGGCGTCATTCCTGTCTCTCACCCCAGATGGTGGCTTGGTAGAAAGACGCCGTTTTTCGTAGCTGCCCCTCAAGGCCGTACAAACAATTGCCCAGCGTGGGTTCCTCCGGAAGCCACCTCGATCATCATCTTTCTTTCTTTCTTTATCAGTTCCCATTCTACCTTCCAATGTATGGGTTTAGAAGCCCGAAATGATCTTTCTCCAGGCTGCCCTGTCCTGACACTTTCTGTTTCCTTCCGTGAAAGTTAAATTTCTTTGCCTCTTTTATATCTTCTTCCCCCTTTCTCCGAGGTCTGCCTTTTGGTTTTTTACCTTGAGTTTTAGCACTGTATACTGATTTAGCTATTATATTGTCATTCATTCTGTCGCCATGCCCAAACCATGTCAATTGATTTGTTTCTATCTTAGTTTTTATGCTATCTGCTTTGGTGTGATCTCTTATTGTTGTGTTTCTGAGTTTGTCCCTTTTAGTTTTCCCTATTACTCTTCTTAGATATTTCATTTCGGCTGCCTGCACTCTACTGTGTTCCCTACTGTCTAAGATCCAGGTTCGCTGCCTTTCCTAGCTGGTTATATATTGCGCTTGCCTTTTGGATTCTCTGACTGATTTCTTCTCTTAGTTTTCGCCCAGAGTTAATCATTACTCTTAAGTAATTGTAGCTTTGAACTTGTTCTCAAATATCCCTACCCAATTTCAAGATTTTGTGTTTTAGCTTCCCTAGCTACTAGCATTATTTTGGTTTTCTTTGCATTTAGTCTCATTCCTCTTTTACTTAGTTCATTGTTCATAATGTTGATATTCAACTGAAGATCCCTTTCTGCTTTTTCCAGACAGAACTAAATCATTGGCAAATGAAAGCATTGATACATTTACTGGTTTGAGCTTCCACAGACTAACATTCGTTTTCTTGATTTTTGAGGATGCCTTTGCGACTGAATTCATAAATGTGATAAACAAAAGAAGACTTAGGACACAACCCTGTCTTACTCCTATATCTACATCAAATTGTTTAGATACATTTCCAGCTCTCACTCACACACACACACACATATATATATATATATATATATATATATATATATATATATATATATATATATATATATATATATATATATATATATATATATATATATATATATATATATATATATTTTTCTCTCATTCTCGCTATCTCCTTCTCACCTTTTATTACTTACTTATTTTCATATTTTTTATTTCATTCTCGATCTGAACATTCCACTCTCACTCTTTCTTCACACCCCCCTCTGCTACATTTCTTAACATCACTGTCTTTTTCTTTCTTTCTTTCTCCTTTATGTTTTTTTCTTCTGACATCACATCACATTGTGTGTGATGCCGGAGGTATTACTTAGATCTAGATTCTAGATATTTCTCGTTTGTTGTCTGACGAAGGGTTATACCCGAAACGTCACATGTTTGTTCTGTCTTTATTGGTGGAGTTGTCACTTATTGTCATATTTCGCCTTCAACTGTTATGTAGTCTATGATTGACTTTTCACATCTGTCTTCATTTATTCTTGTATATTTGTGGATATCTTTATGAGGAAAAAATGTGTTAGCTATTTTCATGTTATTCTTTAGGCAAAAATCTATTAGTCTCTCTCCATTTGAAGAAGTTGTTGTCTCTCCTTTTTTACCTATTACTCCTCCTAATGTTTCTACATTGTTGCCTACTTTAGCGTTTAAATCTCTTAAACCCATTAATTCCTGTTTGGGTTTGAGATTCTCTGCAGTTATTTGTAAATCATTTTCAAAGATATCTTTTTCTTCATAGTAACTGACTAACTTTAATATTGAGTATTATTGTTGGGGCGTATAACTGAATTTAACCACAAAATGTTCCTCCAATTTTGATAGAGGGCTCGGCAGTCCAGGGACAAGTTGTCGGCCTCACAACCTACAATTCGTGGGTTCAAACCCCACCAACGCTTGAATAACATTATATCTTTTTTTCGAATAAAATACAGCCTCCCTGATCCTATCAGGTGTATCGACACCTAGTCTAACCTGAGACAGACGATAAAAAGGAGGTTCCGTGTGCAGATCCCAACACTCTGTGCACGTTAAAGATCCCTTGGCTGTCTACAGGGCAGTCCGGGCAAAATAAAAAAATCCTACCAAAAACCTTGAGATCACCTTCGTTGTGGATGTGGGTAAATCAAATCAAATTAAAAACCTCCAATTTTGATTTTGATGTGATGTCATTTTCCCCAAATGAACTCTACCCTGTTATCTCTTACATCTTTACATCATATTAAAATTGTCTTCTCATGGTAGAAGGCTACATAGAATAAAAACTGAGTAAACGTATCCAGGCGTACGTTTGACCACCACAACCGGTTCCAAAAACCGAATGTCAGTCAAGGGTTTGGATCCTAATGTTGGCATGCAGCCTATTTGCTTAGAATTTTCTCGAGATAAAAAACCCCGATCATTTGCAAAATTCGTTGAAAATGTAGTCCTGAAACAGTGCAAATATAAAACTCTTGGTGCACTAGTAAAGATGACCATTTGATGTACACTTGTGGTACAGTTTAAATGGTTGTTCTCGTAACAAAGGAAGTACTAATCGCAATTACCACTTATGATGGAAGTGGACAAACACAGAATAAATACATGAATAAAGAAACAAACAGACGCCGTGACCCTAACGTGTGAAGAGCCCCAACAGATCAAAGTCCCCTAGCCGGGTTCATGTCCTGCAGGCGCGCCTGTCACCTTGAGCTAACCTCAACCAAGGCAGGAAAATGTATCACTTGCCCCAGGTAATCGTCGTGGCGAAAACACGTTTAGCATTTTAATAAGCTTCTTAATTTGCGTACAGAGGATACTGTGTCTGTATTTCTGTGAGTATAGGTGTGTATGTGTGTGTGTGTGTGTGTGTGTGTGTGTGTGTAGTGTGTGTGTGTGATTATGTTTGTGTGCATTGACTAAAGTTATGAAACGTCCTTCAAGGCCGTAAAGGCCCATAGAACAGGGCCGTTGCGTTTTCTACAGCTTTGGGGGAGGGGGGGTAGCGGCCCTGGAAGGATTATTTTTCGCGTTTTTTCCTATCAATTTAACTTATGTTTTAAGTGCAATGGGCATGGTGTACTGAGTTGACATATTATGTCGTTGTTTTTTTCCCCTGACGCTTCCGGTTGCCATGGAAACGGTGGCCGTCTTGGATTTTGCTCCCAAATTTCACCAAGTTCAATATCGATAAGTTTTTTTTCATTTTTCGACACATTTCTTTCATACTTGGCACACACCTTATTTGATACAATATCGAAATTTGATCAGATCAGATTTTTGTTTCATTAGTAAGTTTTGATTTCTTGAATTTTTGAAAATAGCATATGAGAACAACCAAACATATACAAAAATATTGTACAAAAAATTCAAATTTTCAAAAACTATAATACATAGCGAAAAGAAACTTCTGAATATGTCCTTTTTCCCCACTCATCATCCATACCAAATTTCATGAAGATATGTTGAGAAATAAAAAAGTACATGGGAAATAAGAAACAAAAAAGGACATTTTGAAAAAATCGTATTTTTCTCTTATTTTCTGTTCTTCGAATACCTTTTGCTCTCATAAATCTAAGGAAAGAGTAGGATAATGCTTTGAAACATCATAAAACCTTGAAAGGCTCTCTTTCTTTCATTCTTTATCAGCTCCCATTCTACCTTCCGGTGTATGGATTTTTAGATGCCCGAAATGATCTTTCTCCACGCTGCCCTGTCATGATATTTTTGTTTCCTTCCGTGAAAGTTAAATTTCTTTGCGTTAATGCCTCTTTTGTACATTCTTCCCACTTTCTCCGAGATCTGCCTATTGTCATACATTCTGTTAACATGCCCAAACCATCTCAGTTGATTTCATTCTTTCTTAGTTTTTATGCTATCTCTTATTGTTGTGTTTCTGATTTTGTCTCTTTTAGTTTTCCCTACCACTCTTCTAGATATTTCATTTCGGCTGCCTGTACTCTACTGTATTCCCTTCTGTCTAGGGTCCAGGTTTCACTGCCATAGAGGAGAATAGGACAATAAACTGTGTTGTATACTGCCATTTTGGTTTTGTTGACATTTCTTGTTTACCTACAAATGCCTTTCCTAGCTGATTATATATTGCACTTGTCTTTTGGATCCTTTGGCTGATTTCTTATTTTAGTCCCCCCCCCCCCCCCCCAAGTTAATCATTACTCCTAAGTAATTGTAGCTTTGAACTTGTTCTAAATTCTCCCTGCCTAATTTAAGATTTTGTGTTTTAGCTTTCCTAGTTACTAGCATTGTTTTGGGTTTTTTTTTTGCATTTACTCTCATTCCCCTTTTATTTAATTCATTATTCATTATGTTGATATTTCACTGGAGGTGCCTTTCTGATTTTCCAAACAGAATTACGTCTCCTGATGTTTCTACATTGTTGCCTATTCTAGAGTTTAAATCTCCTAAAACCACTAATTCCTGTTTGGGTTTGAGATCCTCTGCAGCTATTTGTAAATCATTTTCGAAGATTTCTTTTTTTCTTTGGTGGCAATTTCGTTTGGTCCATAAGCTATTAATAATTTAATTTCTCTTCCTGTTGGTTTAATATTTACCTCTATTAGCCGTGGGCCTACACATTTCCAACTTTCTAGTAGCATTTCTTGCCTTTTATGCATTAGGACACCTACTCCTGTTCTAGCTCTATCTTTAACATTTACTCCTGAGAAGATTAAAGTATGATTTGGTCCTAAATTTTCTATTCCTTGTCCTTTTTTCTTTGTTTCTGTAATAGCCAAAATGTCTACTTTGAATCTTTCCATTTCTTCAGCTAATTGCAACTCCTTTCCATTAATTGCCCTAACATTCCATGTTCCAAAAATCACAGTCCGTGTTCTTTTCCAGAGTCGTCTTCGAAATTCAAGCCGGGTATATCATTGTATATATTACTTTGAATCAGGTTGTTTTGAATAAGCAGGGGATTGACCCACTGTACCCTAGGTAGATGGTGGTGCTGCCATCTTGAGGCGCCCTATCGGGCCTTGTTATTTTCTGTCAGGGTCAACTCCCTTAGCCTTTAGTTATTCAAGACCAGCCTGCAAGGCAGCAGGTTGTTATTTTATGTCAGGGTTTACTCCCTTAGCCTTTGGTCAGTTAAGACCGACTTGCAAGGCAGCAGGTTGTTTTCTTTCAGGGTTTACTCCCTTAGCCAAGACCTGCCTGCAAGGCAGGAGGAGACTCGTGGAGGGCGGGATCACCTACTCCCCATACAGGTGCTTACCTGTCCACTGTCTGGTGAGAGGCTCTCAACTACTTCTTATTGACACTGTTTCAAGTACACCAGCACCTTTTTACTCAATTTGAGATGGTGCCTTTTGATAATAGGTGCGCGCAATATGTTCCGTATTTTTTCCGGACGATCTAAAGGAATATTCATAATAGATTCTTGGATAGAGTTTATTACGACGATCAAATGAGTACCAACCTGCCATAGTTTACATACTATTTTTGGCTTTTCTTGTATAATAGCTGTATTGAAAGATAAGCCTGTATCGTTTCTAAAAAATTCCTATAAATTCAAAGAATCGATATTGAGCTTCTTTTATATTATCATTATGACGGGAATGAACTGCTCTATCCACTACTATGATAGACTAGATTTGTCCCATTTTCGGCAAAAATGGCATTCACAGAACCCCCCACCCCACCCCCACCCCTTTAACCGCGGAACAAGTGATAGCACAACACCTCCTAGACAGGATGCAAGTTTTACACGCCAGCAGTGCGATATGTGTGTTAAGCATGTGTACCAAGGACCACAACAACGGACCTAAACTTGGTACACGTATAACCAAGATTAAAACCCAAGACCTCACGACTCTAAACCCACCAACCTAACCACTAGGCTACCGACGCGACAACAAAAGCTATTACATGCATTGTCGTTTTATTACGACAGTCGTCTTGTCTTCTTTTTTTCATTAGCAAACACATGAATAAATATCTACTGATAGGCGCACACACCAAACTAAACATGCGATCCGACCTAGCGTCTTTATTTCTCAACAAATAGGCTCGCATCTTCTATAAAGGTTACAAATGGCATATAGATTGTGCCTTTTGACCTTTAGAACTTGTTTGCATTGTTTCGATGACAACTTACTTTTCTTTTCTTTTTGTAAGTCAACCAAAACGCTTCTACGGCCTCAACTCATCCTCGATTTCTATATCAATATACCTGGAGGTGGACGAGCAGAGCGACATTGTCAACATCCACCTAACGCTATCAAATCCCATCTTACATTACCGAGCAAGAGATCTACGTATTATAACTTTAGACCTAGACGATATCTTTCTCTAGATTAACTTTCAAATATGATCTTTTATGAGGATCAACTTGAAAGCAATCGTCGTGGTGAAGTCGATGAAATGAAATCTGTCGGTTTCAGGTTCGAAGTTTTGGGAGTTATCAAAAAAACATTTTTCATTATTTATTTGTTATTCTTTGGTCTGTCATAAATCGCGTAGGGCTTGCTTTTTGTTTTCGATTTTTGTAAAGGTTTTTAAAGCCATATGCCGAAGTTAGAATACAATTTTTTTTTTAAAGAACTACACAAGGAACCCAATGGTGGTATTTATTTTTCAACCCGAAGGCACAGAAAAGGTAGAACAATAATTTAAGTTGTTTTTTTTTTAATCGGTTAACCCGGGCAACGCCAGGTACCTATAGTTATTATAGTTAAGAGGGGTGGGTGTATATTATTATGTCTATAATCGAAATGGAACTTTTTAAATACTTCCTGAATTAAGGACACATTTTGAAAATAAAAGTACGGCCATAGCTAGGGAGAAACTCTCGGACAGGAAATATGCCTACTGATGATATCATCCTGACAATATAAATTGTCAAAGAAATGAAAAACTAACCAAAAACAGAATATAATATCTTAAGGTTAAAATTCGCCCGTTAAATACTTAGAGATAAGCAAAATGTATGACCGATGCATACCCATCTTAGCAAATATTTATAAACGATGCCATCATTGAGAAGGTGAATAGCAACAAGGGCCTGGGCAAAACAGTAGAAATAGAAGGGAGAATCAAAATTGAAACCTCCATAACAATAAACTGGAATGGAGTGCTTTTGCAATATACAGGGAAATACTTGTGTTTATCAATGAACAGCTCCGGAGAAGCCTTCAGAGGAATATTTCAATCAACTAAATATTATCAACAAGGACGATATGTGGCTGGCAAACCTGGATTCTTGGCAAAACACTTATACATGGGCTCAAAACAAATAAAAGAAAGCCTTAAGGATAAAGATCCACAACGCGAAATCAATAAATAAAAAAAACGATCTTCCCATGAAAAATACCATGCATCTGACAGTTTACGTGGGACTTTCTTCTTCTTCTTCTTCTTTGTGATGGCTGACCAACTAAATTCTTGAGAATTGTCAGCGCGCATACTTTGATTTAACCCAACACTGTTATTCCAATTTTGTTTTTAAAGTAATATTGTTGTTAAAGTCTTCAGAGCTACTGTTAAGTTTTATTTTTGTTGGCAGTCCATTCCACAGCGTTGCAGTTCTAGGATAAAATGCAGGTGACAATCAATGTTTGAAGATGGAACCGTGTATATTTAACAGCCTGATCTGGTTGTTTTTATCTAATGGAATAAACAGTTGGCTATTTATAGCTTTAGCGAAAATTTTAATATTTATTCAATTTCTGATTCAATATGCTATATTCCTCTGGCAGATTATTTCTCGTCCTCGCGGTCATCGTCGATATCCCATTTGCACGGCGTCGAGTTCTGATGGAGGTGGACGCGATTTCGAGCATAAGCTTATGTTCCACTCTTTTCCCATCAATTTTTTATCATCGTGGATTAGTTGAGCTTTTTTCAACGATCTTTCCTCTTTCCCATCCTACTCTACCAGGTAACCAGTAGGCCTATTGATAGTAAACTGGTTGACAATTGGGACGCAACTCGCACGTTTGTTGTAGTTTCGTGCAATTTCATAAACAAAAGAATGAAGCTTATTACCAGTGTCGTAGTCGTTTGACGTCATACATACAAACATGACACAGATGTTAAAGCCCCATGCACATAGGGACGAAAGTGTGACAAACACAAGTGTATAAACAGGAACGCTTACAGACACCAGACAGAATCGAACCTGGACATTAGCATCCACCATGACAGGCAAGAGCCCAACGGGCCTTGTAACTCCTCTCCTTTAAACGTGGCAGATTTGCAATAATCTCTTATCCAATAAACTGCGGGAGGAATTTAATTGGTTGCTTCCCTTGATTTACAATATTGGCCGGAACTTTTCCATGTCGTTAACATTGAACATTGGAGTGGGTAAGGGGTAGATAATCATCAAGTGCATCATGAGTGAATATGGCTGGCACTATATTAACCTATGTGTAAATTAACAGATGCCATATGATTCAAAGAGCATATCTTAAATATTGGTAGTCATAACACTACTACTACTACTACTACTACTACTACTACTACTACTACTACTACTACTACTACTACTACTACTACTACTACTACTACTACTACTACTACTACTACTACTACTACTACTACTACTACTACTACAACTACTACTACTACTACTAACTACTACTACTACTAGTACTACTACTACTACTACTACTACTACTACTACTACTACTACTACTACTACTACTACTACTACTACTACTACTACTACTACTGCTACTACTGCTAATAATAATAATAATAATAATAATAATAATAATAATAATAATAATAATAATAATAATAATAATAATAATCATAATAATAATAATAATAATAAATAATAATAATAATCATAATATAATAATAATAATAATAATAACAATAATTAATAATAATAACAATAATAATAATAATAATAATAATAATAATAATAATAATAATAATAATAATAATAATAATAATAATATTAATATTATAATAATAATAATTATTAATAATAATAATAATAATAATAATAATAATAATAATAATAATAATAATAATAATAATAATAATAATAATAATAATAATAATGATGATGATGATGATGATGGTCCTGGCAGTGGACAGGTACGGGGAGTAGATGATCCCGCCCTCCATGAGTCTACTGCTGCCTTGCAGGTAGGTCTTGGCTGACCAAAGGCTAAGGGAGTTAATCCTGAAAGAAAACAACCTGCTGCCTTACAGGCTGGTCTTGAATAACTAAAGGCTAAGGGAGTTAACTCTGACAGAAAATAACAAGGCCCGGTAGGGGGCATCAAAGTGGCAGCACCACCATCTACCTAGGGTACAGTGGGCTAATCCCCTGCTTATCCGAGACAACCTGATTCTAAGTAATATATACAATGATATCCCCGGCTTGAATTTCGAAGACGACTCTGGAAAAGAACACGGACTGTGATTTTTGGAACATGGAATGTTAGGGCAATTAATGGAAAGGAGTTACAATTAGCTGAAGAAATGGAAAAATTCAAAGTAGACATTTTGGCTATTGCAGAAACAAAGAAAAAAGGACAAGGAATAGAAAATTTATGACCAAATCATATTTTAATCTTCTCAGGAGTAGATGTCAAAGACAGAGCTAGAGCAGGAGTAGGTCTCCTAATGCATAAAAGGCAAGAAATGCTACTAGAAAGTTGGAAATTTGTAGGCCCACGACTAATAGAGGTAAATATTAAACCAACAGGAAGAGAAATTAAATTATTAATAGCGTATGGACCAAACGAAAATGCCACCAAAGAGAAAAAGAAATCTTCGAAAATGATTTACAAATAGCTGCAGAGAATCTCAAACCCAAACAGGAATTAATGCTTTTAGGAGATTGAAATGCTAGAGTAGGCAAAAATGTAGAAACATCAGGAGGAGTAATAGGTAAAGAAGGAGAGACAACAACTTCTCCAAATGGAGAGAGACTAATAATTTTTTGCCTAAAGAATAACATGAAAATAGCTAACACATTTTTTCCTCATAAAGATATCCACAAATATACAAGAGTAAATGAAGACAGATGTGAAAAGCCAATGATAGACTACATAATAGTTAGTAGCTCCCTTTTTTACAGTACAATGGATGATAGAGTAAGCAGAGGAGCTGAAATATTAAATGATCATCACCTAGTGATAGCCAAAATGAGATTATTAACTGAAGAAAACAAACAGAAAAGGAAAGACAAGAAAGCTACTAAACTCAAAGTAGAAGAACTAAATAAACCAATAGTAAAACAAATTACCAATCCAGGACAAAAAGATATATCAGGGAAAGGCAGATGGATCTGAAGGAAAGCACAATAGAAGGAAAATGGCAAATATATAAAGAAACACTCCTCAGTTGTACTGAAGAGGTCTGTGGTAGGAAACAAATTAAAGGAGAAAGGAAAATAACAGCATGGTGGAATGAGAATGTCAAAACTAAGATCAAAGAAAAGAAAGATGCCTGGAAGAAATACTTGCAAACAAAGAGACCAGAGAATATGATAGATTACATGAGTAAAAGAACTATCGCCAAAGAGGAAGTTAGGAAGGCAAAACAGGAACAATGGGAAGAGTTTAGACAGATTCTAAGAAAGCTATCAAGGAAATCAAAAGCTGTTCTGGGAGCAATGAAGAGCATGAGAAAGACCAAAGCATGCCCAATACGACAAATTAAGAACGCCAAAGGAGAAATAATGAAAGGAGACAGCGAAATCATGGAAACGTGGAGAAAGTATTTTCAACAATTACATAATCTCTCCAGAAGATATGAAACAAGAAGTACAGATCAATTATTAAGAGTAACAAGTAATCGAGATGAGACAGCTGAAGATGTAGATATCTCAATGGAATAACTTCAAACAGTTATAAGAAACGTGAAATTAGGATTTCCTTGATAGCTTTTTTGAAGTCTTTATCCAACTTCTTCCATTTGCTCCTGTTTTGCTTTCCTCACTACCTCTTTCGCGATAATACTTTTATTCACGTAATCTATCCTATCCTCTGCTCTCTTTGTTTGCAAGTATTTCTCGAGGCATCCTTCTTTTCTTTGATCCTACTTTTGACATTCTCATTCCACCATGCTGTTCTTCTCCCATCTCCTTTAATTTGTTTCCTACCACAGACCTCTTCAGTACAACTGAGGAGTGTTTCTTTATACATCTGCCACTTTTCTTCTACTGTGCTATTATTCAGATACATCTGCCTTACACTGATAAATCTTTTTATCCTAGATTGGTATATCTCTTTTACTGTTGGTTTATTTAGTTGCTCTATTTTGAATTTAGTAGTTTTCTTCTCTTTCCTTTTCTGTTCGTTTTCTTCAGTCAATAATCTCATTTTGGCAATCACTAGGTGATGATCATTAAAAATTTCTGCTCATCTGTTTACTCTTGCATCCAATGTACTGCAAAAGAGGAGCTACTAACTATTATGTAGTCTATCATTGACTTTTCACATCTGTCTTCATTTACTCTTGTATATTTGTGGATATCTTTATGAGGAAAAAATGTGTTAGCTATTTTCATGTTATTCTTTAGGCAAAAATCTATTAGTCTCTCTCCATTTGGAGAAGTTGTTGTCTCTCCTTCTTTACCTATTACTTCTCCTGATGTTTCTATATTGTTGCCTACTCTAACGTTTAAATCTTCTAAAACCATTAGTTCCTACTTGTGTTTAAGATTCTCTGCAGCTATTTGAAAATCATTTTCGAAGGTATTTTTTTCTTCTTTAGTTGCGTCTTCGTTTGGTCCATACGCTATAAATAATTTAATTTCTCGTCCTTTTGGTTTAATATTTACCTCTAATAGCCGTGGGTTTATAAATTTCCAATTTTCTAGTAGTTTTTCATGCCTTTTATGCACTAGGAAGCCTATTCCTGCTCTAGCTCTATCTTTGACATTTAGTCCTGAGAAGATTAGAATATGATTCGGTCCTAAATTTCATATTCCTTGTCCCCTTTTCTTTGTTTCTGTAATGGTCAAAATATCTACTTTGAATTTTTCCATTTTTTCAACTAATTCTAACTCTTTTCCATTTATTACCCTAACATTCCCTGTTCCAAAGATCACAGTCCGTGTCCGTTTCCATTTTCGTCGTTGAAAGGTCAAGCCGGGTATAATATATTTATTTCTCTGCATCAGTTAGGTTTTGGATAAGCAGGTGGTTAGCCCACTGTGCCCTAGGCAGATGATGGGGCTGCCACCTTGATGCCCTCTACCAGGCCTTGTTATTTTCTGTCAAGGTTAACTTCCTTAGCCTTTAGTCATTCAAGACCAGCCTGCAAGGCAGAAGGTTGTTATTTTCTGTCAGGGTTAACTCCCTTAGCTTTTGGTCAGTCAAGACCGACCTGCAGGGAAGCGGGTTGTTTTCTATCAAGGTTAACTCCTTTAGCCTTTGGTCAACCAAGACCGATCTGCAAGGCAGCAGGAGATTCGTGGAGGGCGGGATCTTCTACACCCCGTACAGGTGCTTACCTGTCCACTGCCTGGAGTCCTCTTTTGTTTCTCACACTTATGGATTCAGTCGCAAAGGCATCCTTAAAAATGAAGAAAATGAACGTAGGTATGTTGAAGCTCAAACCACTAAATGTATCAATGCTTTCATTTGCCGATGATTTAGTTCTGTTTTGAAAATCAGAAAGTGACCTTCAGTCGAATATCAACATTATGAACAATGAACTAAATAAAAGCGGAATGAGAGTAAATGCAAAGAAAACCAAAACAATGCTAGTAACTAGGGAAGCTAAAATACAAAATCTTAAATTGGGCAGGGAGAATTTAGAACAAGTTCAAAGCTACAATTTACGTAAGAGTAATGATTAACTCAGAGGGAAATATTAGAGAAGAAATCAGTCAGAGAATCCAAAAGGCAAGTGTAATATATAACTATCTAGGAAAGGCATTTGTAGGTAAGTAAGAATTGTCAACAAAAACCAAAATGGCAGTATACAACACAGTGTATTGTCCTACTCTCCTCTATGGCAGTGAAATCTGGACCTTAGGCAGTAGAGAATACAGTAGAGTACAGGCAGCCGAAATAAAATATCAAAAAAGAGTAGTAGGGAAAACTAAAAGAGACAAAATCAGAAACACTGCAATAAGAGATCAAACCAAAGCAGATAGCATAAAAACTAAGAGAAATGAATTAACTGAGATGGTTTGGGCATGTTAACAGAATGAATGACAATAGAATAGCTAAATCGGTATACATTGCTAAAGCCCAAAGTAAAGATCAAAAAGGCAGACCTCGAAGAAAGTGGGAAGAAGATATAAAAGAGGCATTGAAGCAGAGAAACAGAAAATGCCAGGACAGGGCATTCTGGAGAAAAGATCATCTCGGGCATCTGAACCCATACACCGAAAGGTAGCATGTGAACTGATAAAGAAAGAAAGAAAGATTGCGTAAGGCAAAAGCGATTAATAATTTCTCTTTTACGGGGATTGATAACTACCCCTGACTTTTATTTGATTTATATATTAATGTATGTATGTGGTGTGTAGAGTCATTTGCTATGATATTAATGTTCCTGACTGTGCAATGGTTAAGAAGATCGCTAAAGAAATTAATTTATGTTGTATATTTACCTACTCTTTTAACGATTCTGTAATGTACGTACTTTCAGTTTGTGTGAAATTTAGTCAATTTCTAATTTAGAGCTTGGAATATGACAACAACTTTGATTTGCTCAACATTGAGTATTAGGGGAAATGAAATACGTTTCACCTTGTCCTTCGACTTAATTTAAAAAAATCTTTGACCATCACGTTTTATTCTTGAATCGACACCGTAATTGCACGGAAGTACAGCTAGGCTAGTTTGATGCCACCGGCAGCGGTAAACAATGCTCGAAACGATAACCCTACGTGGGTAACTCAAACTTAGATTTGATCTGTTTGTGTCTATTAGACATATTCATTAAATTTTCTTTTACAGGTATATTGCGCCACAGTGCAGATAAACAGCCATGGCGGATGCTGCGGCAAGATCTATGCAATATGAATACAAGGCGGTATGTTTTATAACCCAATTTATATTTAGGCTAGCCATTGGTCTCACATGTGCCTGTTATCGATATCCCAAGACGGCGTCGAGGGAGTTGGGATGGTTTGGGGTAACAAATTATAAACAAAGTAAATGAGGATTTCTTAAAAGTTTCTTTTCTAAGCTGCAAGCAGCCTCCATGTAATCTACATAGAGATTAAGGTCTAGAATATAGTTGAAATGTCATCATCTCTCTTTCATTATCTCTCTACGCTAGATCTAGATCTAGGTCTTGGCTACTTCTCCTCTCCGACTCTATTCACTAGATCTAGATCTAGATTTAGACTGGAGGAGTACCACAGTCGGGAACATTATATATTTTGCTTGATGGCGGAGGGAATTCAGTATTCAGGGATTGGGATACTCGGATATGGATAGATTGAAAATATTGTAATTGTGACTTCCCAACTGGTCAGTGGTAGATCTGCTCCTTCCGTACACTCTCTATGTTTGTGGTTTGCTCTCTCCTCTGTCGCTTCTTGTTCGCTCACTCTCTCCCCTGTTTGTCCCACACACAGCTTAATGTAACAGCCTCTCTTCTCCCCTCTCTCCTTTATATGGGACGGGGGGGGGGGGGAATGGCCTAAAATTAATGAAGCACATCAAAAGCAAATTAAAATAAATCATTATGTCTAGAATGTGCCCAAATAATAGTATGCTCTAAGTAATTAATATAAAGTAACATCTTTACCGTGATCTGAGAAGAGTTTGTCCTGTGTAAGTAGATCTATGTTCCTATGTTCTACATGACTGGTTCCCTGAACAATTAACATGAGAATTAAAAAAAATAAAATCTACACTGAAACGGTCACACATGTCAGTTTTACAAATAATTTGAGAATTTCTTTTAATAAAATCTACACCGAAACGGTCACATGTCACAGTTTTGAATTGAATGCTGACATAATATTAGATCTATATAATTACAGCATTCAAAAGTGGCATAGATGTAGATCTATCTACGTACTGTTACTAATGACTCGCAATACACTAAAGAATCACAAGTTTATGACCTATTTCTTATATAATTAGTGATTCTCCTTGATCTGTCAAATGCGCAGAGTTTCTTCTTTCAAACTTGTTACAAGTTTCCATTGTATTTTGGTTTACTTTGTTCCCCTATTTACATTAGTAATAATTTTTCTTATATCAGAGTTAAAACATCTTTTCGCTGTCACTCTATAGCAATCAAGTTCTACCAAAAACACCACATTAATATGTTGCCTGTGTCTAATGTACAAAATCATGCTTTGGACAATTATTGATTTCTTGTATTGACTATTGTATTGTATTTCATCTTTGTTTGGAATTATGCATGCCTGTTTCTCACTCCTTGTTTCATACTTTTCAGAATTCTAACCTTGTATTGAGTGTTGACAGAACACTTATAGATAGGCGTGCTCGTGATGAAGCTACAGGTGAAGTTATGTCCCTTGTGGGCAAAATCACAGGAACTAGAATGGGAGACAGGGCTCTGAAAAACAAACCTCCTATGATGGAAGAAAGGAAAGACAAGTAAGTCATATTATAATGTATTCTTCGGCAGACCTGAAACTTTGCTGGCATGTCATCATTCTAAATGTTGAGTCCACACTTCGTTTACGTTTTTGTGCATGGAGCAAAATGTGTAATTATGAGGAGAAACGGAAATGTCAATTTAGAGCAATGTACAGATTAGGATGATGCCATCATTGTCAATTTGTTTGCTCGTTCTTTCCACACTTTTAACCTTCAGTTTCTAAGGTTTCTACTACATATTGACGGTGAAACCGTGTATGTCCAGTTTTTTTGTTGTGAGAAAATCGAAGAAAATGATGCTGAAAATAATCTATTTTTACAAACATACGCGGTTTGCAAGTGTAAAAACCAGACCCAATAGGGATACACAAATTGCTCAAATGGCTAGTATACAGCTTTCTATTGGTTTTTGTGCCACAGAATCCTAACTAAATGAAGCACAGGAGCTTCCTATTGTTATAAAGTGGGGAAGGTGTTACTAATTTTAGACTTTCACGGTTTATGACTTTCACCGTCGATATAATCTCAACTTTATGACTAAAAAAGCAATTTTGTTGAGCTGATTTTAATAGTCTGTCAAAATTTGTACATTTCTTGTCAGATTGAGCTTTCTACTTAAAGATTTATTGTAGATACCTTAAACTGTCCGCATGTGATTTTCATTACAATTTCATTCTTGTTAATGCTTTGTCTCTCTTGGTTTTAAACAATGTGTGTGTGTTGTATATGGAAAGAAAAAATAAGTGTGTCGTGTGATGTGAAAATGAAGTAGATAAGAATGTTACCAAATCCTGTTCTCATCGGAGTTTAGCTATAACTATAAGTCAGGGTATTATGGGTGGGATAATTTCATTGAGGGTTGTTTTTTTTTAGGATGAGGTGGGGAGAATCTGTTATGAATAATCAAAAGAAGTAATGTATTTCGTTTTTCGCATCGATTGCAAGAAGAAAATTAGATGCATTAGAATGTGTTGCCTACTTGTAAATTGTAATTTAGAGTGTTGTATTTTTGTCTTCTTGAAACCAAATATGGTTTGTTATCTTTGATTTTCAGACGACTAAAGCGTGATGAAGCTCAGCATGATATGGTTAAAATGAAGGGTGCCACCTTGTTGTCCGATGGAATTGATGACATGGTTGGTATTCTCTATCGTCCAAAGACCACAGACACACGACAAACATATGAAGTGTTGCTCAGCTTCATTCAGGCAGCTTTAGGTGACCAGGTAACAAAAGTTTTCACTTTTTTTAAGATTTTGAATTTCGGATTTTTAAAAAGTCAGTTCCAAGAGAATATCGTTGGAATTTGAATAATCTTCAGTTTTGTTGTCTACTGCGCCAGCGTGCTAATGATTGGAAAGTGGAAAGAAGTTATTTGGTACTTAATGGTCATTTATTTTTCTCTTGTTTTGTTTTCACATTTTTTGTGAAACCAAAGAACTTCTTATATTTAAATGTGCCAAACATGTGTTTTGAAGGATGTGGGGCGATTGTTGTTAGGTTTTTTCGGAGGATGTATTTTGTCTTAAAGCTATTATATCCTTCTCAAGAAATAAATGTGTATTTACTACTTTTTTACTTTTAAGCCAAGAGATGTGTTATGTGGTGCTGCTGATGAGGTTTTAATCGTTTTGAAGAACGACCGCATGAAAGACAAAGAAAAGAAAAAAGACGTTGAATCACTTCTTGGAGAGATAGCGGATGAGCGATTTGCTTTGTTGGTAAATTTGGGCAAGAAAATTACCGATTGGAGCCAAGAAGAAAAAATGCAAACAAGTAAGATCATTGTTTTCTGTCATCTAGCAAGCACATGAATTACTATTGATACTTTCTCATACAATTTGTAAAAATTAGTACTGTACAATACTTGCCCATTGACTTAAAACAATTTTTTTTTCTGTTTTGTTGAAAAGCATGAATAAAGCAGTCTTTGCTTTTTTGTAGGCGGTTGGACTTTGAAACTAAATCTTCTCTATTTTATAATTTGTGTTTTTGTTTCAGGTGAAACAATCGATTTTGATGAAACCTATGGTGTAAATGTACAGTTTGAAGAGTCTGACGAAGAGGTGAAATTTTGTTGAATATCATTGGTTATAAATAGAACTTTCGTTATGTACTATTTACTTGTAATATTCTCAAATGACTCACAATTCCTTACTTCTCTGATACAGTCGGTCATAAGCAATATATATTTTTAGTTTTGAAGTGAAGTGCGACATTATGAGGGATCCGTGGTTCAATCTAAACGAAGAACATTCCTTGCAATGTCAAATATCATGTGATAATTTTCAACTCGATTTGAAGCATCTGTAATTAATGCTAAAGGAATTAAAACTTATCCAAATGTCTGGATTTTACGTTATGAGACTTCTTATGGCTACATTTTCATAAACATTTTTGTTGTGGTTTATTTTCCAAATGCTGCTGTTCTCTTTTCATTTTTTTCTCAAATGTTCTTTCAACAGATTAAACCATTTAATGAAAATGAGTGTTTGTGATTTTTCAGGACACAGCCGATGTGTATGGTGAGGTACATGAGGAAGGCGAAGGTGATGAGGACAATGAGGAAGGGGAGGAATCCGTTTTTGATACGACCTTACATGCAAATGTAAGAAGGTTAAAAAATGTGTCTTTTCTTGTGCATAATAGATAGCTTTTAGTTGTGCTTCAAACCACTGAAACTATTAGACTTTTGTCTTTCCTTTAAGGTTTACAATCAATTGTCTAATTTGTAGCATCAAATCAGGTTATCCTTTATTATTCATCAACAGTTTACTTTACTTCTATTCACAATTTTCTTTTATGGATATTTGTTTGAGTGTAACAATGGCCATACAAAAAATTGGCATACGGAATGAGGATATTTAACATGTCACAGTAAAAATGGTCTCTTTACATATCAATGATAGTGATAGATAATAAAAAAAAAAAGAAGAAGAGCTGTTAACTCATTTAATGCACTCTTTTGAGTTTGAAGATGAAAATACTAGAAATATGTTGATCATATAAGTTAATAATAATATGCATTAATGATTAATATATAGATCTACTGTTTTTTGTAATTTCTTGAAAGTTCTCAAACCCCCTCCCCCAACAATGTCGATAATATAGACGTTTGGCATTGTACAGAGTGAAGCAATCAGAATATTTACATCATCTTAAGATGCTGCTGTGTTAATCATAATGTTGCTCTTCTGAAACTTTCATCATGGACAAGGATGTATACTTATAATGGACATCTTGTGTGTTTGATGTTATATCTTAATCATCTCTCCGCTGCTATATGACAAGAAAACAATTTTACTTTCTTTTTCTCTTTCATTCAAGATTCTTCTCTCTTGCTTTATTATTTAGAAAAAAAACGACATATGACTTTGATATTATTTTATCGACTTTTCAACTTTCAAGACTATTATTTTATTCCATGCAGCTCATCGAAGGAGGTCAAGGTAAATCAGATCAAGGGCTGCAACCACGTGAAATCGATGCTTTCTGGATCCAAAGAAAGATTAGCAAATTTTACCCTGATGATCCAAATATGGCACAAAGCAAAGCCAATGAAGTGCTTGAGATTCTCAAGGTATGTCATTTGAATAACCGTATATGAAGAGAAGACATTTATTTTTTAATTTCTAGTCCTGGGGATAAATTTTGTAGTGTGTTATTGAGCATTGATGGTTTTTAGAGTTTCTTTTTTATGTTTTGTTTTGTTTTTGTGTTTTTCATTCAATCAGTCTTAGAGACTCTTATATTATATAACATTTTATTACTCAACATTAAAAATGAAGTATGAAAAACTCTTTGGGTTTGATTAAGGTTATATTTTCACTCGTTTATCTCATTGTAGTTAGTATGAAAACTTTGCAATACAGTTGGACCTCTCAAATCGGGAATCTGGAAAACCGGGCAATTGGGAAGAAATCCTAGGGAACATAAGTTTTTACATATATTTTACCTCTTTAAATGGGAAGGGTCTCTGGTCAATCGGACAATTTTGGGGTGCCACATCACGATAACCATAAACCAGACACACCAGGTGTCCATTACGAAGGTGTGAAGTCTGGCCATGATTGTCAAGGTATGTGGCACAGTGTTGACATGAGACGGCGCTTAGAAAGCAGACTCCTGCACTGTCAAAGCCTTTCATTGCCTGCTTAACCTGTCAATCACAAGGGTGGACCCCTGAGGAGATTTAACAATCCACTATGCATTCTTTATTGTGTGTCTTATTTTTCTACCGTCCAATGAAGCTCGACTATGAGCGACACCACGGATGCATGTCAACTGGTCTGTGGCTACATTAAATTGTTCCAGAGAGAGAGACAGATGGACAGACAGGCAGAAAGATAGACAGTCAGAAAGAAAGAAAGACAGACAAATCGATAAACAAAGAAAGAGACAGTGAACTAAAGTCCTTAGGTTTCCAGATAATCAGGAAACCTGACAAATCGGGACAATTTTATGATTTTGAGATTTCCCGAGTGAGGTTCCACTGTATTATCTAATTAGGCATATTAACTTTTGGCTATTGCTTGTTTTAAAATTCCCAGACTGCAAGCGATGATCGTGAAGTTGAAACAAAGCTTGTCATGCTGTTAGATGTCTCTCGCTTTGAATTCATCAAAATCTTACGGCAAAATAGACACATGAGTAAGTTTCTTTCCTTTTATTATTTTAAAATAGGATGTTACGAGAACCCATGGAAAAAATTAAGAAACGATTTGTTTTTAAAAAATGTAGTATTTCTTAAACATTCGTTACTTAGAGAGAAGTTTTTAAATTGAGATTTTGATCAATTGTGTTAATCCTCAAGTGAAAAATCTTTCAGCATTTACATTATGAAAACCAACATGAGACGAAAAGTACATATGTATATACATGTAAGCTATTCATGAACTTCCATAAATGCTAATTGATGACTTCCAGTGAAAGCTTGCCATGTTGCAGTATTTGAGATGTAAATAAGAATATAATGAGGAATATATTTTCTCAGATTGTTGAGGGATATGTTTTTTTCTATGTTTGACTAAATTGTTCTCTCCTCCTTTGACCAAGATTAAATCCATCTTAAGATAATCAATACATGTTCATTCATCCATTAACCCAGTGGTTAGGTTGCTGGGATCACAATGTCCTAAGTTCAAGTCTTGGTAATGTTAGGTCTGGCGTTTGTTTCCATGGAAAACATGCTTAACATACAGTTTCCCACTCAATTTAGGTTCATATCTTTCTTTCTTTATCAGTTCCCATTCTACCTTTCGGTGCATGGGTTCAGATGCCTGAGATGATCTTTCTCCAGGATGCCCTGTCCTGGCATTTTCTGTTTCCTTCCAAACAGTTAAATTTCTATACTTCAATGCCTCTTTTATATCTTCTTCCCACTTTCTCCGAGGTCTGCCTTTTGGTCTTTTACCTTGGACTTTAGCACTGTATACTGATTTAGCTATTCTTTTGTCATTCATTTTGTTTACATGCCTAAACCATGTCAATTGATTTGTTTCTATCTTAGTTTTTATGCCATCTGCTTTGGTTTGATCTCTTATTGTTGTGTTTCTGATATTGTCTCTTTTAGTTTTCCTTACTACTCTTCTTAGATATTTTATTTCAGCTGTCTGTACTCTACTGTATTCTCTACTGTCTAAAGTCCCAAGTTTTGCTGCAATAGAGGAGAGTAGGACAATAAACTGTATTGTATACTGTCATTTTGGTTTTTGCTGACAATTCTTGCTTACCTAGAAATGCCGTTCCTAGGCGGTTATATATTGCAAGACCTCTTCAGTACAACTGAGGAGTGTTTCTTCATACATCTGCCACTTTTCTTCTATTGTGCTATTATTCAGATCCATCTGTCTTTCACTGATAAATCTTTTTATCCTAGATTGGTATACGTTTTACTATTGGTTTATTTAGTTCCTTTATTTTGAGTTTAGTAGCTTTCTTCTCTTTCCTTTTCTGTTTGTTTTTCTTCAGTCAGTAATCTCATTTTAGCAATCACTAAACGATGATGATTAAATATTTCTGCTCCTCTGTTTACTCTTGCATCCAATGTACTGTAAAAAAGAGAACTGCTAACCATTATGTAGTCTATCATTGACTTTTCACACCTGTCTTCGTTTACTCTTGTATATTTGTGGATATTTTTATGAGGGAAAAAGGTGTTGGCTATTTTCATGTTATTCTTTAGGCAAAAATTTATTAGTCTCTCTCCATTTGGAGAAGTTGTTGTCTCTTCTTCTTTACCTATTACTCCTCCTGACGTTTCTACATTGTTGCCTATTCCAGCATTTAAATCTCCTACAAGCATTAATTCCTGTTTGGATCTCAGATTCTCAGCAGCTGACGTGGTAAATTATTTTCGAAGATATCTTTTTCTTCTTTAGGGGTGTTTTCGTTTGGTCCATAAGCTATTAATAATTTAATTTCTCATCCTTTTGGTTTAATATTTACCTCTAATAGCCAGGGGCTTAAAAATTTCCAACTTTCTAGTAGCTTTACGTGCCTTTTATGCACTAGGAGGCCTAGTCCTGCTCTAGCTCTATCTTTGACATCTACTGCTGAGAAGATTAAAATATGGTTCGATCCTACATTTTATATTCTTTGTCCTTTTTCCCTTGTTTCTGTAATGGCCAAAATATCTACTTTGAATTTTTCCATTTCTTCAACTAATTCTAACTCTTTTCCATTTATTGCCCTAACATTCCATGCTGCAAAAATCACAGTCCGTATTCGTTTCCAAGTTCATCTTCGAAAGATCAAGCCGGTTATATTACTTGGTTAGATAGTACAATCTACTTAAAGACTAGCGTCCTATACGCGAGGCCATGTATTATCACATGTTCCACATCATACTATAGAAACCAGGAAAACCTTTGCTTCTTTTGGCTATTGTATGCCTTGGAGGAAATTAACTTACTTTCGATCTCAGATTGATATGTAAAAAAATTATAATCATAACTTAACATTCATAAAATTTATATGATAACTTATTGCGTTAATGATGAAAGTTAAGGAAGTGTTATAGATTGTCACAATCTGGAAAATTTCTAGATTTATAATGTGTTGTATTTTTTTTGCCATCTGCACATGAGCTTTGATGGCTCAAATCAGTGGTGGTGTTGTCTTTAATATGTATTTTTTTACTCACTGCATTCTAGTTCTATATTGCACGTTACTGGCTCAAGCTCAGACAGCCACAGAAAAGACAAAGATAGAGCAATCGATGTTGGAGAGCCCTGAACTTACATTAATTTTGAAAGCATTACAAGACACAGACCAGGATGATATTGTGAAAGAAGAGAGAGAAAGACGTCATCAAGCTCGCCAGTCTCGAGTTGCTGCTGATATTGAATCCATGGATGTAGATGAAGAGGAGGTCAGTGTTCACCATTAAGGCCTTGTTTAATTCTTTAATTTTCAAAGTTCGCTCGAAGTTTGGTGTATGAAATCTTGAAACGTATCTTCATGTTCATTCATGTGTATCTTGTTTTTTTTAAAGTTTACTCTAACGGAGTGCTCTTTCTCCTCAACTATGAGTTCTCCCAGGAAATCAAATATGGTAAATGAAAATTTTGTTCTCTTTGATACTTTTGACGCGGCTAGATTTGAGAAAAATGGTATTGCTACAAAAACATTTCGTCTTGCTTGAATTGGATACACACTGTTTTCAGTAAGAGGAAAGGAAAAAAAGTGTAAGATCAACAAAGCTTTCATAAATTCTAAGGAAATTTACAACCAAAAATAATAAGAAGGAGAAAATAAATAACAAATGTGATCATTTAAATACGCTCCAGAGGCCAAAAACCTTTTGATGTATCAATACTAATGCAGGCTGTTATCTTTTGCATTGTGTTCTGATATTGAAATAATAAATTTAATCTGATCTATGGTAAATTTTTATTCAATGCAGAAATTCATTTTATTTACCTATCTGCCATGTATGTTATATCTTCTGAAAGAAGTATCAGTCTCATGAAGGTTGACTAATCATGATGGAAATATTGGCTCTTTTCCCTTCAAACCAGAGACCGTTTATAAAAAGAAATATCATTAAACCCAATCAGGCTCATGTGCATACATATTAATAAGTATCATTTCGACGTTTTCTCCAGTATTGCAGATTTGCATTATCATAGGCCATTATTATTAACATTTTCACATGCCGCTTACCAACCTTTGGTGTTACTTCAAATGTAGCTTAGATTTATAACTCATTTGTCAATTTGAGGAGCTGAGTCTTTATTTTTATCTTTGTCTTAATGTTTGATTGAATTAAAGTACATGATCATAATTAAATAGCTTTAATCTAAGGTATTAACAAATTTTCATAGGTTATTTATTTGAATTTCAACCTCAAACTTGATACAGGGAAATGCTGCATGTTAACGATTGGCATTGAATTTTCATCTCAGTGTTGGGGAGAGGGAAAAAAGGAAGTTTATTGAACAATCAAAGTTTATTTAATGCACTCTAAACACAACAATAATCAAATTTTGTTTGTTAATGTCCTGGCGGTGTAATGAAGCTTGCTTTTACATGGCCGTTTTTGTCATTGTTGAAAGTCATGTTTGTTTCTGAAAATAAATTTCACAACTTTAGATATATCTTTTATTAATACTGCATATGGCTTTATGCATTTTATTTGACTGCAAGTCAAAAATGCTGTTTCTTTCTTTTTTCTTATTTCTGTAAAAACGTTCTAATGGTTTATTTGAAATTCAATGTTTTCCATGTCGTTTCTTCAGGAGGTTGGGCCTGTGCAAACTTTGTACCTTGAAGATCTCACTTTCTCTCAAGGCAGCCACTTAATGGCTAATAAGAGGTGTCAGCTGCCTGATGGTTCCTACAGAAAACAACGGAAAGGTAAGTGGGAGATAAGTTTTTCATCAGTGCCCATAGGCATGAAGATAGTGCAAGTCTGTTACACCTTTGCTCTAGGTCACGGGATTACTAAGTCTGTGCACGGTATGCTTGAAGTTACCGGAGATTCAATAATTTGATGCACCGAATGTGTAATTTTACAGGAAGGCGTACTGTCTACTAACTCATTACACTGCCTACTAACTCATGTGTCCAACACAGACTGATTATAGGGCAGATATGTGACTGCCAAAAATTGTTTGATAAAATTGTGTTTTTCAGCATTTCTGCGCGGTAACCGTAACAACCATTTTTTTATTGTTATAATTTGTTTATGATAAGAGTAACAACCGTTTAGCTTAGATCTAGATCTAGTGTTTTTTATTGTGTTTTTGTGAGAAGCGTAGCAACCACTAGATTTAATGTTTTCTATTGCTATTATTTTTGTAAAAGAGAGAGAGTTAACAATTTGTTGGTTTTGTTAAATGCTGCTGAGGGCACCTTTATCCATTATAATGCTATGAAGACGTGCAGAAACTTGACCATAGTAAAGTCAGACTTCCTGCTTTTATGCTCGTCTTTGATGCTTCTATTTTTGGTAACATTAAAGGAAAGTTGTTATGGCGCATTCGCGTGACCCTTACGCTGGCCCGTACGTAAAGCATGGTGTATCTTGGCTTCATGCATACTTTGTAAATTCTCAGTTACACTGCGGTGTAGCTAATGGACACTAAGCACTTACACCAGTGTAAAACAGGTTGATTAACACGTGGCTGAGGTGTGCAACTAAGTTTAGGGTAGCCTTAGACTTGAAAAACCTAGATTAATTTTATGGGAAAAGACTTTTCCGGTTGCAGTGTGAACATTGTCTGTGACAACTGGATAGTTTGTGAATTTAGTATATCTAATAATGATTTGACTGACTAGATCATTTTCAATAAGAGTCTGAAATGTATTTTTCTTACACCCATATCTCATCTGATGTTGCTTTTAAGTTGCTAGGTCATTTAAACAATAGTTTTTAGTGTCTCGTTTTTTAAAATAAATTTAACAAAATCTTTTCTTCAGGTTATGAAGAGGTTCATGTTCCTGCTTTGAAGCCTAAGCCATTTGACAATGATGAAGTAAGTTTACCCTTCATTACTATTTTGTCTTCAACATTTTAGAATTGATCCTTTCAAAATTTGCCTGTCGCTTTTGTGCTTTTAAAATTTTTTTAGTTTTATACAATTTAAACAATGATCATGAATGAATTGAAACTATGTAACAATTGTATATATATATAATTTTAATTTTTTTCAGTGTTTGATGAATAACTTTTTCTGAAACATTTTCCACTGGGATATAAATTGACATAGATCATACCTTTCATGAATGTTGTCACTTAAATACTTTAAGAATATGTCCTCTTAAGTGTGACTTTTAATTGTTTTTCTAATTCTGTTTTTATGTTTTTCCCTCTCCAGACATATGTCCTCATAAGTCAGCTTCCCAAGTTCGCCCAGCCAGCTTTTGGTGATTTTAAAAGTTTGAATCGCATCCAGAGTCGCTTGTTTAAAACCACTATGGAAACAGATAAGAACATTTTGCTTTGCGCACCCACTGTGAGTTATGGATTACTTAAACCTTTCATACTAAAAATGAGCATATCGACGTTGAAAGTCGCAAACCGTTTAAGTCCAATTCTGGATGTTTTGAGAAAATCAATAAAAATAATGCTGAGCTTTTAAATCTGTTTTCACAGACATACATGATTTGCAAGTGTCAAAAACTAGACCCAATATTGATACATGGATTGCTCATATGGTTATTATAAGGGGTTCTATTGGTTCTTGTGCCATGGAATCCTAACTAGAGGAAGCATAGGGACTTCCTAATGTTAAAAAAACGAGAGAGAAAAGTGTTACTGATTTTAGACTTACACCGTTTTTAACTTTCACAGTCGATATATTAAGGTCCTCTCTTCAATGATGAGAAGTAATGATTGTCAAGGAGTGAACTTCCTCTTCCTTATGTACACGTCCATTTATGATCGATATATGTTATATAAAGAAAAATGAAAAAAATAAGAAAACTTTTACAAGAGCCAAACTTGCTTTTAAGCCGTCGTTTGCTAAGCCGTCGTTGCTGAGTCACTGAAACAAATTGGATGAGGAAAATGTAATATTGTTGTGATTTGACTTTTAGGCTTTGTCATGTACACTTTTCTTCTCTTTCGCCATACAGGGTGCTGGAAAAACAAATGTTGCTCTTTTGACCATCATGAGGGAGGTTGGCAAACACGTCAATGCAGATGGTACCATTAATGTGGATGATTTTAAAATAATCTATGTTGCACCAATGAAATCTCTGGTCCAGGAAATGGTGGGAAATTTCACTAAGGTATTAATTCCTGTTCATTTTAGCTTCAAGTTTTACTCAAATTTATTTTGCTTCGTGATATTTTCTTGCCTTTAATCGTAGAAAAGAGGTGAGAGTTGTATAAACTGTTCCATATGTGTGTGCCATGATCCTTATAAATCTCATGGTTCAAGAATGTGGCACACACACACTTGTGATCTTGCTTACGTTATCTTTGTATTGGTTGTTAGGATGTAGGTAGCACTAACGGGGGATGAAGGCAGCTACATGGGTTCTACTTCTTTCCTTTCACTCTTTCACATGTCTTGCGTATTGTTGTTTTCTCTTGATTCACCCTGAAATCACAGGGTATGATGGATACATTTCAGTGAAACACGTAAATAATGGATGAAATAGGTAGGGACAGACTGATTAGATAGATTAAGGGATTGTAGAAGAAAAACATATTTGTGTAAAATGATTAAACAGAAGACTTGGGTAATTTGAAGTGCCCTACAGTGAAAGACATTTTTAGTTTGTCTTGAATCAATTTATACCCCGTGCACTGCAATAGCTTTCGTTCTACTGGTGAAATTCATTTGGTCTTGAGTTCATAATACATGTTAAATCTTCTACAAGCCAGCTTTTAACATGATATCACTTGAAAAGAAAAATATCAGACAAAAGACTGCTTTGTGACCACCTTATCAAATTCATTATAAAAAGTTATTTCTGTTATTCTCACTTTTTTCTCACTTTTCACAGTGTTTACAGTCCTATGGCATAAAGGTTCAGGAACTGACCGGTGACCATCAACTGACCAGAGAACAAATTGCCGCTACTCAGGTCATTGTGTGTACACCAGAAAAGTGGGATATCATCACACGCAAAGGAGGAGACAAAACATACACCCAGTTTGTCAGATTGATCATTATCGTAAGTGCCTTATGTTTATGCAACGATTTGGTTATTCATTTTTAATCGTTTGATTACAGGAATAAGTAAAGCAAGTCCCATACTCAGTTTTTAGTATGGTCAGTCGTAAAATTCTGATTTTTTATCGGTATATGACATAAGACGGTAGTGTGCCATAACTTTTCAAACCGCTTGCACTTAAGCAGAGTCTCACTACATGCAACTACTCATTTCGGTCCTGTATGTATATTTGGGGGGGGGAGGGGTTATGCTAAGGCTGGGGTTTGAACTCAGATCACCTGTGTCTGTCAGACGCCCTGCCAATTGTGTTATTAGAGCCTTTGGGGAATATTTTAAAGTATAAAGACTGTCATATACCAAAACTCAGAAATACCCAATTTTCTCGCATTTTCTTTATGCATCCTTAGCTATAAATGATGCTCCTAACTTTCATCTGTGTTGTCTTAGGAATGTTAATTGTTATTTTTCTCTAACATCTAAACTTCTGTCAAGAGCCATTCTCATGACAAAAATAATAATTTCATAAAATGGTTGGCTGAAATCATCGATATGGGGGACAGGGTAAATTTCAATAAAACAAATCTTGTGGTTGGTCAGATTTGTTTTTATTGTTAAACTGTAAAATTGCCCTACACTCTGATCAAGATATGTAGTAATAATAGTGTTGACATTGATCTCTCTTCTGTGATACCACTCAACTGTTTGTGTATCTTTCTTCTTTTTTTCTCCTTTACACAGGATGAGATTCACCTTCTCCACGATGACAGAGGACCTGTCCTAGAAGCTCTCGTAGCAAGGTAAGGGAAATAAGACTGATAATATAGTGTTGTGACAATCATATTTCAATGTTGTATATATGAATCGCTGATTAATCTTTTCATGAATTCCTTGTATACACCTTTCATTGAAATATAAGACCTTGTTTCCCTTTCTATATTGTACTTGTGGGTGATGTTGCTTATCAACTTCAGGAAGATGAAGATCTATGATCCTTTACCACAATTTACACTGTTTATTGTAAAATTTCTATTAATCCTTCATATAAATATTTTGAAAGTCTCCTTATTTTCGTTTAAAGTCTTGTAATATAATGTTTAAAATTTTATATCCGTCTTTAATAAAATTGATATCCTTGCTGAATATGTATTGTCATCCTCTATCCAATAGAACTATCCGTACAATAGAAACGACCCAGGAAGATGTCCGACTTGTTGGTTTGAGTGCCACCTTGCCTAACTATGAAGATGTGTCAGCATTTCTACGTGTTGACCCTAAGGAGGGTCTTTCTTCTTTGACAACAGCTTCAGACCAGTGCCTTTGGAACAGCAATTTATTGGAATCACCGAAAAGAAAGCAATCAAGCGTTTCCAACTAATGAATGACATAGTGTATGAGAAAGTCATCTATTACGCTGGAAAGAGCCAGGTAAAGCATTGTTACTTCAGTGTCAAGTAATTGGACCGTAGATTTAATGTTTCATTCATTTACAATGGTGACTGGATATGCTTGCTTTAAGGGGGGGCAAAAGGTTGATTTTCTGTTCTTTGCATATTCAGGTAGAACAATCATTTATCTGTAAGTGTATGGCAGAAAAATGTCCATATGACGTATAATGTTTTTTTTACAAAATATTTTACAGGCGAGGGTAGGTAAAAGCAGTCAAAATTTTGACGTAAATGACCCTAACACTGACTGAGAAGATGGCAGTAAAAACCCCATATATTGGCGGTTAATCACCAAATATGGCAACACTGAGCTCACGCTCAAGTGTGCCGACACTGCTCGATATTCTCGTCCTTCTGCCCATCGCCGTGTGATGTAAGAGGCGTTGCGCGTCAGTGTGTTTGTAAACATGTGCACAAACATTGGATATAGAGGAAAAAACAAAAAAAATGATCATTTTGACGTCTGTTTTCACAACAGTGCACATGTAAACCTAGATTTATAATCCTCTTTACATAAGTAACAATGTCAGAGACTGTCGAAAGAGTAAGAGGGCTGCTACAACCTTCTGAAGCGTTTGTTTTGTGTTGTTTTCTTTTGATTTTTTACTTGCATTTTTCTCGAAATGTAGTTTTCTCACACTAAAATTCTATCTCCTCTGTCATTTACCGAACGATTTGTATAATATTTGGCACGCAGGTTCCTCTTGTCAATGTTAATAGAATGATGTCATTTAAAAAAATATATATTATAAACTTTTTGAGAATTTTTTTTTAATGCAGTTTTTCACGACTATCCAAAATAAAATAAAAAAACGATGTCACTCTTTGATATTGAATGGAAAAGACGATCTGCACAGGTTTTGAGTGATTTTATTCATAAATAAGGAGGATATAAATTTTGAAATTTGGGTCAAAATCAAGATAGCGGCCGTTTCTATGGCAACCAAGGACATTACAAACTTTTCAATGATATAGGATGACAGTTACTCATGTAGATACTAAAAGCAAAACCTAAACTCAAAAGCAAAAAAAAATCACGCCCGTAAAGAGATAACTCAGACATGTTGACATTAAAAAAAAACTACTATTGTTTATCTTGGATTAGGAGTTTTGATTCCAAGAGTGTTGCATTATAGATAGCCATTGTTGAGGTAGATAGAGAGAGAGAGGGGCAGGGTGGCATACTTGAAGAGAACATTAGGGAATATTGTAGTTGTAGTAAAATGTTCTGGAGGGAAGTAAAATGCAAAGTAAAATGCCATGGAAAAAAATGAGTAAGAAAATATGAAAAATGTTATGGAAATTAGTGACTGCGATAAAAGAGGATGAAGAATGTATGGTAAGAAGAGATGGATTTGAATGTAGAGAAATGAAGATAAACGAAAAAAAGAGAGGATTCACTTGTTTTGGTCTGTTCTTGGGTTGTTTTCTTTTATTGGTTTTTTGTGTGTGTTTGAGTAATTATTTGGCTAGAGCCTATCAGGGGAGGGAGGGGGCTCACCTTTTGAATAACTGCTATAGAATCTGTGACTTGCACAACTTGCACATGGCTCCTGTGAAATTTTCACTCATGTTTTATAGAATCAGAGGATGAATAGTCTGCAAGACTATAATATTATAATGGCTTGATATATTTTTGAAAAATAAACCCTTAGATATATAGGTAGTTACCATACAGGACTCTGAACTCCAAAACGCTGTCTTGCCAGTCCAACAATATACTACTACAGGACTATGAGGATAGTGATATGGATCTCTCTTGAATTTTGATTCTAAAAGTTGGCATGTCTGATAACATTGGGTTTTTTTTTATATTGCTGCCTTTTTCTTTTATATTTCTTGTACTTATATTTAATTGCGATGTCTTACGTAATACTATTTTGAAATTTTAAAGGGGGCCATAAAGTTCAGGTTTTTTTTTCAGAGCTTGTCCCCATCCCTGCAGTTACATTTTTTCAAGCATTTTTTTCTTACACATTTACTGAATTTCTACGGTTCTTACTTACTGTAATCAAAGGCATGCATGGCAAGTGTGTGCCTTTGTCATGCTTTTGATAACCGATTTGGTTGAGGACCGTCAGAAATAAATCCATGCTGTGTGTAAATTTCACTGTTCGATATTGAATTTCATGTTTATATTATTGTTATAAACTCAGTGATATGCACACACAGTTTCATAAATCACTCCTTCCCTCTCCCTCCCCTAAGGTGAAAAAAACCGTGGACAGACTTTGTTTTTTCGATATGTTTTTTTTTTTTTTTGCAAACCATACTATTAATTACTTGCTACCTGTTATTCCTGCTGGCATGTCGGGCAGCAAGAAAGTTCATTCATTCATGTCTCTCCTCTGGCTGGCCTCTGGACAAATCATAACGTGCATGAATTAAATGATTTCATCAACACGATTTCTATCTTTGTTCCAGCTTTGTTCTATTGTTATAAAATGGAAGTTTTAGAAAGTTTCCCACTCTTTGCTGTTGTATGTGGAAACAGAATTTGAAAGGCCCTGTCAAGTTGCTTCCACTAAGAGTTATCTTCTCTCAGTTTGATGCCTGTGTCCTAAATTTACTTTATTTCCACTTCTTTTAATTGTAATCTTTGATTTTGAATCCTGTTTGTTAATGATTCTTTTTAATACGACATTCCTGCATATGCCAAATGAGTTTTTAAAAATCTTTTCGTTCTTTCAGGTACTGATTTTTGTTCACTCAAGAAAAGAAACTGGGAAAACTGCAAGGACAATTCGAGACATGTGCTTAGAAAAGGATACACTGGGCCTGTTTATGAAGGAAAAGGCAGCGTCTACTGTTGTTTTGAGACAAGAGGCTGAACAGGTCAAAGTAAGTGGAAATCATTTTTTCTTAAAGGATGGGTTCTTTGTACCCTCAGGCCCATGATTATGTTGTGCATTTTATGTATCATTCTACTTCAAATACAAATACAATATTTGTAATGCTAGTTTGAAAAAAATACTACATGATCGTGTTACAAGGGAGGCTTAGAGATATCATCACATCTAACATCAATAGGCAGGAAACATGAAAATTATACATGTATATATATACTCATCATGATTTCCTATTTTCCACTGTTTCTTTACAGAGTAATGAACTGAAGGATCTGTTGCCCTATGGTTTTGCCATTCACCATGCTGGAATGAACAAGTAAGTTGTTTCAGTGCAATGTGTAAGGTATTCTGTTTTAAGTTTTTGTGCATGCTTTTAAGTTTTCAACCCGGTTTTACAAAGTTCACTTCTGCCCAAACTAGTTGAAGCTTGACATGGAAACTTAATACGGAAAATGAATTTAGTGTAGGCTGTTGTGTAGAATCATGAGTAATATAAAATTATAGGTTCCAACTGTTGAATTGGATAGCAATGGGCTTTTTAGGTAAGGTGAACATTTGAACCGTTAAAGATTCTGTAATAGGCACAACCGCTGTACAGGATGCATCATTTATCATCCACCTTTAATAAAAAAATTAGCTATCAATCCAGCCTTCTAAAGATCAATAAAAGGAGTGGGGGTGTACCTTAAACTATCCGGGGGAAATTTCTGTATTGCCGGGGCCTTCTGACTTATGATGCAGGTTAAAAGTAACCACTTTTGAAAGGTAACATAGCAGCCCTGATAGGTGAATATTCAACAGGAACACTGCTAGGTTTAATTAAATCAAGGAAAATCTTGTATCATGAATAATATTGATGACAATATCATCCAGTTATTGCCATTGTTCAAATGTTTGCATATTATGGACAATATTTATATATATTATTATGTCCTACCATGACCAAAATGATTTTGTGATCAGCGTCTCACAATTTCGCCCGTAGACGAAGCTTAAGTCTTTGTTAAAAAATTTGTTATCTGCTTATTCTTTTGCCCAAGTGATGCAACCTCTCTATTACTTGCTTCACCCATAAACAGTAGAGTGTATTCTCCGAACTCCTTGGGACCAGAAAATTTGGTTGTGGAATAAGTGTTTGGAGGAATATTGTAGGCTTACAAAGAATTATCTTGGCTGGGACTTTGTCATGAATTTGGGAATTCGAGTTTTCTTTGAACAGGTGTTCAGGGAATATGAGCTGTACTGTAGTGCTTATTTGATGTTTTCAATAAATGTATATTTTTGTTATACTTCAGAGTTGATCGTAAATTGGTGGAAGATTTGTTTGCTGACAAACACATCCAAGTCTTGGTGTCCACTTCCACTCTGGCCTGGGGAGTCAATCTGCCTGCTCATGCTGTCATCATCAAGGGCACTCAGATCTACAGTCCGGAAAAGGCAGATGGGTAGAACTGAGTGCTTTAGATGTCCTTCAGGTTGGTATATGATTATATTAGATCATAATTAATTCTCATTTATGTAATTCTCTATGTTAGTTGACGCTTCCCTCAATCTTTGTGAATGAGAATATTGTTATATGTTATGTCAATTTTCAGACTCATTTTTGAATTTAAACGTTTTGAAGTAGTTCCGTATCACATGCACCTGTTCAATGTTCAGTGCCTTAATCATAGACGTATTAGTACCCAGATAAATGCAGTTTCATGGGATACAAATTGTTGTGAAATGTCTTAAGTGCCTTCTGTTCATATATGAACGAATCTGAAAAGATGTTGTTTTGTTTACTCTAAAACGGTTTTTGTACCCTTTTATCCCTCAGATGCTTGGCAGAGCAGGTCGGCCAAGGCATGACACCAAGGGTGAAGGCATCATGATAACCAACCACAGTGAGCTTCAATATTACCTGTCCTTGATGAATCAGCAGGTGAGTTTTTCTTTGGATAGGAGGAGTGAAGCTAGATATTTGGGACTTGAATCCCTGTGCAAGGAAAGATGCACATAGTGTTTTTGGATAACGACAACAGGAGGAAACATGAAGATCCTATGTAATGTTCCTACTAAGCTGTGTGCGTGTGCTCACACACACCAGGGAGTAACGGTACGCACAGTTGGGAAATGTCTGTGCAGACGAATTTAAAAATAACTTTTCTTGTCTAACGTTCAATCTCACACACACAGTATACATGTTTGTGATTTTTTCATCATATTTTGCACAGCACCAAAAACTATGTGCAGACAGACTGGAAAAAATTAGAGGGAACATTGGCCTTATGTAAAGTTAGGTATTTGATGCACTGTCAAGATCCCTAGGCTTTGCCAGTCAAATTAGAAAGGAAAACATATCAAAATCTTGAGATAGGAAATGTTTACAAAAGGTGATATGAGAATTTCAAATGAGCCAAGAGAGTTATGTAACTTACATATCAGTGTCAGGTCATTTCTGTGAATGTACCATTATCATACTCTTCTGTGAAGGTTTCAAACTTTATTGTGATAGTTGAAGGCAAACTAATGGCCCCACTATCAGTTATCTTGTTAAAAACACTGTATATATTTTTATGTATGATTTGTATGCTCAGAAAAGGAATACATTGTTCTTCCTGTGACTTTCATAAAAGTTATCTTCTAAGATCTCCTCATGTGTATAGAGGTGCAAATTTAATAGCCTTTTAATTTTTTTTCACAGCTTCCTATTGAAAGTCAGTTCATCTCAAAGATGGCAGACAATCTAAATGCAGAGGTTGTTTTGGGAACAGTGCATAGCATCAGGGAAGCTGTGGATTGGTTAGGTAAGTAACATACACTAGACCTGCATATATATGTGATGAAAGTAGTAACAAGTGCCTTGTTCAGTTATCAGCCTGATCCTATGAAAGTTGTTAGTCAATGTCTATCTTATTCGCAGAAGTTGTTTGGTTTTGCAAACAAGGAAAGAATTTATTTGGCCTTTCCACCTGAAGAGTAATTAAACTGTCTTGACTCCTACTCGTAGGAATACTCATAATATAAGAGAGAAATTGTCTCTGCATGACTTTCCTGCATGCTGGCCCAACAATAGTGCAGGCATAGTGAACAGAGCCTGAGTTAACACAATGTATCTGTAAACTTCAGGTCATTAGATCAAAGATTCACTTGTAGCTGATAAATATGAGCTCATGGGAGCTTAAAATAAAGTTTATAGAAGGATATGGTATACTGTGCTTCATGTCATTTGATAATTACTTGATGATTATTTGGTAATCTCTCATTTCTGTAAGATTATGAGAATTGAAAAGCTCATTTATCATTGTAATGTTGATGGTTTTGTAAGAATGGGGGAGACGTATAATGCTTTTCTGATTTGTAAATTATACATTTTTAATATAATACTGTTTACTCACACAGGCTATACCTACTTTGTATATCCGCATGCTGCGAAATCCAACCCTGTATGGAGTATCCCATGATTCCTTGAAAGAAGATCCTCTTCTACAACAGAGGCGCAAAGATCTTGTCCACACAGCTGCTATTATGCTTGACCGCAACGGATTTTTAAAATATGATCGGAAGACTGGAAACTTGCAGGTTGTGATTTTTGCTGTTATTTGTCTCAATAAGCTGGGTTTTTTAGTGTTGTAATCTATTTTTTATATTCTATATCTGCTATATAAGATTGGGACTAATATCCAAAAATGAGAAAAGAAAGACATTGAAGGCTCACTCTTTCACCCATCTTTTATTTTGCTGTTTTCTGTGGATTCACCCTGAGATCACTGCCTGTGGAGGGGTAAAATCATTCAAAATACATATGTGTGTGTTCTTCTCCTGATTTCTTTGTAACAGGTTTTGAGTAGTATAAAATTATAATATACACTTCTAATCGTGCCATTGCTTTTCCTCTGCAGGTGACAGAACTTGGCCGCATTGCAAGTCACTATTACATAACAAATGAGAGTATGTGCACCTACAATCAACTCTGAAACCAACTTTGAGTGAAATTGAATTGTTTTCGTGTTTTCCTTTGTCTGCAGAGTTCAAATACATTACTGTCAAAGAGGTAACATTGGAGTGTATTTTAATTGTGGTTTTATTCATTCCTTCTTATATGAAGTACATTTGTCACTGTCTGTCAGCTCATTTAAGAATTTGGGGTGATGGAGATGCATTGTTTATAATGATTACAATTTGAAATATAATAGTTTTGTTATTTGTGTTTATTAACTAAAAACTCATCAATGTAGATCTTATCTAAGCCATGCTTCTTGCAGAATGTGTTTTTAGCATGTCTAGACAAAAATGTTTGTAAATTTCATATGCTCTTTCTTGGGGTGCTTTAAAAAAAAAAAAAATTCTATCATTAATTTTAAGTCTTGTCCCTTTTTCAATTTTTTTTCTCTATTAAGATTGAGTAATTATAAGAAAAGAAACATTTTCTGGTATAATCTTTTTCAGGAAGAAAAACTGGAGTTAATGAAGCTCTTGGACAGGGTGCCTATTCCAGTCAAAGAAAGCATTGAAGAACCAAGTGCCAAGGTATAGTTGATTTATTAGTATAGTCGTTTTTCACTTTTTATTTCTTATTTCATTCATTGTTGTTTCCCAACCATTTTTTTCTTTAAAGCTCTTGAGTAAATGTTATTGAACCTTTCAATACCAATAAGATGCATTGTTTTCAGAAGTCAAATAGTATTACACAATTTGATATGCAACTTTTGCTATTAACGTTATGTAATGTTAAGAAATTGGCCCCATTTTTAATGCATGTGAATGATGGATATATAGATAGTTTTTTTTTCATTTCCCCTTTTTCTAAATTTTGTGTTGCAGGTGAATGTATTGCTGCAGGCATATATCTTCAGTTGAAACTGGAAGGCTTTGCCCTTATGGTAGACATGGTCTACATCACACAGTCAGCTGGCAGATTGATGCGCGCTCTCTTTGAAATTTGTCTCCACCATGGCTGGGCTCAGTTAGCTGATAAAGCTCTGACGCTTTGCAAGATGGTTAACAAGCAGATGTGAGTTTATATTTTCGGACTTTGGAAAAGCATCGTGATTATAAGTTTTTAAAGTAAAAGTCGCATGAGATGGGGAATTACTGTAACTGATAAAATCTATAGAGAGAGAAAAAGTCAGTTTAAATGTTGACTTTCAAATAGTTATCTTATATCTTATTTTGTGTACTTAAATCAGACCTGCCGTTTATCCCGATTTAATCGGAATCATCCCGATCTTTTAGCGATTAAAAGTTTGCAAAATTCCGATTATCCCGTTGCCCTATCCCGATTTTGCATGTAATACAACTGCAGTCGATGCCTGGACGGCATTGTTCCATATATTCAGCATACGATTTTTATTTTTAATCAGCCAATAGCCGGATGTCGTGCCTATCCAGGAGTCATGTTATTATAAGTAATGGTGTATCGATTTTTTGTTAATATATTGTTCTCTTTGTCCATTCTTCAGAGTACTCGTACTGTACTTGTTCGAGATTTCAAAAATTGTTGTATGATTATGTGTTATTGAGGCCTACCGCGATTACTAGAGCCTTGAGTTTCAAACTGATCGAGCAGAAGGCTTCGCTGATATTCAATGACTTGTTAGATTTGTTAGATCTAAACAGGTCTGTTCCCCAGGATCCTGATTTTTTTTACATGTCCTGGTTTTTAATGAAAATTTAGGAGTGAGCAAAAGGTCTAAGAATTCATTGAAATGCTTTAGGTATGAATACGTGGCGCTGTCTGCTATCTATTTATTCTATCAATTATTCATTTATGAATTTCAAAGCCCCCAAAACAACCAACAAAACTGAGTTGCAAAGCCCCCAAAATCAATATTAGATTTGTTTACACATTAGCTTTGACAGGAACTTGTACATATAAACATCCCCCACTTGGTACACCCCCCAAAAAACATGAAAAATTCAATTACAAAAAAGCTTGTACCTGTTTTACTTGTTTCAAAGTTAATTTTATTTGTTTTCTCCATTTTTTCAAAACACCTAACAGGTGGCAGTCAATGAGTCCTCTACGTCCAGTTCAAAGCATGAAAATCCATGATCAAGTCATCATTGGAGAGAAAGATTGAGAAGAAAAATTTGCCCTTTGATCGTCTGTATGATCTCAATCACAATGAGATTGGAGAACTGTTTGATTCGCCTTCGTATTACTGCAAAAAATGGGAAAGGTAGGACATTTCCACTTTTCTCATAAGAGGATACTGCCAGGTTTAAAACTTTCTATGATTCGTCTTTCCATAAGCACCTTTATAATTAATGGTGGTTACCTCATAGTCCACCACAAAAGCCATAACTAATATCATAGAACCATGAGTCGTATTTCTTTTATTGTTGTTTCCAAGGTAGATTGTTGGATAGAGGTATTGTTTTTTCCTATGAGTCAGCTGATGCCACTCTTGCTATTTTTTTCTCTCTGTACAGCCCATTCACAAGTACATACGCCAGTTTCCTCGTCTAGAGCTGTCAGTCAATATTCAACCGATCAAGAAAACTGAAATACTCTTGGTCTACTCTAAAAGTAGAGCTCACCGTTTCTCCAGAATTCCAATGGGAAGAAAAATTCATGGAAACTCAGAGGTGAGAAAGACTAAGATTTATGATTTGAGTTGATGCTAGCAAGTCAACGGAGGAAAAGATTAACCAATGTAGCAAAGATGGGTTTTTTTCATCAACTTTATTATCCACATAGGAAATTACATTTTGACATTCGTAGACATGGTCTGAGAAAATACCCTAGTATGAAATATGGTTAAAAACGACAATAAGTGACAACTTCACCAATAAAATATATTTCTTGTTTGTTGTCTGATAAAGGGTTATACCCGATCAAACCTCACTCACTTCTCAAACGTTACATGTTTGTTCTGTCTTTATTGGTGGAGTTGTCACTTATTGTCGTTTTTCACCTTTGACTACACTCCACTGTGGCTCCTTTGTAGTATGAAATATATGCTTCAAATACATACGTTTAATATCAAAATATTAAATATTATCAAACTTTTTCTTTAGACTAATATCGCATGGGTTTTTTTTTCATTAAATAGTTTTATTAATATTTATTACGATGACGAGTGAATTGCTTGAAAATCTTGCGATAGTTACAACGATAATGATTTCTGTTACGTGCAAAAGATGAATGGTGGCAATAACCATGTTTTTTTTGTTTTGTATTTTTCCCCAGGCTTTCTGGATTCTTGTTGAAGATGTGGACAGTGAAACAGTTCTTCATAATGAATATTTCCTTTTGAAAAAGTTGGTTTCTGCTTATGCTTTGTACATTCTTAAATAAGGAATTCTTTATAGTTCATAATTGTTGGAAAAAATCAATTTTAATCTGGTCACATTGAGACTCAAACAAACATAAATTTTGTATTGGTTTTTGTTTTTCTGTTTTTTGTTTATTTTAATCATCAACTTTTCTGTCTATATTTTTTATTTATATGCATGTTTATGTGTGTAAATCAGTTATGAGTCATCTTCTTATTCTGTAAATTACTCTGTAAAGATATTTGGTCTTACATTTTGTACCTGCATGACAAACTGTTCCATCACCAAATCTAGGTAACTGAGAAAATAGACTTAAATGTTACGAAAAAATTATTGTAACAGAGGGAAGAACAAAATTGTTTATGCAATCCAGTAGTCTCCACCAAAATGCATGATCCACAAGTGACAAAAAAATCGTGCATTTTAAAGGCGCATTTTGACGGAGTCAAAAGCCACAATCCATTATTTTCTAGTTTGGGAACAAACTTTTGTTAAAGTTCTTTTTCATTGTTCTTCTCTCACTCAAGACTATCTACAACAAGGGGTGGGATGACAAAGACATTCGGCAACAATGTTTTTTTAGTAGGTGACATGTGTGTCATACAGAGACGATCTCCGTGGCGTGGGTAAAAAGGGACACAAGACCCGTCTCAGATTTTCTCACTGTTATCAGGAGGAGAGACATCTCTGTCTGTCTGTATGGCAGACCCATAAAGTCAGTGAGGCCAGGGCGAGTAAGGATGACAAGAGCTGAGACAGCCAAGACTCAAGATTAGCTGCATAAATGTTGTGTGTATGTGTACACATGGCTAACATAAATTTAAATGACACACACACGCTAACGCAGGCACTAAAATAGCAACAACAACAAAAAAGATTGAGTTAGAACGGTTTGTCATGCAGGCAACAATTTGTCTGATGTACGTTAATTTTACATTGGTCAGGATGATATTGATCAGCAGAAGACAATTATATGGATTATGGATTTATTCCAAGGCTAGGTTTAAGATTGTTCAACCTTCACTCAATTGTAATGGAAGTTTTTTTATTTATTACAGCAAATTTGCCACAGATGATCATTGTGTCAAGTTCTTTGTTCCAATGTTTGAGCCACTGCCTCCCCAGTATTTCATCCGCGTGGTCTCTGATCGATGGATAGGTAATTCTTTTCATCTTAAATTGGGATATACCATAAAAGTCCTTGAAGTGCAGTATAGGATTATTTTGCTTTATTATACAGTTTCACTGAGTTAAATTATCAATGTTATGATATATGGGCTCAAATATTCAACCTTTTAGCTGCAGGTGAAATGAATAGGATGGATACCTCAAGTGGATTATATAGAACACTGTAGAGATATGTATTGTATTCAGGACTGTTTAGTGTTACAAGTTTGATTCTCAACCTGCGTTTTTAAATCTCCTTTTCATCTAGGAGCAGAAACACAGCTGCCAGTGTCGTTCCGACACTTGATTCTGCCAGAGCGTTACCCACCACCAACAGAGCTGCTTGACCTGCAGCCCCTTCCCATCACAGCTCTGAGAAACAAAAAGTTTGAGGAGCTCTATGCCTCCAAACTCCCCATCTTCAACCCAATCCAGACCCAAGGTGAGGCTTGACCGCTTTAGACCAATTTGGACAGGAATTGACTTGGTGCAAATTTACATCGTGATGAGGCTTGTCTTTTATTTAATTTCTGATTTCAATAATAATAAAAAGAATATTCATACCATTATTTAATGCAGTTTAAAGTCTATATTGTGCTGCACTTTGTAGTTACACTTTCAATGCATTCATGTTTTGTATTTTGAACATAGTCATCTCCTCTAATGCTAGGTAGAGATTTTATGTAGTCTTAATTACATCCATTTTCATTTTATGCATCAGTTTTAGGGGGAAAAATTAATTTGCCTATCTGAAGAAAATTCATTCATAAGTGTGTATATTTTTCTTTCTCTGATTTCAGTCTTTAATGCTATATACAACAGTGAGGACAACGTCTTTGTTGGAGCGCCAACTGGAAGTGGTAAAACAATTTGTGCGGAGTTTGCCGTCTTGAGGATGTTTTCACAGGCGCCGGAGGGTCGATGTGTTTATGTGGCACCTCTTGAGGCCTTGGCACAACAGGTATTGCATTTAATTTTTCTTCTTTATATCTATCCACTTTTCTTTTACATTATATTCAAAAGCTGCCTGTTTTTTTATGTTGTCTGTGGTCACACATATTATTACCTTTGAAACTTTGAACCATTATGATGCAGCAGTCTTTCATTGTTTTGTTCATCCTTTTTTTTTATTATTGTGAATTTAACCGCAGTTAATACTGTTTTCCTTTTTGTCAGGTTTATGCTGACTGGAACAGTAAGTTTGGTGCCCAGTTGGGAAAGAAAGTGGTTCTACTTACTGGTGAAACTGGCACGGATCTCAAGCTACTGGCCAAGGTACAATACAACACATTTCTCTTTTGACTTTTGGAACATTAACTTTTCATGTTTATCTTATTTATATTTACTATGTATCTTGCAGCCAAACTCATCTCATTTGGATTGTTTTACTAGGTACATTGTCTGAAGTTTGAATATCGGGTGGTTAAAATCAACATAATGTTTTCTAGTGTGACACAGAATAAAATGTGTGGGTTTTGTTTTTTTCTATCTTAGGGGTATTCATTCATTTTGATAATGTTTGTTATGATGCAAGTGTGCATGAACATATACGTCATGCATTTTAAAAATATGTAGCAGTATTAGCAATAATGTTGTTTGCCCACAAATGGCAAACATTTCTGGAGTGTTTGAGACAGTGAATGCTGTCTAAAAAATCGCTGCAATGTATTCTTCAATTCAGTTTACTTATTTCTTTCTTTCTACTTTTTTGTTTTGAATTGAAGGGAAATATTGTAATCAGCACACCAGAGAAATGGGATGTGTTGTCCAGAAGGTGGAACCAAAGAAAGAATGTCCAGAATGTGAATTTGTTTGTGGTTGATGAACTTCACCTTATTGGCGGAACTGTGGGAGTAAGTCCGTCACATAAGACTTTCTAGTATGGTTACAGTAGGACTTAGTCATGTCCTTATGGTTCTAAACATACAATTTATTTCTGTTTTTGCTTAGCATGAAAGAAAGGTCAGTGTAAGTTAAAAAGATCTCATCCATGACTTTCAATGACAATGACAACATTTCAGTTCTGAACAAAGTGAAGAAATATAAATTTATTTGTGATGTTTATCCGGCTGTTTTTTCTTTTTCACTGTTTTGCTGAGATTTAAATGCATCTGAATTATTATGCCTTTATATTGTCGGAGGGGGAATCGGTAGTCCAGAAGCAAAATGTCGACTTCTTAACCAAAAGGTAGTGGGTTCGAGCCTGCCAGCGGTTGAAAAATTTTCTCTATTTTTTTCAAGCAAAATCTTCCTTCCTGATCCAGGTAGGTGGATTGACGCTTAGTCCCATCGGAGATGAACGATAAAAAGGAGGTCCTATTGCAGATCACAACACTGTGCACGTTAAGGATCCTGTGGCTGTTTACAGGGCAGTCCAGGCAAAATTTAAAATCCTACCAAAAACCCTGAGATCACCTTAGTTGTGGATGTGGGTAAATCTAATCAAATGAAAATCAAATTATATTGTCAGGCATAAATTCAGTTTTAATGAAGTTAATGTAAGTTAACTCATTTTTTTCTTGTTTTGGTTTTTTTCCTTTCAAAATGAGAAGCTAATCTTTATTTAGTAGACATTTTCGGTAAAGAAGAGAGAAAATTGACTTATGATTTATTATAATACAATAGTTCAAAGTGAATTGCTTTACAAAAAACATGTATTCTTTTCATGGTAAACACCCAGTTTAGCACCTTGTTGGATTGAAAATGAAAGCTTCTGTCCTAAAGAAAAGGAGCTGATTGTGAGAATTAAATGGCTTTATGCGTATCTTCAAAAACCAAAAGTGCTGCATTTTATCTAGTGTTTGATATATTTGTCTCTGTCTGCAGCCTGTCCTTGAGGTCATTTGCTCCAGGATGAGATACATTTCATCACAATTGGAGAGAAATATTCGCATCGTGGCCTTGAGCTCATCCTTGTCCAATGCGAAGGACATTGCTCAGTGGTTAGGCTGTCCAGCCTCTGCCTTCTTCAATTTCCATCCAAATGTCAGGCCAGTTCCCCTGGAGCTACACATACAGGTATTAATACATCCGCACAGTCGTTATTAGAAGCGCCAGTAGCTCAGTCGGTAGAGCCGAAATGGATAGGTACGTCTATTCAGACTCATCAAGAGTAAAGTCGGCATGAAAACAATGGGCAACTACCATATTTTGCTGTATGCCTAAGAAAGCCAAGACTCTACTGGTTAGCTTATACTTAAATCTAAGTATTGTTACTTCACACTTTTTTTCACTCATGAAGTCGTACAATTTAAGAGGTTGAAGGATAGCAGAGTGGTAAGAGTTGTGTGTGTGTGTGTGGGGGGGGAGGGGGGGGTTGATAATGGTTGAATGTGTTGCCGTTACGTAGTCTTCTCTTATGGAGTTGTCTTGCTAACGTTTTAGGGAACTCTTTATCGCCTGATCTCCTCTTCTTAATCAAACGTAAGCATTTCAATGCTTTTGAAATATTTTGGTATAGTGGCCTAATTTGTATATAAAGTAAGAGAAGACAAAAAAAACATTTTGTTTTGCTGATTACAAATTTCTTCTCTCTTGTATTACATTCTGTTGTGCCTATACTCTGTTGGGTTTTTTCAGTCTGTTGTCATCATTTTCTTGTAATACCCGTGAAACATTTTTTACATGGCGGAAATGTCTTATCAATTATTAATATTACTATTGGAGTGGTGAATTTTTCTTTAATGATGACTTTGTTTGACCAATGCCGTATCTTCCTGTCAGGGTTTTAACGTGTCCCACAATGCCTCTCGCATTATGGCAATGGCCAAACCTACATACCAAGCAATTTCTCGACACTCCTCTAAACGTCCAGTCATTGTGTTTGTCCCGTCACGAAAGCAGACCCGTCTGACGGCCATCGACATCCTCACTTGTGCAGCGGCAGAGATCCAAGTTGTCCAGGATGAAAAGCCTCACAGTCAGTTTTTGCATGTGACGGAAGAAGATCTGACCCCTTTCTTGGAAAAAATCAATGACTTGGTATGTCCGTGAATGTCATAAATGATTAACTTGTGTATTATTTGTACAATTTTTGCTGTTCTTGTTGCCAACATTTGGCATATTGATTAAATCCCACTGCATTACAAGATTGAGCATATAAAGTTGATTTAATGTAGTTTCTGTTAATATGTCCCTCTTCTGTCTAGCATGGGGAAATAATAGAGAGATGCTCTTTGTAAGACTCCAAGGAATCTGCATTTTGTGTTGGACATATCATGATTATTACAATGACTTTGTTGATGTTCTTTTCTTTACATGTATTTTATTCTTCAGACTCTGAAAGAAACACTTACCAATGGTGTAGGTTATTTACATGAGGGTTTGACAGAGGCTGAGCGCAAAATTGTAGAGCAATTGTTCAGTTCTGGAGCTGTGCAAGTTTTGGTCGTGGCCAGGGGTCTTGCCTGGGGAATCAATGTCTCTGCCCATTTGGTTGTGGTGATGGACACGCAATACTATGATGGAAAAATGCATTCGTAAGCATTGGCGACTTATTTTTGTTGATAATAAGAGTTCCTTTAAATAATATTTCGGTTTCAATGTTTAATATCTGTTAAATTAGAACACTTGTTGATCATATAACGATTCCTCACTGTAACAACCCTTTTCTCTTATCTGTTTGTCTATATGTCAGTATCAGACTCACTGGCTTTCTCTATTCCTCTGTCTGATTATCTGTCTCTTTTTCCATCTTTCTCTAAGTTCCTCTGAGGGTGTTTTGTGGGTGTTACTGGCAGGTCTTATCTCTTTCTATTCATTTTTTCACATGTCTCTCATCTTGCTGTTTCATCTAAATTTATAATGAGATTACTGCATATAGTGAGTGGGGTAAATTACAATGAAACACTGTCTGTCTCTGTCTGTCTGTCTCTGTCTGTCTGTCTGTCTGCTCTCTCTCTCTCTCTCTCTCTCTCTCTCTCTCTCTCTCTCTCTCTCTCTCTCTCTCTCTCTCTCTCTCTCTCTCTCTCTCTCTCTCTCTCTCTGTCCCTCCCTCTCTCTCTCTCTGTCCCTCTCTCTCTCTCTCTCTCTCTCTCTCTCTCTCTCTCTCTCTCTCTCTCTCTCTCTCTCTCTCTCTCTCTCTCTCTCAGATATAAAATATTTTTAATAGAAAGAGTAATCATATTACACATTCACAGAACTTATTGATACAAGGGTGTGTACTTTATAATCTTAGCTTGTTCCTGATTTCAATGAACCGGTGTTCAGCATCTTTCACATGTACATTCTTTTTGTCTCTGACAACAGCTATGAAGATTATCCAGTCACTGATGTCCTGCAAATGATTGGCAAAGCTAACAGACCTCTTTTAGACAAAGAAGGTAAGTATTTAACCTTGTGTCTCATTGTAACATAACCTTGCCTATTAGATATCTATGGAGTTAGTGAATGCTGTTTCAGATTTGCCATTGTAATTTACACAGCCATTATTGTTATTTCAATTGCAATTGTTATGCAGCGCCTTTGAGTTATTTTTCTTTTATTTCTATCATTTCTGTCCTCAGGAAAAGCAGTAATTTTATGTCAGAGCTCTAAAAGGAATTTTTCAAGAAGTTTTTGTATGAACCCCTTCCCGTGGAGGTAAGAAAACCTGCCATTCTCATTTTTTTTTTACTCCCTCCCAGCTGTCTTTTTCTCTTCTTTGTTATTCTTCAACCATTTTCATTTTTTTATATTTTTGTTTGACTCTAATGTTTTTTTGTGTTTATAGGTTATTCTTCAACCATTTTCGTTTTTTATATCTTTTGTTTGACTCTAATGTTTTTTTTTTGTGTTTATAGGTTTTTTCCCGCCATACTTTTCTATGTGTTTTGACCATTGAGAATGCCTTTCGTTTTTATTCATTTTTTACAATGATACCTTTTTTTTGTGGAAATTGCTATTTTCGTTTGTATAGCATTTAACTTCCCTCTATCCTGTCAAGCTTTTACATATTATATCATACCTTTCAATTACTCTTAAGAAATTTAGTATCGTCCTGGATCTTCAACATATTCTTGTAATCTGAAAATTACTGGAGCAGTCCTGAGTATTTATTTCAATTTTCATTTTTAGATTCTGGTTGCAAACTCTTCTGAATCAAAACAAATTACAAACCTTACAAATTAAAGGATAACTCTTTGATTTTAGATGTCATTCAAGCAGCCTTATTTTGTGCCTTGAATTTTACTTCAAACGCCTTTAAAACAATTTGGTCTCTTATTGTACATTTAGCATTAAGTACCTGGAATTTTCATGTCCGTTATTTCAGTTTCCAACACAAAGATTTTATTTTTCACCAAAAGCAAAACCAAATTGTTTCTTTTTCCCAGAGCCATCTTGACCATTGCCTGCATGATCATTTCAATGCCGAAGTGATGACCAAAACCATTGAGAACAAGCAGGACGCTGTGGACTATCTGACTTGGACTTTCATCTACCGTCGCATGACGCAGAATCCCAACTACTACAACTTGCAAGGTAAGTGAAATGAGAATAGTATATAAAGGCCTTTTTGTTTTTGTTTTTAATTTTCCTTTGTTTTTTGTGTGGAATAAAGATCATTGTTTGCGTTTTGTAAATATCATATTTTTAAAATTCAAGACTTAGTAACGTTTGAGGTTCTTTTGACTTATGCCAATCATACCTGATTATATCTCTTACAAAAGTACAAGATTCAAAGAATTCTTAGAATTGGGAATGGTCTTAATTTTTTATTAATATACTGATATGGTTTTCTCTTCACATTATATCAATAACCGTTTCATAATATGAAAAGTCATTCAAAACTTCACCATGTTCCCTCAGGCATGTCTCATCGCCATTTGTCAGATCATCTCTCTGAGATTGTAGAAAACACTATCAATGACCTTGAGCAGTCGAAGGTGAGTATCAGTGTCTCAGTTCTCATCAACAATTTTCTAGACAATTAGTTTGTTCTTGAGGCTTTGTGTCAACATAGAAGGCCATATTTGTTGTTAAGATTATTATTTTATGGTATTGCCTGGATAAATCTAGATTTCTTTAGCTGTGATGCTTTTCATTTATAAGGCATGTAGTATTTACGTTTATTTATTTTTTCCTTGTCTTTTCTTCTTTTTCTTTCTCTATTTTGTTGTTACAGGGGTTTGTTGTTGATTTACGCTTTTGAGTGATACAAATGTTCCCAGTCCATGAGCTGTTAATTGTTTGTTTTATTCTCATTGTCATTTGGGTGTTTTATTGTTTTTATCAAAGTTTTCTTGTCAGGGTATTTTGGTCCTTGCATGACTGAAAAATTGACATAATGGACATTTTATAGCTGCCAGTAGAAGGGTGCACTGCTCATGCCATAGTTTGTAAGCAGTTTAAGCAAATGTTAAATTTCTGCCATGGAATTATTTTTTTCCCATCATGTTGAGACTTTCATCAGAAGAATGCGTATTTCATTTGATACGAATGTAGTTGCCCGGTCTCAAAAACAACTTGACCACGCAAACAACCCATAGCCTTTGAAATCTCTCGGTTTTAGAGTCAAGAGCTGAAGTTTTTAGTTTGTTTATCAGAGTTTGTAATTACATTGCGGAGCCTGTTCCGAAAGGGCAGTCAGCCTCATCATTATCCATCTTGATTATGTTTATATAGGCACAATCAAAGAGAATCAAATAACAATTCTCAAAACGCATAGCAAAACATGATAGTTCTAGACAACCATCCTAAGATACCTTCTTGTCAATACGTGGTCTCCCTAACATCAGCTACCTCAACTGGCCATCTCTCTTCCATCCCCTCTCATTAAAGTTTTTCCAAGTCATTTGTTACCTAGGCTTGTGTTTCTTTTGGAGGTTTTGTTTGTTTGAGGCTCATAGTTTTATGTATTGGAGCTATCTCTGGTTAAGGAATTGTATTTTTAGAAAAACTCTAGTCAGATAATGTTTGAGGAAAATTATAGTACAGAAACATTGTAACAAAAATGTAGTCAGAAAACTTTTAAGAAAATCTGTTGTCAATACGAAATAAATCATTGTTTTCCTCTCTCTTTTTTTTACACCAGTGCATAAACATAGAAGATGACTTTGACGTGAATCCACTCAATCTTGGCATGATTGCTGCCTACTATTACATCAACTACACCACAATTGGTAAGTGATGAAAGTAAAGTTCCTTCAAGGTCATTACATAGAGCCGGAGCTTATTCCGGTTTTCATAGTGTAAAGCAGATCAGGTGATATAATCAGCTCCTGAGCAAAATGCTAGTCTGACGCAGTTATTTACTCCCAAGCCCATTTGCACCTGGGTGGAGTGGGGAAATGCATGTTAACCCAATCCTGCCTAGCTCGCTGACTGGCCTGCTGGATGCTTAAGGAAAGGGGCATAACTCCGTCGCTGTTTGCAGCCATTGTTATTAAAAATATGTTTTTTTCCATGTTTTTGTGTTGTTTCTTTATTTTTTCAAATTTATTCATGTACAGGAATGATTTTATTGGACAGAAACATTGATATTTACAACATTGAACACTGCAAAATGGTACAATTTGAGTGTCGAATAGGTCTGTCGTCCACAGGCACAGCAGTTTCGATTTCGCCTGCTAACGCATTGCTCATCGCCTCGGTGTCGATAGATTTAGTTCTAGGTCTATCCTTTTTTTTTCTTCATCATCCCCTTGTCATCACTCAAATCAGTTAAAACTTCTTCAATAATCGGAGCCTTCATCATTTTTATCACGGTTTAGGGTTCTATTGGGTCCTAAATCGCCGCTCATCTCGTCTCTCAATTCACGGAGCCAGCTTTACATGCGTTGAAGTTGAAATGCCATTTTGCCGGTTGACAACCTCTGAAATTTAAAAAATCGTAGAATATTGACCAAACCACGTAGAAGAGTTCTGTTCCCTTATAAAAATCCTGTGAAGTCTCGTGAATAGGTTAAAGGTTACGATAGGTCGTGACCTCGCTGAATTTGTGGCTAGAATGCTTTGTAAACAAGCCTTCTAATTTCTGACATCCGCAGCACTCAGCGGGCGCTAGCGGGCACATTAGGCAGGACCCCGAAAGGGCGTTAGCGGGCGCAAGTAGGCAGAATTGGGTTACTGAAAACAATGTTGGACCTAGCTTTATTAGGATTCGAACCAGGGACTTCATGTAAATTTAATCTTCATTTTAATGATATTTAAGAGATGAACGTTTTTAGATGTTTTGCTCAGTGTTTTGTATTTTGCTTGAAAATTTGATAAAGTTGATTATTAAATATTATGTCTATTTGTCTCTTGTCATTGATGTTTAATCCATACATACTGTATCATTACTCAAGCAGTTCATATCTTTCGAATACCATATGACAATATTTGCAGTGCAAAGAAAAAGCAAAGCAAAACAAAAAACAAAATAGATACAGTGCAGCCCGTATTTCCCAAAAACTCATTGCGACCAGAAAATTAGTTTGTGGAGCAAGTGTTTCGGGAATATCGTAGGCGCTCAAAGAAGGATCTTGGTTGGGACTTTGTTAGGAATTTGGGGATTCTGTGTTCTTGTTGAACACATGCAGGGAATACAGGCTGTACTATAACCTAGAAAAATACATAAGCAAAAAATAATCTGATTTTGTGGATGGAAATGTCGAATTTGACAAAGGTGTTTATCTGAATTGCTCTGACACAGCAGTCTTTGTTTTTGTTTTTTTAATACCCTGTATTGCTTTTTCTCTTCTTCAACAGAATTGTTTAGCATGTCCCTCAACAACAAGACCAAGATTAAAGGGCTGATTGAGATTGTTGCTAATGCAGCTGAATATGAAAGCTTGCCCATCAGACATGGTGAAACGTCTATTCTGAAACAGGTATGTCTGTAGTCCTTGAATTGAGAAGCATGGGGAAAATAAAATTGGAAATCCAACTTTTACACTAGAACGCCAATGTTATGAACCATCATAGGTCTTAAAAATCTTAAATTTGTACACTCATCATCAAGAGTCCTACCAGTTTGATAGATCCATGTAATGAAGTGTAACACAGGAAGACGCAAAATATATTGTTTTTGCCATCACCCATAAGACTATTGTTCCCATTGCAATCATTTTTATTATTTGATTCCAAGTAGAATTTATTTGCATGTATCATGTTTTATGTAATGGAAATGTTCTTTTAAGTTCTGTTGTTTCTTTTCTTTGTCTCCTCTTCATCTTCATATATTGAAATGTGAGTAAGAAAAAGGGATAGAAATGAATGAATGAGAGAAGGAAAAAGGAAGATAATGTAGCACCAAATAAATATGCCATATATGGCAACAAAGTTTTATATCGTCTTATATTTTATCTTATCCAAACAAAAAAAACATTCAATGAACACATAGGGTGTCCAAATACTATCTAAGATGATTGTAAACTTGATATTATCAACTTATGGTATGGATGTATATAATGAGCCACTGTGACTAGATTGTTTCGCTCTTCCAATCTTCCTGTCACAATTTTTACAAATATGAAGTCGTTGATAGTCAATGTAACACAAAGAATTCCACTTCAATGGATAATCAGTGAATTTGGTGGATAATTTTTTATTACTACACTTAATGTTGAATGAGTATTTCTTGAAGATTTTTTATCTATGATTATAAGGTGTAATCGCTCTGATTATTACTGCATCAGGAAATGATAAGTCTAGGGAAAATGTCAATTTGATACCTTCACTGATTACCATTTCAAATCAAATTTTAAACAATCTCCTTGCTTTGAAACAGATTTATTCTTACTTCAATAAGCTTTGTAAAGGTCGATCAATTTGTTTAGAAACAGTTATCTTTCTATCTCTCTAATTATCTGTCAGTCTTATTGGCTGTCAATTTGTTTTTTCGTCTTTCCTAGCTGTCAATTTGTTTTTCTCGTCTTTCCTATCTATCTATTAAATTTATTTACGTATGTATGTATTTATGTTGTTATTTTTTTCTTTGTTGACAATATGATATGTGTATCTGAACATGTTCAATCCTGTCATCCTGATAATACACGTAGAAGATAAAAGATAGTAACATGAATATACATATTTCCTGTAAAATGTTAATGAAAAATTAACATTTTTTTCCAGCTCGGAAGTCGTCTTCCTAACAAGATGTTAAGTGTCAAGTTCAACAACCCACATGTGAAGACAAATCTTCTTCTGCAAGCACATCTGTCTCGCATGCAGCTCTCAGCAGAATTGCAGAGTGACACGGAAGAGATTCTCAGCAAGGTTGGCTTCTTGTTGTTTTTCCAGCTTCCATTGCACTGGACTTTTTAAAATTATCTCCTTCGATCTTCCTTGTATTTTGTTAATTGTATAATCTTTTGGACTTGGAAAAAATGTACAAGAACATTGTTGTTAATATTTGGGGATAGCCTCATTACTCTCTGAACAATGTCATTTTTATGTAATCATTGTACATGACTTCTTGTGATTGTTTTGTAACATTGTTTTTTCCTCAAAAGATTTGCACACAAAAAATGGCAAACGTTCACTAATTCTTATCTGTTAAAGTTACACATGCGCACAAACAATATACATGTACATATATATCCATAACATTATGAGTCCAGTCGGTTTGCCTTTAGTGTTTCTCATTTTATGGCTCACTATACTTTTCACACCTATTTGGAGTGGCTCACTATACTTTTCACACCTATTTGGAGCTGTACCTTTATAGACCTATACCTATTTCTGTCTAAAATATAATTTAGAAGCATAACAAACTTTGCAGATTTTGGCAGCAGTTTCTAAATTTTGAGGCTTTGTTGTGGGGTATATTGAGTTGTAGGAAACACTTGTAGAATATTTCAGAAACAATACAATAATTTCTCATATTCACCTTGTGGTAGATGATAAAATGAGTTTTGAACAGGACTCTTTTGGTAGATTTTAACTCATAAATTGCCTCCCCAGTCAACTTTTTGGTAAACTAAAAGCCAAAAACAGTAAAAGTAGTGTATTTTTTATTTTGCTCCTAAAGTTTATTCTTTCAATACCCTAAACACAATAAATATAATGGACAGTTCTGAATTATTAAAATGTTGCTGTAAAGAGAATAGTTAAAATATTTGCATGTTTCTCATGCATTACAGGCCATTCGCTTGATTCAAGCTTGTGTGGATGTGTTGAGCAGCAACGGTTGGCTGAGTCCAGCTCTGGCTGCCATGGAATTGGCCCAAATGGTAACTCAGGCCATGTGGTCCAAAGACCCGCACTGAAGCAGTTGCCTCACTTTACATCTGACATCATCAAGCGCGCTGTCAGGCAAAGGTAGGTGTTAATTGAAGTTATGCCATTGTCGATTTTACCCCTCTTATTGTATTTCAAGATTCTCTGTCTCTCTTTGTTTCTCTTTCTCTCTGTCACACACATATGCACTTGCCCACTTACACACTCATCCTCAATTATCCTGATGGAACGTGGATATGATAAAAATTTTACAGTATTAACATATACATTATTTACATATTCCCTTCTGTCGTTGAATCATACTAAGTAGTCAGTTGGTGGGTGCTACTGGTAGGGCCCTACATCTTTCCTTCCACTCTTTCACGTATCTATTATCTTGTGGTTTCCTCTTAATTCACTCTTAGATTACCACACATAGTGGATGTGGTAAATTTCAATCAAGTAAATAAGCAAGAATCATACTAAAGTCACATCCCATAAATAATAGTGTTTTTGTCTTTATCTTCCATGTAGAATCTGGAATCCATCTTTGACATTATGGAGATGGAGGACAATGAACGCACAGAGATGCTCCAGCTGTCAGAAGCAGAAATGGCTGATGTGGCTCGCTTCTGTAATCGCTATCCCAACATTGAATTGACATATGAAGTCCAGGACAAAGACAGTATCAGAAGGTAAAGATACGTTTTATGCGTCATTCGTAAACTTTGTCCTCATACATTCAATGTGGGACCATTCATAATATCTGATTAGATTAACTTAATTGCTGTTAGTTTATCATCAAAATCAAAGGATTGATTATGTTGCTTGACAGTTTTGGTTGTATCTGTAGCCTTATAATATAAATTTGTGAAACTTCATTTCGTTAATGTGTTACCTCAAGAAACTTGCTGTATATTTTTTTTGGATTGAATGTATACATGGTTTTGTATATTTTCGTTTCGACCCTGCAGATGTGTAAGTGTGATCAGAAAGATTTGTTAAGAATAATGTTGCATTGTTTCATTTCATCCACAGTGGCTCAAACATAAATGTCACAGTGACATTGGAACGTGAGGATGAAATCGCTGGACCTGTCATTGCCCCATTTTTCCCACAAGTAAGAAATTCCAAGTGTTGATGCTTTCTTCCTTTCAATATGATTTGTTTCTGTCTACATTATCCCTCTGGTGTGTAGGATTGCATTTAATTACAAACTGTTGTAGCATTAAAAGGTCGTGGAATCAACAATTTCTTTTTATCATCGGTTTTCATTTGAATGAAATGAGATAGATTAACTCCAGGGGTGCCCTTTTTCCATATTTATACGGAAATCCTGCATTTCGAAATTCTCCGCATGTCCCGTACATTTTGAAATTCTCCGTATCTCGATTTATTTTTGTCCGAAAATCGAAAAATGTACACGGAACTTTTATGTCGGGCGATCATTTTATATTTATACCAATCACCGATCCGTCCGGTTCCCGAGCCTATAAAAACTATTTGACCGGATATTCATACTTTTCCCGGTCTCTTCTCTTCCGCCCATCACTGGTTCAAATTTTCATTAATCGTTAATACGAAGGAGCCACAATTGAGTGAAGTCAAAGGCGAAATATGACAGTAAGTGACAACTCCACTAATAAAGACATAACAAACACATGACGTTTTGGATGTAACCCTTCGTCAGACAACAAACGAGAAATATCTAGAATCTAGATCTAAGTACTACCTCAGGCATCACACAATGTGATGTCAGAAGAAAAACAGAAAGGAGGAAGAAAAAAGAAAGAGACATGATAATTTGAAATGTATACAAATTATAAATGTATCGATGCAATAAGAGAACATAGTAAACCAATACATTTGTAATTTATATACATTTCGCAGCTTCAGAGTAAATTTTTGCCTTGATTGATACTTCCTTTCATTCATTCTCTATCATTTCTTCTTTCTAGACCCAGTGAGATATTGATCTAGTCTTATAGTTATCCTATTTTTCGTTCTTGTTTCCCATACTCACACTTTTCTTTCTTCCTGCCTTTTTTTCTTCTTTCTCTCTCTCTCTCTGTCTGTCTGTCTCTCTCCTCTCTCTCTCTCTCTCTCTCTCTCTCTCTCCTTCTCTTTATTTCCTTCTCACCTTTATTACTTAATTATTTTCATATTTTTATTTCATTCTAGATCTGAACCTTCCATTCTCGCTCATTTTTCACATCCCCCTTTACTACGTTTCTTATCATCAGTCTTTCTTTCTTTCTTCCTCCTGTCTGTTTTTCTTCGGACATCACATTATGTGATGCCTGAGGTAGTAATTAGATCTAGATTCTAGATATTTCTCGTTTGTTGTCTGACGAAGGGTTATACCCAAAATGTCACGTGTTTGTTCTGCCTTTATTAGTGGAGTTGTCACTTATTGTCATATTTCGCCATTGTTCATTAAACGACTCGCCATTCACCGTTTCACTACGACTCCCGAGATATCTTGTTTGATTTGCGATTTGACTGGACTAACTAGATATGGACTCGCATTATTTATTCTAAAGTGCTTATAATTGGAATATAGATTTAGATAGATCTAGATATACTAGAATAGATCTCGTGATTCAAGCATGAAGTTCCGCGAGGAGGATTTTGTTCAACGGGGCGACGGTAATGTGTGAACTTTTGATAAAAGAGTGAAAAATAAATTCAAAGAATGGCTTCAAGAAAAGGTCGCTGATGGAGGATATTTTTCTGACTTCTTCCGAAAAATGAAAGACTGGATTTGCCTATTGCATAGTACGGGAGGACAAAAAAAATTATAATAGCAATGGCAAGAAAGCTCTGGCTTTGCACGTGAATCGAGCTTCTCACTTAAACAAAGTGAAAATTTAAAAAACTGAACAAAAAACCCAACCCCCGCTTGCTGCTGTTTCAAAATTTGAAAAACTTGACCTTATTTCACTTGCTTCCCATCACGAAAAAAGTTCAGTATTTCTCATCTTGACCAGAGGGCATCCCTGTAACTTTGAAAAACAGGAATTTTTCTTCGTTTTGCTGGATTTTTTCCCTGGTCCAAAATGTTAGTGAATGACACATACAAAACGTTAATTCAGGCTTCAAAATAGAGATAGAAAGACAAATCATAATCAAATTATTAGGGATTGAATATACTTTCTTGTCACATCAATAATCTAGTAAAATAATGAAAATAAGGTTGAAAATTATCAACATAAAAATTAAAATGCAAACAAAAATTTATCATTTGTTGACTAAGAACTGCCATGTTGGTGTAGAACGTCTCTTGATATCATTTGATCATAGTAGGTGATCTTATTGTTTACTGATTTGCCAAGTTTTATTATCATAGACTTGATTTTTTAGTATCTCTGTTAAAATATCCATGATGATCTTTAGCAATGACAAATCTTGCGTTTTCGCCATAAATGTTTTTCAATTGGCACACATAGATCTAACTTCCTGTTTCAGAAGTAGTAGATCTAGATCTAGGGCTAGATGTCTTTCCCTTACCCCTATAAAAATTTGCACTACTAGGGCCCATTGTCATAGTGACTATCAGCATTGTCACTGTCATTCTCATAGATGTAGATCCTCTGATTCACTGTGCTCAGCATCATCTAAATCAGAGCCTTTATCAACAACACACAGTGCTAAAGCTTGTTGTGCTGTCAATCGGCGAGAACTCTCGAAAAGAATCATTAGATGAACTAACAGAAGCCATGATCGTAAATAAAAATCTGCTGATTGAACACAGTTTGTAAGGAAAAATTTCCCTAAAAAAGCAATAAAATCTATGAAAATGCAAGATTTTATGCTTGTTTCTGTTCTATCTTCACTCTTGTGGACATGAATTACCAGAGCGGTTTGATTCCGGCTTTTAAGAGTTAAATAATTTGATCGGCTTTTAAGAGTTAAATAAATCATATTTTAAATAAACTGGCTATAGATAATTTTAACAAAAATAAATAAATTTCTTATTAAAAACAATTATTCCATTGAACTGAGAAGTTACTACAGTCAGAATGTCTATTCCATTTAAATTACTGGCCTTTAAAGACATTTTACTTTTTTACATTACATCATCTTGTTGCCATGTTTCATTGTTTGATTTTCTCTTCCAATCTCAGAAAAGAGAAGAAGGCTGGTGGGTTGTCATTGGTGACCCCAAGAGCAACTCTTTGCTGTCTATTAAACGATTGAGCCTCCAGCAAAAAGCCAAAGTCAAGCTAGACTTTGTGGCCCCAGTTCAAGGTCACTACAACTATGTTATTTTCTTCATGAGTGATGCTTACATGGGCTGCGACCAAAGAGTACAAATTCTCAGTGGATATTAAAGAGGGCGAAAGTGATAGTGAAAGTGACTGAATTGTCGCTTTTTTCCCTTTTTTTTTCTCGAAATGATGTACATGTATTTTCTTTTGTGTTCTGTTTGATATTCTTTATAGGTATGTTGAATTTTTTTTTTTATTATAATGATAAAAATTCACTGTTCAAGGATGAATCTATTTGTGTTTTGTGTCCATGTTGATATTTTCACAGTTTGAGACTTCTGTAAGTGAATGGATATCATAAGTGAGATTGAATATTTTAAAACTTTCATGTGACTGAGATATTATTTGAAATGGTTGTAGTTTAGACCATTTTACTGTATTTCAGTTCTAATTACAGTCACTATTGGCAGGTGGTTATCGTTATGGACTTTGATTTATCTGAGCACGTGTTTGAAAATTGTGATGAATGAAATAGCTTTTTTAACATCTCTGTTTCACAATCATTTGTTGTCATTATCCATGATACACAAACAGACATTTCAATTTGTCTATTCTTTATTGCTTTGATTTTGATATATTTAATTAATTTTGTTAGTAATCAGAAAGTTTTATGGTTTAAAATAGAGATGTACTACTTTTTAACACATTTCATTCCTGAAAATGCAGGAAAAAACAGTTGTTTCTACCACAAATTTTGTGTTCAACATTTCCTTTTTTTGTTTTAAAGATTCAGTCCTTTTTGTTTTCATAGTTCAGTAATTCTATTTGCAAAAAGGGGTTGGTTGGGAGAGGAATTAACCATTGTTGTACTCTGTACTGTAAACTAAGTTTAAGAATTACACTTTTAAAGATTTATATTTGAAGTACAAGAGAGTGGCCATTTGTAAAATAGGCTGTTGTGTTATTATGAATGCAATTAATAAATATCATACATACATGTATTTCTCATTCCTTCTTCATAATAATGAATTTTTCCAAGATGACCAGTTATCTTGCATTTTTTTTATAAGTCTGTCAGCTTTTGACTGTAACGAATGTTAAAATGTCAATTTGTCATTTCACTCAATGAGGAAAAATTAAAGAATAATGTATAAAGTTTAACATGTCAAGTGTTTGTTTGTTCATTTTATACATTGAATGGGAAAATATTTATGTCAAATCTCAAGTCAAAACCAAAAGCGTTAGTTGTGAAAATAAAAAACAAAATGAGAAACTCTTGAAAACCCCCAAATGCGTGTAATGCCAACACAGTTGTGAACACAACAGTGAAGCTGATCTACAGCATTTCCAAACATTTCAAAAGGTAGAATTGACCTGAATGAAATACAAGCATGCACCCTCCCATCCTCCATGAAACTCTAGAAAATATGTCTGCTGGGGGAGGGGGGGTGGTTTGAACAAACTTAGCTGTAAATTTGCACACATGTTATTCGGTTCAATAAAAATACCTAATAACGGTTTTGATTTTTTGGCAAATTTAATCACCAAACAAAAATATTTTTGTGCAAAAATTTGAAGAGATATCAAAAATCACTACAGGCTGAAATTTTGTATTGCTTCATAGATACTAAATACCAAAATTGGGGGCAATCGGACAATAAATTAAAAAAATTAGATCGCAAATCACTCAAAAAGTAACATTTTGAGAATATCGCATTTTAAACAATTTTTTCCGTTATTTAATGTTTTTTGCCCATATAAATCTTGAAAAGAATAGTATAATACTTTGAAACGTCATACAATCGTGAGAGGCTTTCAAATACTTTTTGTCGACCCTATTTCAATTACACCAGGTCCCTTATTATTAATATTATACTCATGTCGGATGGTACTTTTCTTATAACAAATGTCTCCTTAATTTGCGGCCGATCTTAGTTAATATATTGAAAATAGTTCCTCAAAAATAGACATTTCAGTTAGAGTACTCTGTGATGGTTATAATGAGTATCAACTTCTTATACGTTAGACAATATTTATGGCTTTTATGGTATAACTAATGTGTTGAAAGTTAGGCCTGCATCGTTTCTAAAACAAATCGTGTAAAATGAAAGAATCGATACTGAGTTTTTTTTTAAGGGTATCAATGTGAAGGTCCATCCAGTAGTTCAATATACCAGACGTCCGATTTGTGATAAAAATGCCTTCCTCAGAACCTCCAGGACCCGACCTCTCCCCCCCCCCCCCCCCCCCCCACCCCTCTTAGAGGACATGTGACTTCTCATGGGGCCACAGTGCTACCTTTGTCCTCTACCAAGAGGCCGTGGGTTTGAGCAGTTGAATAATATTCTCACATGTTTTTTAGGGGAGTAAAATCAACCCCCCTGTTCCAGATAGGTGGATCGACACCCAGTCCCAACGGAAACGGAGAATAAAGAGGTCGTCCCTTGTGCAGATCATAACACTGTGCACATTAAATTAAAGATCCCTTGGCCGTTTATAGGGCAGCTCATTCACAATTAAAAAGTCCTATCAACCCAGCCTCCTCCCCCAAAAGTTACCTTAGTTGTTGATAAGGGTACAATCAAATCAAATTGTCTTCTACTTCTACCTGTTATTGAAAATTTAAAATTCACTACCAGACACCTGTAGGTCTAAAAACAAGAGTAATAATAGTACAATCCAATCTGTGTCAATGGAAAAGAATGTTCAATTTCAATGGCAAGGCTGGAGGTCAAGCAGTTGAATTGATAACCCCACTGAGTCTCTTCCATATATTATATAACCCTGGAAGGGCATATTGGCATTCACTGAAACCACTGAATCTACAAATTTGTGAGCTCTGTGCTACTGCTATGTCCATTTTGGGCAGTTTTGAGAACTGAGCTCTTCATGACTTCGACATCTTTACAAAATGTACGAACATGAAACAACATACATCTATCGTAATACATTTCCATTATTATTTATAAACCAATGGCTGCTCTCAAAATACGTTAAAATGAAGATTTACAGCACAAAACTAGATTATTAAAATTTATTATTTGTAAAAAAGCGATTGGGTTCGATTTGATTTTACCCACATCCATAGCTAAGGTGACCTCAAGGATTTTATTATTTTTCTCAGACTGCCCTCTAAATAACCAATGGATCTTTAACGTGCACAGAGGTTTGTAATCTGAACACGGGATCTCCTTTTTGTAGTGCGTCTCCGATGGGATAATGCGTTAATCCACCTCCTTGGAACAGGGGAGTACACTTTATTCGAAAAAAAAAACACCATTTCAACGCCGTGGCTGGAACCCACGACCCTTTTGTTGGGTCGACACCTTGTCTCTGGACTTACAAGTCCTCCGTAAAAAGAACGAAATTGAAGATAGGACAAAATAGCAATAATAGTATATATATATTAGCACTACTATCGTCACTGAATTTCGCGACATGACCACATTGATAACAATAACACGATTGAATTGATTGTATGCCTGTTCCCGACATTCTTGCACCCCACAATCCTTGCTGGTATTCCAGATATATACTGAAAGATAGGCTACGCATACTCTGTGCGACCATCTGACAACAATGGAGCGCAAAGGAGTCCTTTAAAAGGTATTAATGTGTCGAGTAAAGGGTACAGTCGGCTTGAAATTGAGTGGATATAAATTGTGTCTGAGTCTGTTAACTCATTGATGCTGCTAGGGCTAGCCTGCAGTCGATTGAACGTAAAACAATGATACATTCCTAGTTTTTAATTTTCTACAGGGTTGAGAGAAATGGCGGAACAATTTCTTAAGTTGACATGTTCAAATACAATCAACGAGAATGCCTAGGTAGATAAAATAATAAATAATGTTATTAGTGTTTTTGACTATGCCCACACTCACCCTTACTTTGTACTTGTTCTAATACTAATGGAAGAGACAGAGGGGCATCCAGGTGTCTACCTTGACCTATCAGTCATCAGTACGTCTAGGTGGACATCCAAATGGCTACGTATATATTATGCCACTAGATGGACATCCAAGGTGTCTATTTTCACTTTCATACCTTAGTCTGTGAGAGCTAAGTAGACATTTAAAATTCCAAATGTCTACGCAGTCTGTGCATAAAGTTAAAGGACATCCAAAAAGTTCATTCATGATCGCATCACCCAAAAGGAGGGGATAGGGTGAGGGTTGATTTTAACTCTCGAATGATGTCAATCCGGGCAGTGGACAGGTAAGCACCTGTCTCGGGGAGTAGGTGATCCCGCCCTCCACGAGTCTCCTGCTGCCTTGCAGGCAGGTCTTGACTGACCAAAGGCTAAAGGAGTTAACCCTGAAAGAAAACAACCTGCTGCCTTGCAAGCCGGTCTTGACTGACCAAAGGCTAAGGGAATTAACCCTGACAGAAAATAACAACCTGCTGCATTGCAGGCTGGTCTTGAATGAATAACGGCTAAGAAACCTGACAGAAAATAACAAGGCCCGGTAAGGGGCCTCAAGGTGGCAGCCCCACCATCTACCTAGGGTACAGTGGGCTAATCCCCGCTTATCCAAAACAACCTGATTCAAAGTAATATATACAATGATATACCCGGCTTGAACTTTCGAAGACGACTCTGGAAAAGAACACGGACTGTAATTTTTGGAACATGGAATGTTAGGGCAATTAATGGAAAGGAGTTAGAATTAGCTGAAGAAATGGAAAAATTCAAAGTAGACATTTTGGCTATTACAGAAACAAAGAAAAAAGGACAAGGAATAGAAAATGTAGGACTAAATCATACTTTAATCTTCTCAGGAGTATATGTCAAAGATAGAGCTAGAGCAGGAATAGGCCTCCTAATGCATAAAAGGCAAGAAAAGCTACTAGAAAGTTTTTTAATTTGTAAGCCTAGGGCTATTAGAGGTAAATATTAAACCAAAAGGAAGAGGAATTAAATTATTAATAGCTTATGGACCAAACGAAGATGCCACCAAAGAAGAAAAAGAAATCTTGGAAAATGATTTACAAATAGCTGCAGATAATCTCAAACCCAAACAGGAATTAATGGTTTTAGGAGATTTAAACGCTACAGTAGGCAACAATGTAGAAACATCAGCAGGAGTAATAGGTAAAGAAGGAGAGACAAAACTTCTCCAAATGTAGAGAGACTAATAGATTTTTGCCTAAAGATTAACATGAAAATAGCTAACACATTTTTTCCTCATAAAGATATCCACAAATATACAAGAGTAAATGAAGACAGATGTGAAAAGCCAATGATAGACTACATAATAATAGTTAGCAGCTCCCTTTTTACAGTACAATGGATGCTAGAATAAACAGAGGAGCAGAAGTATTTAGTGATCATCGCTTAGTGATTGCCAAAATGAGATTACTGACTGAAGAGAACAAACAGAAAAGGAAAGAGAAGAAAGCTACTAAACTCAAAATAGAGAAACTAAATAAACCAATAGTAAAACAGATAAACCAATCCAGGACAAAAAGATCTGGCAGTGCGGTGAAAGGCAAATGGATCTGAAGGAAAGCACAATAGAAGAAAAGTGGCAAATATATAAAGAAACACTGCTCAGTTGTACTGAAGAGGTCTGTGGTAGGAAACAAATTAAAGGAGATAGGAAAAGAACAGCACGGTGGAATGAGAATGAAGACTAAGATCAAAGAAAAGAAAGATACCTGGAAGAAATACTTGCAAACAAAGAGACCAGAGGATAGGATAGATTACGTGAGTAAAAAGAACTATCGCTAAAGAGGAAGTTAGGAAAGCCAAACAGGATCAGTGGGAAGAGTTTGGACAAAGACTTCAAGAAAGCTATCAAGGAAATCAAAAGCTGTTATGAGGACAATGAAGAGCATGTGAAAGACCAAAGCATGCCCAATACGACAAATTAAGAACAAAGAGTACAGATCAATTATTAAAAGTAACAAATAATCGAGATGGGACAGCTTAAGATGTAGATATCTCAATGGAAGAACTTTAAACAGCTATAAGAAAAGTGAAATTAGGAAAAGCCCCAAGAGCAGATCAAGTTTATCCAGAAATGATTAATAACCAAGGGAGAGAGGCAGACAAACTACTACATGCAATATGTCAACAAGCATGGAAATCCAAACAGGTGCCAGACGACTGGAAAAAGGGAACGGTAGTATCAATATGTAAGAAAGGATCAACTATGGAAGGCTCAAAGTATAAAGGGATGTCACTACTTAGCGTACCAGGAAAAGCATATGCTAGGATTCTGGAAATGAGACTAAGGAAAAGAGTATAGGATCAGATTGAAGAACACCAGAGTGGATTTAGACCAGGTAGAAGTGTACAAGATCACATATTTACAATTAGACAAATAATATAAACATTTCTTGAGAGAAACATTGACTTGCACCTGTGTTTTATTGACTTAGAAAAGGCATTTGACACTGTGAGGAGGGACGAACTATGGCATTCTTTAAAAGAACACAACGTAGAGCAAAATTTAATAGAAGCCATTAAAAGTTTTTACAATAAACCAACATGTGCAGTGAGAGTAGCTGGAAATGTATCTGCATAATTTGATGTGGATATAGGAGTAAGACAGGGTTGTGTGCTAAGTCCTCTTTTGTTTATCACATTTATGGATTCAGTCGCAAAGGCATCCTCAAACATAAAGAAAATGAATGTAGGTATGTGGAAGCTCAAACCAGTAAATGTATCAATTCTTTCATTTGCTGATGATGTAATTCTGTTTGGAAAATTAGAAAGGGATCTCCAGTCATATATCAACATAATGAATAATGAACTAAATATAAGAGGAATGAGAGTAAATTCAAAGAAAACCAAAACAATGCTAGTAACTAGGGAAGCTAAAATACAAAATCTTAAATAGGCAGGGAGAATTTAGAACAAGTTCAAAGCTACAATTACTTAGGAGTAATAATTAACTGAGAGGGAAGACTAAGAGAAGAAAGCAGCCAGAGAATCAAAAAGGCAAGTGCAATATATAACCATTTAGGAAAGGCATTTGTAGGTAAACAAGAATTGTCAACAAAACCAAAATGGCAGTATACAACACAGTTTATTGTCCTACTCTCCTCTATGGCAGTGAAACCTGGACCTTAGACAGTAGGGAATACAGTAGAGTGCAAGCAGCCGAAATGAAATATCTAAGAAGAGTAGTAGGGAAAACTAAAAGAATCAGAAACACAACAATAAGAGATCAAACCAAAGCAGATAGCATAAAAACTAAGATAGAAATGAGTTAACTGAGATGGTTTGGGCATGTTAACAGAATGAATGACAATAAAATAGCTAAATCAGTATACAGTGCTAAAACTCAAGGTAAAAGATCAAAAGGCAGACTCGGAGAAAGTGGGAAGAATATACAAAAGAGGCATTAACGAAAAGAAATTTAACTTTCACGGAAGGAAACAGAAAATGTCAGGACAGGGCAGCCTGAGAAAGATCATTTTGGCATCTAAAACCCATACACCGGAAGGTAGAATGGGAGCTGATAAAGAAAGAAAGAAAGAATGATGTCAATGTCAAACTCATGTAAATTTCCCTTGGGACGTATACATTTTATTTGAATTATTTGATTTGATTTGATTACTGGTCACCCAGTCAAAAAACAGATTTTTTATTTGTATGACGTATTACGGCAAGTTGATCTTACCACACAGGCAATGTTTTGTTTCCCTACCTTTTTTGTTTTGTTTATTTACTGATTATTTAGAGATAGTTACTTGGCATAGAAGGTGCTGGGTTAGAGTTTGCTGGTAAAAAAATAATTTATTACTAGGTGACTACATGTAGTAGTATGAGAAATACAAAGGTACATTTTATTAACTTTTTTTGGTGATTATCATAGAGAGATTTGTGTGTTTTTGTGTTTTTGGATTATTTTGTTATTGTCTCTTTTTCGTTGTTTTTGTCTTGTTTTGTTTTCTTGTATCGGTTTTTTAAATAGTTTTTTCTTAACTTTATTGGTGTCGCATTATGATGGCTGGATTTCGTGTTCAAACTATGTGCTTACCTTACAATGGAATCGAGAAACGTTATAGTTTTGGTTGGGGTAGATTTAGATCTATAAATATTGTTTTTTATGGCTGTACAGATGTCTTCACTTTTTCAATTATTCTACAATTCTAGCGTGCGTCTCAATTGAACTCCGTTATAATCAATGTCAACGTTAAGTACATTATTATTATTATTATTATTATTATTATTATTATTATTATTATTATTATTATTATTATTATTATTATTATTATTATTATTATTATTATTATTATTATTATTATTATTATTATTATTATTATTATTATTATGATTATTATTATTATTATTATTATTATTATTATTATTATTATTATTATTATATTATTATTATTATTATTATTATTATTATTATTATTATTATTATTATTATTATTATTATTATTATTATTATTATTATTATTATGCAGATCTACCAGAACCGAGGGGAATTTAAGTCTGACAATACAATGTCACTGCAAGTAAAACAGCCACTACTACTAGTACTACTGTAGTTAATTGTAATACACTTTAGAAGATAAATAGGAAGGCCTGACAACACAAGACACTGTCTGGGTTCCATAAGCACATGATTACCTAGAGGGAGCAAGTAGTTGAGAGTTGTGCGTGTGTGGGGATGCCGCCATGGGGATGACCCTAGCTCTTATAGTGTTGAATGTCCCAAGCTCCTATGGGGCTGACGGCCCTAGCTCCCATAGGGTTAGGAGAAAAGGCAAAGATCATGATGAAAATTTTGAAATTGATGGAATCATACAAGTTTTAAAGCTCTTTTCTGAAGAAATTTTATTATATACAACTTTAAAAGGATGTAGAGCAGACAAATAGATAAAGAAATGTTTACTACTATTTTTAAAAGAAAAGGAAGAATACTGAACTATCCTCTTTATTCATTGTCATGAACTTGAACGTGAGCTGAACATCTGAAAGTATTAGACTTTGCGCTCCATTATCTTCACTTTGAAGGGATGTGGATTATGTGTTATTCCATATATGCCCTCAATGGAAGGTAGATTGTTCTCATCTTCTGGCAAAAGGTAAATTTCTGCAACATAGCAGATATGAAGAGAAAGAGTTCCATTCTGGCTATGCTTTCCCCAAGGCAATATCGCCTGCCAATAGAGAATGGAATAAACTCAGGTCGAGTCACCAAATTGCCTGACTCATCCAGATGACGTTCTGGTCGGAATTCGTCTGCATCTTTGCCCCATGTGTCCTCGTCATGAAGAACAGAATCAAGATTTGGGGCTATATTAGCGCCCTTTGGAATGGTGTATCCTCTGAAGTGCACAGTCTTTGAACAAAGATGGGTGACAGCTAAAGGAACAATACTTGAAATTCTCTGAGTTTCCATTATGACGGCATTCAAGTAAGGTAGTCGAGATTTGTCTGAGAGGTTCGGTAACCTGCTGGTTCCAATTTGTGTATCAATTTCCTCCTGCAGTTTCTCTTGCACTTGAGGGTTATGCAGCAAATAAAGAATTAGCCACAGAATTGTCATAGATGTCGTCTCAGTGCCCGCAGAAAATAGATCGAACATACACCTGGCTAAGTGTTTCTTGGTCAAAGTCGTATCGATTCCTCGTTCCTTATTTAATCGACTTTGTTTCAAGTACATGGTAATGTAATTTTCCTGGCTTTCATCCTCTTCGTTTTGCTTGATATAGTAATCGGAAAAATGCTCAAAGATCTCAGATGCCTGACTCCGTATTTTCTTGCCTTTGAAAAATCGCCAGGCAAATGCATCAACTGATGGACAAAGTGTAAAGGATTTGTCAGTTTAACGTTTTTAACCATCCATGACAGGTTTCCCACCAAAAGCTGAAATCTGTGATTATCATAATGATGCCTTTTGCCAATTAGGATTGAACAAACAATGTTCGATAATGCTATGCATGTGAAGTTTTCCAAATCGAATGGAGCATCTTTTTTATCTTCCATCAGTTGAAGGAAATGACCAACTTCTTCTCGTATTTTATCCACAAGAACATTTTTACCCATTCCTAGCTGTTTGAAAATTTTAAGGCTCACAGACCTTTGCTCTTGCCAAACAGCACCTGAACTGGTAAGAATTCCACAGTTGATGGAGTTGATGGCCTGTGCAAAAATACAAGACGAAGCTTATTAATGACAAATGCCTGGACAAACAAACAAACAATAAAAGACGGTTGTGAACATCGTTGTTTACGATGAAATGAGACTGAGTATACAAGATTAAAAAGAAAATTAAAAATATGTACACATTTGGGTTTCACGTTATCTACAAATAAAAGGGATGTTTATATTGATCGATTATTGCATACTGAGAACACCAGTAGTGGTTTCCAATCCCTGTATGTGCAGGCAATCTGAGGTATGTTTCGCATAAAACATCCATTTTTATGACAAAAAGAGGCTAATTTTATATATAAAATACGAAATTTCTTTGGAGTAGGGGGGGGGGAGGGTAGGGGATAGGTGGTGATGGTGGATGTGGGTAAATTTAAGAGCTTCGTCACTCTTCACAATATGTGATGGGCGTATTACCATACCTGAACCGTTACACTTTTTTTTGCCTTACATAATGAAGTCTGTCCCCTTTCATCTTCAGTCGAGAAGCTGGTACATTATTGTGGATACTGAAGCTACTATCAACACTTTTAACACGTTGGCGGATACTAGACCTCATCGTCACCTTATTCTCATTCATCTAAAATCCAATTCGGACTTCATTATCTTCTTCATTCTTCCCTCCTCTTTAATTCACCTCCCTCCCTCCCTCCCTCTCCCTCTCTCTCTCTCTCTCTCTCTCTCTCTCTCTCTCTCTCTCTCTCTCTCTCTCTCTCTCTCTCTCTCTCTCTCTCTCTCTCTCTCTCTCTCTCTTTGTCGCTTGATCTATAATAATATAATGTCTATCTGCCGATCCAAAACATAAAAAATGGCCATATGTGGACGACATGTGACGAGTGCTGTCTACATTTTGAAACACACTGGCAGAACTTTCATCTTTAACAATAATAAATATTATCCCGAATTGCTGACATTGCCTCATTGACTAACACCACTAGATATATAGCCTAGATCTATATTTTCCAGGGGCCAGATCGGAATCTAGAATCTAAATCTACAAGTATATTTTCTAGATATAGTTTATCTAGAATATCTTGATATACACTTTATCTCTAAAAATCTCTCTGAACTGTTATCAGAATACTGAAGTTTTAAATTTCTTTTTTTATTGCTCGAAATTTCTATGTTTAGAATTTGAATCTAGGATCTAGATCTAGATGCGATATTAACACGCGTACATCTATATATAGGTCTAAATCTAGATTTATTGATCGAGACCAAAACATGTCACCTCAATAAGGAAAGTATTAGGGTCACATACCGTGGTCTGTCGACATTTTTATACACACCGACAGAACGTTTAACAACGATACCATTTGTTTGTTTATGATTAATTTCTGTGTAGATAAAATGATTTTGAAACAACATATCAAATAAGAATAACGATCATAAACGGTTTTGACAATTCGTCACAGCCAAAAAAATATCACCTCAATGAGGAAGTGGGGGGTGTCGTTCGCAAATAATAACTTTAACCGCCCCACCCCCATCTCCAAAACAACAACAACAACAACAACAACAACACAAACTACAAACTAAGCAACAAACAAACAGACAAAAAAAACCCCAACAATTCCAAAGAAAAAAAAAAACAAAAAACAAAACTCAACAAAAACAAAAACAAAACAAAACCCGGCTTTCTGTGCTGTGATCTCAGTTTGTCGTTGTACTACTTCTCACCATAAAGTGTTGCTGAACGTGAATCTGATTCTACTACATGTACATGTAGATTCTAGTTGTAGACCGTAATACTACTCATTCTTCAATCTTGTCAGTGTGTCGTGAAAATACCGGCATCCTTTTACTTTAAGTTATTACTTCTTACCCTAATTCAACTTTAAAATTTGTTATATCTTGATTGAGAAGATTGCCATGTAATCACGGCGAGTTGTCGGCTGGTAGGTCCTAGCTCTCTTTGGAGAGGGACTCGATAGTACAGAGGCAAGGTGTCGGCCTTGCAACACAAAGGTCGGGGGTTAAAGCCTCGCTAAGTGTTGAAAATATTTCTCGAGTTTTTTCGAGTAAAATCTACCCCCCCCCCATTGATCTAGGTAGGTGGATCAACACCTAGTCCCATGTGAGACGGACAATAAAGAGGAAGTCCTGTGTGCAGATCACAACACGTTAAAGAATCCTTGGCTGTTTACAGGGCCGGATTACATTGTAAGAACAAATCTTGTCAATACCCCGAGGTTATCTTATTAATTTTGTGGATGTTGGTAAAATCAAAATAAAATTAATCTAAGCACCTATATTTATTCCTTCTTTTGTTTTTTTCTAAAGTACTTTCTTAATTCAACGTGAGACAAACGCAAGAGGTTTATGGGTGGAGGTGTTGGGGGGGGGGGGGGGGGTTCTATTGATACATAATACGAAGAGAAAATTAATTACGTAATCCATGAACAGGGTTGGCCTGTCAGAAAAGTAATCTCCGTACGTCAACAAGGCCTCTTTGACTGCGTCATAGCGGTTGATAACAATGACCAGAGTTTGACCCATGTAGATGCTGGAGACAAAACAAAAATTAATAAATATATAATATAAGATAAGACGGACAGACAACGCGGGGGTGTGAAAGGGTCTTTCTCCTTCTTCTTCTTCGTGATATAGAAGCCTCCTATAGTGGAGGACAGGTCTACATTATACAATCTTAAACAAGTTCATCACATACATGCACACGGTATAGCAAATATAACGTATACAGATAAAATGCTCCAAAACAGAGTTGAATCGGATCACAGGGAACGCATCACTTCAATGGTTAATTGCGAAGTTTGTCTGAGAAACTTTGACAGAGTGCTGGCATCTACGGCTTCGGGAGACAGACTATTCCAGAGACAGGCAGTTGAAGGAAAGAAGGAGTTGACATGCGTTTCGATTCTAGAATTAGGGACAATGAATTTTCTGCTGTGTCCTCTGGTGTCTCTTGTGGCACGTGTAATGGAGTTTGGGAAGGAGACGTCTATCGTGTTGCTCATTATCTTAAACATTGTTGCCATCTTGTTTTTTTTTTTTTCTTTTATTCAGTGATTCGAGGCCGAGTTTCTGAACAAAGGACGAAACACTTGTATGAGGCGAGAAATCGTTAAATATACTCCTTGCTGTTCTTGAAGAGAAGCTAAATTATTAATAGCTTATGGATCAAACGAAGACGCAACTAAAGAAGAAAGAGATACCGTTGAAAACGATTCACAAATAGCTGCAGAGAATCTTAAACACAAACAGAAACTAATGGTTTTAGGAGAATTAAACGCTAGAGTAGGCAACAATATAGAAACACCAGGAGGAGTAATGAAGAAGAGACAACAACTTCTCCAAATGGAGAGATTTTTGCCCAAAGAATAACATGAAAATAGCCAACACATTTTTTCCTCATAAAGATATCAAAAAATATAAAAGACTAAATGAAGACAGGTGTGAAAAGTCAATCAAAGACAACATAATAATTAGCAGCTCCCTTTTTACAGTACATTGGATGCAAGAGTAAACCGATGAGCAGAAATATTTAGCAATCATCACTTACTGATTGCCAAAATGAGATTAGTGACTGAAGAAAACAAACAGAAAAGGAGAGAGAAGAAAGCTACTAAACTCAAAATAGAGGAACTAAATAAACCAATAGTAAAAGAGATATAGCAGTCTAGGATAAAAAGATTTATCAGTGAAAGACAGATGGATCTGAATGATAGCACAATAGAAGAAACGTGGCAAATGTATAAAGAAACACTCGTCACTTGTACTGAAGAGGTCTGTGGTAGGAAACAAATTAAAGCAGATAGGAAAAGAACAGCATAGTGGAATGAGGACGTAAAAACTAAGATCAAAGAAAAGAAGGGTGCCTGGAAGAAATACTTGCAAACAAAGAGACCAGAGGATAGGATGGATTATGTGAATAAAAGAATTGTCGCCAAGGAGGAAGTGAGGAAAGCCAAACAGGAACAATGGGAAGCTTGGACAGAGACTTCAAGAAAGCTATCTAAAGCTGTTCTGGGGGCAATGAAAAGCATGAAAAAGACCAAAGCATGCCCAATACGACAAATTAAGAATGTCAAGGAGAAATAATCAAAGAAGACAGCCGAATCATGGAAACGTGGAGAAAGTATTTTCAACCATTACATGATCTCTCTAGAACATATCAAACAAGGAGTACAGATCAATTAGTAAGAGTAATAAGTAATCAAGAGGAGATAGCTGAAGATGTTGATATATCAATGGAAGAAATCCAAACAGTTATTATAAAAAAATGAAATTAGGAAAAGCCCCAGGAGCAGATCAAGTTTATCCAGAAATGATTAAAAACCAAGACAGAAAAAACTACTACCCGCCTTCTGGACATCCACAGTGCTACAGCTCATGCAGCTCTCACACGCACGTGCTCCAACAGCAGCGGCCAGGGCAGAGAAAGTTCGGCGTCCCACGGTGTCAGCATCAGGCACCAGCGAAGAGTGGGCGTACTTCATTCGAAGATGGACAGACTACAAACAGGCCACCCGCCTCACGGGATCAGACATAGTGTTCCAACTACTGGAATGCTGCGGCGAGGGACTGCGCAAAGACCTTACCAGGACCTTCGGTGCTCTATCCTCTGGTACTGAGGAGACCACTCTAAAGAACATGAAGACCCTTGCAGTACGTCGAGAGAATAAAATGGTCGCACGGGTCCAATTACAGCAGATGCGGCAGGACAGAGACGAGCCAGTCAGAGTATTTTCCGCTCGCCTAAGAGGACAAGCAGGTGTCTGCAACTTCAGCATTAAGTGTTCATGCGACGCCTACGTCGACTACAGTGATGTGATGGTCCGAGACGTGCTCATCAGAGGCCTTAGTGATGAAGAAATCAGGCTAGACATCCTGGGCGAGTCAAGACAAGACACGTCATTGGAGGATGCGCTTTGCTATGTTGAAGCAAAGGAAAGTGGAAAGAGATCTGCCTGCCGTTTGGTTGAAGGTGGCTCGTCCACCGTTGCAGCATCAAGCTCCTACAAGCGCCAGGATAAACTCCGTATAGCAGGTGGCAGAAATTTGACCTCGTCAACTCCATGCGGTTATTGCGGCAGACATGGACATGGTTCAAGCAGGCTGGAGCGCATATATAAATTTCCTGCATATGGAAAACATGCACAAAATACGGGATCGCCCACCATTTCGCAAACGTCTGCAAGAAGGCATCACGACCCAACGCCAACTCTGTCCAGACCCCTTCGCCAAACGCCCTCGACGACGCTGCTGCCACCTTTGACAGCCTTTGCAGCACTGATGGGGTGACCGATGTATCCCACGCCCACACCATAAGCTTGGACCACCATGTGTTCAACGAATTCTGTGAGGCATGGGAGAAACGAGCTTCCGACTCTCAGCCCTTTGTTGACGTCACAATCCGCGCAGTGCCCTCAAACATCAAATCCCTGGGATTCCCACACCCTTCTCCACCCCCACCCGTCCTGTCACCTTCCCGATCATGGCCGACACGGGATGCCAGTCATGCCTGGCTGGCCTAGGACTTCTTACTAAGATGGGCATTGACAAGCGGCACCTCCTGCCTGTCAACATGAAAATGACAGCAGCAAATCATGGGACAATAAACATCATTGAGGCCCTCGCCCTCAGGATTTCAGGTACATCTCCAACCGACAAAGAGCTAGATACTCGTCAGATGGTATATTTTACCATTGCCACCGACCGAATGTTCCTAAACAAGCAGGCATGCATGGCCCTAGGATGATTCCACCCAGCTTCCCCACGATCGTCGAGACGAGTGCTGACAGCAGTGCCTCAGATACTATACCCACGGACACACAAACATCTCCATGCAAGTTCCCCCGACGTGAACCGCCGCCTCGCCCCAACATCGCTCCCATTCCCTACCACCGATGACAACAGGGAGCGTTTGGAAAAGTGGCTGCTGGACTATTACAGCTCCAGCTCCTTTAACGTGTGTGCACACCAACCACTCCCAAAGATGTCTGGTCCACCCATACATCTTATGGTTGACCCTGACGCCCAACCCAACCCTATCCCAGTTCCTGTCCACTGGCAGGACGACGTCAAGGCAGGCCTTGATCAAGATGTGCGCCTAGGTGTCATCGAGCCGGTCCCCATCGGCACCCCAGTTACATGGTGTCACAAAAATAGTCGTCTGCCCAAAGAGGTCAGGAAGCCCGGTGCACTGTGGACCTGTAGCCTTTGAATAGACATGCCACACGTGAGACACATCACACCCAGTCGCCCTTCCACCAGGCCCGCAAAGTCCCACACCATACCAACAAGACAGTCTTCGATGCCTGGAACGGCTATCATAGCATAGCCCTCGACGAGAGGGACAGACATTTGACAACCTTTATCACATCCTGGGGTAGATACAGGTACCTTGTCGCCCCTCAGGGATATATTTCATCTGGAGACGGATACAGTCGACGCTTCGACGAGATCGTTGCTGATTTTCCCCAAAAAGACCAAGTGCGTAGATAACACCCTCATGTGGTCCGACACCATCGAAGATTCGTTCTTCCAGGCTGTGAAGTGGCTCGACATCTGTCGCAACAATGGCATCATCCTCAATCCATCCAAGTTTCAGTTTGGCTAGGACACTGTTGAATTTCCTGGCTTTGAGATAACACCCACCATCATGCGCCCATGTGCACGCTACCTTGAGGCCATCCAACACTTCCCGACTCCACAAAACATTACAGAATTACAGACGTAAGAAGCTGGTTTGGTTTGGTAAACCAAGTGTCATATACCTTTGCAGCGGCTGAGCAAAGGCTGCCATTCCGAGAACTTCTCAAGGCAGGCACACGATTCCAATGGACTGATGAGCTGGACCGCCTCTTCAGCGGAACAAAGGCACTGATCGTTAGTGAGATTCACAAAGGGGTGGAGATCTTTGACAAGTCAAGGCCTACCTGCCTTGCCACAGACTGGAGCCGAGAAGGCATCGGATTCTGGCTCTTCCAGAAACACTGCTCGTGCACCTCATCAAGATCCTTCTGCTGCAAGACAGGTTGGCGAATTACTTTGGTTGGCAGCCGATTCACTTCAGGAGCTGAGTCCCGGTATGTACCCATAGAAGGCGAAGCTCTCGCTGTCGTCGACACCCTTGACAAAGCCCGTCACTTCACACTAGGTTGCACCGACCTCGTTGTTGCTGTAGACCACAAACCCCTTCTGAAGATATTCGGTGATCGCTTTCTTGGCGACATTCCAAATCCTCGCCTGCGCAATCTCAAGGAAAAATCACTATGATATCACTTTCGCGTTGTCCACATCCCCGGCTTACGCCATGCAGCAGCAGACGCAGTCTCTCGCAAACCTGTGGGCAACCCCACCACTCTAACACTTCCTGATGACATAGCATCCATGGATCCGGCCTCCGAAAATTCCCCATCCCCTGGATTGCCACACTCTTTCCTATCCACCATACGTACTCGTGAGCAGGACAACCCCTCCCATACCTGTTCGGAGACTGACTCAACACCAGTGGAGGTGATCAAATCAGTGACCTGGGATGACATTCGCCTTGCCACAGCCAGCGACCCCACTATGATCGCCCTGACTAACACCATCGAAGATGGCTTCCCAGAGGATAGAACCTCGCTAGCCTCTGACCTTCGTCCATACCACCAATTCAGTGACTACCTCACCACATTTGATGGAGTCATACTCTACCACGACCGGATTGTCATACCGTCATCACTCCGATACAGCGTGCTACAGTGTCTTCACTCTGCGCACCAGGGAGTTACCCAATTGTGTTCTTGTGCTGAGTCATCCTTCTTCTGGCCTGGAATGACCCCGGCCATCACAGACATGCGAACCCGCTGTCAGGTCTGTAACCATATGGCACCCTCGCAGCCCAGCGCACCCCCAACACCACCGATTAGCCCGGCATACCCATTCCAGTGCATCGTGGCTGACTACTTTCACTACCGGGGACACAACTATATAGTGGCTGTCGACCGATACAGTAATTGGCCAATAGTGGAGCAGGCTGCACACGGTGCTGGTGGTCTCGTTGCTGCTCTGCGCAGGATCTTCGTCACATACATCCCTGAATTTACATCCCTTACAACTGCAACATTTCTTTGAAATTGGGGTGTGAACCATCGACTCACATCAGTTGCCTTTCCTCATGCCAACTGCCGCGCTGACGTAGGAGTCAAGACAATTAAACGCCTCATCACAGACAACACAAGCGCGCAGGGGTCTCTGGACACTGACAAGTTTCAGCGCGCAATGCTGCAATACAAAAACACACCTGACCGGGACACTCGCCTCTCCCTCGCCATGTGCATTTTTGGACGTCCCATTCAAGACTTTATCCCCATTCACCCAGGGAAATACCAGCCTCATACTACCTGGCGGGAGACACTTCTATCTCGTGAGGAAGCGCTGAGAAACAGACACAGGGGTGCTGCCGAACACCTGTCAGAACACACCTGCCCCTCCCACCACCGGCTGTCGGCGACAGTGTCCGAGTTCAAAATCAAACTGGACCTCACCCAACCAAGTGGGACAAGACGGGCATAGTCGTCGAGGTGCGACAATTTGATCAATATGTAGTTCGTGTGGATGGCTCCGGTCGCACCACCCTACGCAATAGGAAGTTTTTGCGGAAATACATGCCTGTTATACTGCGTACACCCATCTTGATGGCCCCAGGTCACACGCCCATATTGTAAACTCCGTCAACTGCCCGCACTGAGCCTACAACGCCCAACGCCTCTCTTCCCAAGCTAGCCTCTCAACCTATTGCACAACCTCCGAGCGACACCCCATGTCCACCAACTAAAAATCTGCAGCCCATGACCCCTGTCTCCGCACCACTACCGCAGCCATCCCCGACACCAGACAAGGACCCAGACCCGGGCCCTGTAACCGAGGCATTACCCCCAACCCCGAAGGCTGTACACTCGAAGACCACTGTCACTGGCGTCCCACGGGCTCTACGCGCCCTAATGCCGCACAACGCCCCTGGCCTGACGGAGCAGGTTGTCTCCCCCAGACAGATATCTCATCTGGCGTTCCCCGGCGCTCAACTAGACCGACCAAGCAGCCTCACACATCAGAATGACACTTTAGTCTTTGTTTAGAGACATTCTAGTCACTATCGTTCATCATCCAGTCATAGATTTTGTTTTTGTTTTTCAGAAGCCACAGTCTGCTTATACATTTTTTGACCTCGTCCACTTTGACTCAGCCAGAGTCTTCGAACTTTTAAATCAGTCTTTTCATTTCACTCCAAAGACTTGGGGGGGGGGGGGCATAGAGAAATATCATTTGTTGGTTTCTCTTGTCTATCAGTTCACTTCATTTTTTATTTCAATTCTTTTTGTTTGTTTCCAGTACCCATCGTCA